>CM029358.1:28404459-28471641 GCA_017140985.1 Hormaphis cornu
CGCACGAACGGAGGAACGCTACACGCACACACGTCCTCGTCGGCTCGCTCACACTTCGCGACTCGCAAAACTATGGCTGGTTCGCGCCAAAGCTCCCTGCGATAAGCGTTATCAACTTAAGAATTAAAATTACATAACATATCAGACTTCTACCTTAAACCTATTTAACCGTTGTGTTAGATTTGCAGATTTTTCGATCATTATTTTGTGTGCACTATCATCATATTAATAGATAGAAATAGCATGAATGCGACATCTCCTATTGAAGCCAATATGTATTATAACAAATAGAAGTCGTTTGTTAATATTTGTAATACAAAATGCATTTATTTTTATGTTTATATTTTTTAATAGGTGCTACAACAAACAATTTAACAGACCATAATTTGTATTAATATTATTTTTTTTTTTACCGCTGATTAGCCGATGTTGTCCCATTTATGTTTTTATTGTCTATGGTAATGACCATGAAATAAAATCAATTTTGTCAAAAACACGTTTATCGTACTTAATATTGTTTTTTGGTACAAGTTTTTTTTTATTTTTGGTACAGTCAACGAATTTTAAATCATTTTAAGTTTGATGATAGCATAGCATAGGATGCGCAAAAACGAAAGATCAATGTTGAGCAAAGTTTATCAAAGTCGGGCTACCAGATAATGGGTCTACAAATAAAAATCTCCCCAGGAATTATATATGTGTTAAAGATACGAAAAATACAATTCACGCATTTTTTTAAATCGTAATATTAGCCTCGCTCAAAATCTAGAACGCAAAAAATCACTACATTTGTTCAAAACCACCCTGACCACGTATGTTCCAAAACATTGTAACGTGGATACTGTCAACGTTTTATTAAAAAAAATTTAGGGGCTGTTTCACGTAGAACCTTTAGGCTCTTGTCCCACTAGGGCAACGCGACGCGACGCGATTATAAATAAATATCGTGCGATAATCGTTTGTTTAATAAAACACGGGTTAATATATCGGAGACCTCCCACCGACGCGATGCGACGTGACTGCGACGCGACACGAAAGCAACTAATCACTCGCGACTAGTGCTGTCAGTCGCTTGATAAAAGTTGCCTAGTCAACCACATGACTTTTTGTAATATCATAATTAAATTATGATTATATTATAATATTATATTATATTATATTATAATATAATTAAATGTGTGGAGAAGATCCTAGAAGAATGTACCTTCTTAGTTTATTACCTGATATTAACGCCATGACCGATAAACAGATGAGAATATTTAAAAAAAAAGTATCAGATGTGATTGATGATATTTTAAATGAAAATCCGACACCTCAAAATCAAACACCGACTTCAAACACTTCAATTACGTCTCGTCCTCAGACTGCATTTTCTAATTACTCCGGTTCGTCATTATATACATATAATAACTCACACAACAGTTTCACGCCCATCCACTCTCCTGAAGAAGTTACCTCACAAATATGCAACCAAAACGAACATTTAATAGATGATTTGCTGAACATGGGCTAAAAGGAGATTATTACGTGTACTACCTGTTACACCAAAGTACATGGTTCATGAAAATTATTTATTGTGCTTAATTTTATTTTATATTTCTATTTCTACATTATTATAATTTGTATGTTAATAAAGTGTTAATCGACGGAAATGTGTGTCTTGTTTTTCAATAGCCGGTCCCACTTTTTCTACAAGTAAGTTGAAACTTTCTTTCTTCATGCGATAAAAAGATTGAAATTTTACATCGTCTTGCATTAATTCATTAGCGGCAACAAATATTCGACAATTAATCTTATTTTGTATGTATGGATGTATCCAATATTTCCTTTTCTTTTTAATTTTACGTTGTCGATACCAATATGACACAATACAAAACTCGTCATCTTCAGAAGACGACATGATTGCTACTGACTACTGAGCAACTGCCGAAATATCGCCTGTAGTGTGCACAACTCATGACGTCAGGTCGTACGATATTTTACTTGGCAACTATTTTTTTTTAATCGCGTCAACGTCGCGTTGCGTCGCGTTGCTCTAGTGGGACAAGAGCCTTAAGGAAACGTCAAACTATATTATAACGTTTACGTGTTGAGTATTATGTGAAAATTATACAGCGTTAAGTCACTTAATTTCAGATTTTAGATTAAACAAAATTTTTCCGAGTGGATTTTATGAGATGAATTCAATTTTAAATTAAACATTTTTTAAAATTCAAGATGAAAAAACAGAGTAAATAATCTACAGCTGTTATGTAATGAACTAGTTTACTATAAACCACAAGTGCTCTAATTTTTTAGTTTGTAATATAATGACTATAAAAATTAAGAGGCATCAAGTGTTTGTAATGACGTAAGTAATATATCTACCCACGTTGGCACAATTGTACAAATAGATTAGAATGAAGTAGGGTTGGAAGACAGATTGATTAATTTTTTATATATTTTGTACGACTTATCAATAGTTCAATTATGAATGATCAAAATATTATGATATGGGTAAAAATTTACTAAATAATTTTTTATCATATTTTATTGGTCTCCTTTCCTCACGTTTATCGTACGTTTCACCGGTTTTTCCTAATTTTTTTTTTTTTTGTTTTTTTGTTTTATTTTTTTTCAAAACCACCCCGACCACGTATATACCTATACAAGCTGTAACGCAGATGTTGTCATTATTTTGTTAAACAATTTTTTAGTGCTTCTTTTACGTAGAACCCTTAGAGAAACGTCAAACGCTCTAATCTTTACGAGTAGAGTATAATAAAAAAATCAAATGGAATTAAGTCGATATTTCAAATTTTAGATTAAATAAAATACATAATTTCTCCGAGTGGATTTTATAATTTCAATACAATTTTAAGTTTTTAAAATGCAAGATGAAAAAATAGTTTAAATAATCTACATCTGTAATTTAATGAACTAGTTTACTATAAGCCACAAGTGCTTTAATTTTTATTTTTTTAGTGTGTAATATAAACTGCTTAAATAAATCTACAGCCGTGATATAATGATTGTAAAAATTAAAAGACATCAAGAGCTTTTACTGACGTAGGTACCATATGTCTATATACCGTCTCACGTTGAAACAGTCGCACAAATAGATAATTGGAACGGAATAGAATTGGAACACAGTTGGTTTAATTTTCGCGTTTTATTTTATCAAAATTAATTTAATTCAATTTATATGATTTTTATTTTATAATGTTCAAAATATTACGATGGGTAAAAATTTACTAAGAAGTATTAATTGATCGATTATTGGTCTCCTTTCTGTTTTTGTAAATAGTAGTGATAAAAGTCCCTCATCCGATACGAATTGTTGTTAATTTAATTTCCATTACCATCTGTAGAAGGAAAAAATAAAAACGATAAATTAAAAAAGCCGGGATCACTCTAAGTCACGTGGGTAATTTGACGGATTAGCGACTACGTTTTGGGTGGGTATCTATAGTTCAGAAGTTGTGGTTCAAACGCATTATTTTTATCTGAAAGCAATGATAAATCATTACCTTCGATACTGAGCGAGCTCAGTTTTCTAGTATACGTTACGGTGAAATCAAATTTAACGATAAAAATAGTCCGAAAATTCCGAAAAACGTATCTATATGTTAATTTGGGTTTTATTTCCATATCTAAACAAAGAACTGAAAACAGTGAAAACTATATAAAGATAACGTCAGCTCATATAAGCGTATTATTTTATTCTTTAAACCGAAAGTAATAAAGGTAAAATTCTGATCTCTTTTAGTTTTCGGCTATAAGCTCGGTTTAAACAAACTTTTTATTTTGTTTTTGTGTTAATCTAATTTTTCAATGTTAGACTTACGATTCGTGAATTGTATCGAACTTTGACACACCAAAATAACATTATTTTGAAAACAAATTTAATGATATTAAAAATTATTTTAATAATATATTGAATAATTATTCTGTTGTTAGTGAACCATAATATGAAGCTTAGGGCTTATGGATTGGCACTTTTACTTTTCTCAAACTTCAATATAGACATAATCACCTTTGTACATACCAATAAAACGTTTATTGAAAAACAATTTTTAAAATCTTATACAAACTATCATACAAAAACTGTAATTTATCCACATATTAATTACTAATGTATACAATCAAATAAAATCAAAATTTATTGATTAATTGTTATTCAATACCTATCAAAAAAAAAAAAAAAAAAAAAACATAATTCGTAATTTTTATTCTACAATATATAATGTGTCAAATACAATATGCATGCACACATAAATAAGTATAATTACAATATTTTCTGTATCAATTTGTTAGAATAATCCATTTATTCAATTGGTCGTCGAATATATAAATGAAAATATTCCCTAAAATAAAAATAAATATAAAACTTTGATAGTAAAAAAAAAATTATAACAATAATGATCCCGATCTGGTATAAGTTATAGGTATATAAGTATAAGGCTTTAGGGTTAGCGGTAAGTAAGCAGCTACTGCTGAGCAGTATACGGCTCAGCAGTAGGTAACTGTTTTGGGTAAGTCACTGGTTTTAAATGTTTCGTTTGACGTTTTCAATAAAGTAAATAGAGCTCAAAGATAATAATTTTATCATATTAGACAACTAAAATTTATTTTTATATGACAAATTTGTAACCACAGAAAACTTTTTTTTTTTTCTATTATTGAAATCTATTAAAAGGAGACGGTTAGCAGAAGGTTAAATTGATTAATTTGGTAAACATATTTTGGCATATTTAATTTAAACAGCATTTAGCTGAAACCTTTGAAATATAAGAAAAATTACAATATTTCTGTATAATTTACTCAGTTAATCATTGTTATAGTACCTACTGTGTTTGATACAAAGACGGAAATTTAGTGTGAAGGCAGTGTGAATTATATAGGAAACAGCAGAAAATGGTTGGTTTGTGTCAAATAACCTACAGCTTCATTAATATTTTTAAAAAAATGTAGGCCCTATTCCAATAAGATAAGTAAGCTACTAAAGTAGATTTCAAATGATAGAAACTTCAAGGTAAAAGACCGTGAACATCCAAAATAGGACTGAAGTGATGGAATATCAGAAGATTTGAAAGCAATGAAAACTGATAATTGGTATGAAACTGTGTAAAACAAAAATGAGTTGTAGAATAGGGTGGTGACGGCTAATTCTAGGAAAAAACAATAAGAAGAAAAAACAGAGACAATGTTCTCACTCTTAAGGTACACTAAAAACCTTAAATCAACATAATAAAAAAGAGGTTGGGAATAGTGATTTTTTTTTCTCTGACTATCACGGACTAATCATGTAGGAATTTATACGTTAATTCCCTTGCCAAACAAACATATTGGCCTAAAGATACTATGAGGAATCTAAAAACTGGTTTCATATCACTACAAAGTTAGCTTGAGAATGATTTTTTAAAATTTTTTAATTAACTGTCTTAAGTTTCACTAAAATTTGAAATTTATTTTTAAAACTGGATTTGTATAAATCAAGAGGTCGAAAATTAAGAAAATTCGTTTTCAAGTAGACTGCATGACAAAAGTAAATCATTTTTCAGAATCTTTATCGCATCATTGGATCAATGATTTGTGTATGGTACGCAACAAAAATAAAAACTGAGATACCTTTAACGACTATATATTTGGATTATTGTCTTCAAGCAATTTATACTTATCAAGAATTGAATTTTTAAATTCTTACAATTTAGAATACTTATATCACCATATACTCATATGTATTTTTTTTTTTTTTTTTTTTGTTATTTTTATCTTTACTGCATTTGGTACAGATAACAGCCAACATAAATTAAATTGCATAGTTAAAATTTAAATTACATTTTTCTATGAACAATATTTTACATAAAAAAAAAAAAAAATTCCGTTATGAAAAAAAATTACCAAGTATTGTTTAAAAACTTGTCTTTAATATACTTTAAAAACAAGTTTTAATATGCTAATGAAATCAATAGGTTGTACATTTGTATCAAATATATTGAATACACACTTAATAATAATATGTTAATTAATTATAAGTTTATTTTTTTTAATTAATCAAAATGGTATTTATTTCCTACCGTGTTCTTGTCTGACAGAAAACAAGTGGAGAATGTAGTAAACCTAAAGTGTACAAGGTAACATTAATATACAATTATTATGATCGAGTAAGTGAACTAATTTGTCGTTTAATTGTTCGTCATAAATAATGGTTTTCAATCAAATTATTTTGAACCGTTAGCATTCCATTTACTTTATAAAACTTCTATTTTTTGGAACTAGTTCAATATTATTAACGCTATTGTACTTTTAAAATGTTTGGGTTCACTAACACGTCATATACATTTTGATCTGTATTACATAAACTTCAAAAGAACGTTTTGTTTGTGTTTAATAAATAAAAATGATTCGTGAATTTACTGTCTCAATTTTTTACCACCATCGTTCCAAATTTCTGACCGATTACTCAACAGTTTTCAACACTTTATTTTTACACAAATATTAGTATATTATAATGTACCAACCTATTAACTATTTGATTTTCATTACTTTTGAATTATATTGTTTATTTACATTTTTTTTTGGATTTGATACTATATAAACACCCATATAAAGTTTATTTTTTTATGTTTGGATTTTTAAAGACATAATCAGATACTTTTTAAGTTAAATTTTTGTTTTTAAGTTCGTTAAATAACATTAAAGTTGATTGCGTAAATCGCATTTTAAGGTAAGATGTTTGAGCGCAAAAGTCAATACCAATGTCAACTTAGAAAGTCAAAATGACTCGTTATATACCAGTAAATAAATTATATTTGTAAAATAAAGAGTTACAATTCATAACCCTGTTTTTTAGATTATTAACGAAGCGAGGAAGCTATTGATTTTACAAAGATGTGTATGTTTATTTTTTTTTTTTTTTTTGTTTCTGTGTCACGTGTAGCTCCTAGGGAATTGCTCCGATCTTCAACAACAGTACCACTTTCAGATAGAAAATTTTATATCCATTGTGCATTATTTTTCATGTTTTTTTGAAAATTTCAATTCCAAAAAAGTTCTTCGGGAAAAACAAAAAAAAAGTTTAAGAAAAAACGGAAAAAAGTACGGAAAACGCGTTTTTGACAAAATCAATTTTGTTAATTGGTCATAACTCCCAAAATAATGATTAGAAAGACTTGATATTTTCACACAATGTTAATATTGGTAATGTACAAGTGTGAGGAAAATTTCAAAACATTTCACAAATTTTTGAGCTAAATATAGAACTTTGAAATTTTCGAAAATTTCCAATTTTATTGTCATTTAATTTCAATAAAAACTTAAATTTTCCAGAAAAAGTTTTGAAAATTTAATACAATGTTAACAACATATATAACTAAAAAATTTTAAAAATCATTAGTCATAATTTTTTTTTATAGTCGTTTTAATTCTGAAAATTGGCCGAAATTTGTCATTTTGTATTTTTTTTTTTTTGAAAAAAAAAATTGTAACTTACACAGTTTTATTATTTATGAATTATAAATTTAATATGTTATGTAAAACAAAAATTGCTATAAGTAAACGAAAATTTCAAAGAAATCGGCCCAGTAATTTTCAAGAGCGTATAAGAAAAGTGTTGATAAAATGGTGTGTCACACAATATATATTGTTTGTCGACTGGGTAACAAGTTTTTTGCGCTTTTTTTCAAGTATTTTTTTATTTTTAAATCTTGTAATTAACATTTAACCCACATTTCATTGTCCTATCTAGCTGAAATTTTGCATACAGCTATTTTTAGGATGACAACGCCTTATGGAAAAGTCAGTAAAGGGAGACCCCGAGACACTAGGATTAGGTTTTTTTTTATTTTGGTAATTACTTTTTCTAGTAAAAAAAATGCTCCAATTTTAACGTATATTACCTCAAAAGATCGATAGTTGATTCGAGATGATACTTTATTTGAAACGTTGATTATTTTTTAGGGTCTGAGGGAAAAACGAAAACGGTCAAATTCCCAAAAGTGCTCCGTTTCACTTGAAATTTATAATTGTCATTAAAAAGGGTTTAACGAGTTAACTGCTTTTAGTTTTCAAACTATTTTGGTCATTTTTAAGGGAGTAATGGAACTTGGGAGAACAAATAATTACGGGAAACGTGTTTTTTCCACATCGATTTAGACTTTTTGATCATAACATCCAAAATAAAGATCGGACCAAACTGAAACTTTTACACTATACCAAAATAGGAAAGGTACAGATTTGATAAGAGTATTTATTGTTAAATTTGTTTTTACCACGCCGTATACTAGAAAACTGAGATCGCTCAGAATTGTATTTTCGAAAGCAATGATTTATTGTCGCTTTCAGAAATTAAATAATTTGTTTTAACCACAACTTCTAAACTAGTGACCCACCCAAAGCGTAGTCACTACCCCGTCAAACTAACCACGCAACCTAGACTGATCCCGGCACTCCTTTTTTTTCATTTTGATATGTTTCAGTTGTTGTGTGTTTTTAATAAAAGAGTACTTTTTAAATTATAATACTTTGTTAGTGTAATATAACATCATAGATACGTTTGTTATGTTTGAATAACCGCACATTTTTCAATAAGCTGAAAGCTAAACTGCATTAAGTTTAAACATAATATGATTAAGTATGGCACATTTCGATTCATTCTACAATTAGTTTGTTATTATGTTTTTTAATGACAACTATATTAGCTAAACTACTAAAATTTTAACACTTACCTTCTTTTGCGACATTATTGGCAACATGTATCACATAGTTAACTATTAACCCTTAAATTAAAAGCATAATTTTAATATAACGTCTTTAATGATTACTGGTTACCAAATAAAATTTTAAAAGAAAATAAATAAATTACGAGAAGTGGTGTGATATTTTGGAGGTCACTGATTATTGGGCGAATAACTTTAATGGTTAGGGTGAAAATTGAAAATAACGTTAAATCATTAAAATCCTCAACAAAAAGTGAACTCTGTAAATATAACACATAAAGAGATTTAATATTTTTAAAATCTATTTTTAACTACTAAGTTATGATAACACAGAAATCACTAATCAACAATAATTATATCCAATATTTTCAGTTTTACATTCTATAATATAATGTGTAAAAATAAAATTAATTTAATTGAAGTATTTTTAGGAATTAGGCGTTTTCATTTGTGTTTCAAATCGTAGCACTTTAGCATTTTAAAATTTTTTCACAAAAAACAAAATCCACAATGTAAAATAAATACCTCCACAACCCAAAATTTAATCTAGTTTTAAAGTAAATTATAAATTACAAAATGAAATAATGAAGATTAAAACAACAATAATAAAAACAACTAAAAACTTATCTTAAAAATATTTATACATTTAACAATTGATACTACAATTTTAATTTAAAAAGAAAATATTTTATTACTAAAACTAATAAGATCCTAAAAAATTATAACCGCAATAAAACTGAAGAAAATAAAACATCAAATTTGTTGTTCAAAAATGTATATTTTAAGTCATTTACAATTTTTTAATAAAGACCCCGATTTGATCGGACAGATTTTTATTGAAAAATCAACATAAAGAAAGATTAACCTGTTGATTTAAGTTTTATCAATTACGAGACGATATTGCATGTCATTATGAACAATTCATTAGAATTAACTAAATATGTATTCGACTGATTTTTAGCGATTGGTAATTTTCAAAAGGAAACTAAATAAGTAGAATTTTCTATTACTCAGTTACATTGGCTACTCCTTAGTTTGAAAACTGTATAATTTGTTTAGTTTGTTGTTAAAACAATGAGTCAATACGTACGGTTGGTGTTTGAGTTATCATCAAGCGAATCAGGATAAAAATCTACATAAAGTATACTTGAGGTTAAAGAAGTTTTTAAAGAGGTAGAAATATAACATTTTGGGTTATTCAGGCGTTTATTTGTACGGAATAATATTAGAAAATATTGAAAGTAGATCTTGTATTTTATTTGTCTTTTGAATTCAATATAAATTTTAATTTTCCAGAAAAAGTAATGTGAAAACAGCTATATAACATACAACAGGTCCATAGTAATTATAATATTTGTTCTGTTTAGTATGTGTGATATAATTTTGAAAAAACGATAATCCATGAAAGATAAATGCTGACCTCGTATGGGTATGCCACAGCCTCATAAACGATAAGAAAAGTAAGTATAAAAATGCGATTACTTCACCGTAATTTACGTTTAAGGGGAACGGGTGCGACTAAAATTTGTATGAAAAAATACCAAAACGTGAACTCACTTTTCAAAGTATGTAATAGGCCGATATTCAAAAGTATTTTTTTTTTTTTTTTTGAAAGAGTAAAACCTATTTAGCAAGGACACTTGTTTTTCCGATTTTACAATTTAGTAACGATACGTTTAAAATTTGAAATTTATTTCATAAAAAATTACAATATTTTCAGATAAAGTTGTACGGTATGCCAGTATACTTGAATATACAATGTCGTAGTAGTGTCAATAAGTTGCCGAATAATCCAAAATTATGAAAAATTACCGTTAACGACCATTGAAATTAACGGTTTTCGCCGAAAATCTATAGCGGACTTCTCGAGACCTGAAATCGTACCAAATATGGTGAAAACCATCGATTGAAAACTGTAGATCACTAAACAATAAACGGATGAAAACAAGCGGACAGACGAAAACTAATTAGGGAAACCAGGATTAACTAGATAACTCCGTTGTTTTGCAATCATCGCAGGTACTTATCAAAAGTAATCTAAACAAAAAACATTTCCATGTACATATACCTATTTAGTTTTATTAATTTCTTAGTTTTTTTACTAAACCAAATACGTACCGAAGAATGTTGTGTTGTACCTAAGCACTTTACGATACCATTCTATACAAATGTTCTGTATGTTAAGAAATGTATAAGATAATATATTTTCTAATGTAAAAATATACTTAGGAAACGTACACGTATACAATTTCGTATAAATTATATTATTAAATATATTTTATCCATACAATAATAATATGGAAGAAAAACACACGGAAATATCACTTACCAGTATTATATTGTTCCGGATTTCCAGCTGTATATGGCCGGAGTGTAAAAACATTTATAATATTATTAATATAATAGATATTTTTTAAAACAAAGTAATTTATTCGTACATACATCCATAGTAAAAGACATTTCTTATAATATCTTGTTTAACAATTCCTACAAACAAAAAAAGTACAACGATCCAAATATTATCCAGAGAAAAGTAATTTATGTGACATATTTTTTTGTTAGTTTATACTTTGAAATGATGTATCGTAGTAATTATTTAATATGGAACAAAGTAATGTAAAAACAATAACAGAAGTTAAAAGACGTATAGCAGACAATGGAGCGCAACTTTCTGCGTCAAATTAATAGACTACTTGCTGCCGTATACTCTTCCAAGAAAAAAAAAAAAAAAAAAACTAATATTTATCTCAGATTTCACAATCAACAAATGTTTTTGTTTATAAAATATCTCGGCCTTTTTTAGATTCTGAGCATAGCAACTATTTCAACAAAAACATATTATTGTTTTTAATGTTGCACATTATATACCAAAATATAACATCGCTTTATCAAAAACATGTTTTATTCGCTTTCCAAACATTATGGAGAGGACTTCTTTAAACTTTCGATTGGATATGAAAAACATTATTTGCATGACATATTGATTTTTCGAATCTAATTAAAGATTAATTGAAGATATTAAATCTTTAGTTAAATATACAGTTTATAAAAAAAACATACGAATAATACCTATATAATTATTACCTATATAAAACCTTACTGAGACCAGTGGAATTTATTAATGAGCGAAAATAAATTTTTAGTGTTTCGAAATTCAGAGCACTTTAGTGGACAACGTTGTGTGAACAAAAAACCACCTCTCGTAAAATAAACGGAATAAAATGAGTTTTTAAATAATAAATATCATCTGCTATTGAATGAACTTTTTAAACGTTTAAAAAATTTTGAAAAAAAGGCAAAATAATAGTTTATTTCAATTTATATTTTATACTTACTATCTTTTACTGAGAAAAAAAATTAAATCAATTATCGGCAATGTTTATTTCTCTTATTTTAATTTTAAAAACTTATTTTAAACCTAAATTTAAAAAAAAAATTTTTCACAAAAATTTAAAAAAAAACAAATTTTTTTTCGTCTTAACCAATTACCAATAAATTATAAAAAGAAATCAAGTGTATTAAAATTAATTTAACAGTGCGAAAACCATTAA
This sequence comes from Hormaphis cornu, assembly GCA_017140985.1. Classification (NCBI taxonomy): domain Eukaryota; kingdom Metazoa; phylum Arthropoda; class Insecta; order Hemiptera; family Hormaphididae; genus Hormaphis; species Hormaphis cornu. The sequence goes on from CM029358.1 coordinate 28,416,710, forward strand.
CTTGACCGATTAAAAATTATTTTATTTAAATATATTTTGAAGCAACCGAAAACTTTCCTAATTATAATTGTTTTGAAGTATATTTTATAATTATAAATTAAAAACTTTGAATTTGATAGTTTTTTGACTTGTCAACATCATATCTACACATCTACATTAAAATATTAGTCTTATAATATTTGTATATGGTTAGTATTAAATATTTTGTGAACTCTTGTGTTCATGTTATGTTATGTTAATGTTTATCTATACAAGACTTGGTTTTTTTTGTTTTAATTCATCATAAACATCAGTAAAGTACCGACTAATACTTAGTACAGATAATCTTTTAAAAATTGTAAAAGAACCCCTTTGAAGAATGCAATAAACAGCTATACAACTATTAACTCTTATACTGAAATTTGTCGATATAGACAAATTTGTACTGATTTGGGGCATACCAAGAGACATCGTCTCTGAGAAATTTTGGATTTTAGTAAAAATTGTATGTATAATAATACTAAAATAATATATTTGTCAGGAATGTTTTAAGTTGTGTTGGCAGCTTGATGGTGGTGACTACGACTTTGCAGCGGATCACAATCGTCGGTTTTGGAAGGTTAAGTTAGGAGTCATATGTATTTAATTCGAACAAACAACTTTTAGAAAGATACAATTGATTCTTCACTAAATATTAAAAGGTTAAGATGATTGAACTTTGAGTTAAATAAAGAATTGAAATGAGCTTGAACATTGTTTGGCAGAAATAGACTTAATAAAAATCATAAAAACGGACTGTGGGATAAAACATCAAAGTGCTATGGTGAAACCGGTGAAATCGTATTTGAATATAATTTTAACTTCAAATCATAAGAGATTAAACTGTTTCTCAACAAATGAAAGAAATCACTCGGATCGTGCGTAGTGCATTTCTGAAAATGCATACCATTCAAATACTTTATTTTTTAAGTGCAGCTAATATTTATTATGTAATGATTTTATAACGATGTTGGTAATTTTTTTTTTTTATTGGCAAAGAAAAGATGACTACAACTAATAAAATGACATGTTTTATTACTTGGAGCAAACAAACTTTCAAGTTTTTCTGCAATAAAAATTTGCAACGTTTTACATGATCATAAATACTGAACAAATTACAATTTTTTTTTTTATACGAAATGTGTACGTCAACTAACACATACCTCTGCAATCTGAAATGTCATTTTTTTATATAATTCATACAACAAAAGTAGTATAATACATCTTTGTGATGATAGAAATAGTCTCTTTTCAATTGTAGAAGTAAGAACGAGTCTTTCTTTTTATTTTTTAGAGAAGGCATGTTATAAAATGATTTTAGTTTCTAAATGATTTCTAAAAACTATTAAATCAGCTGTTATTTTTAAGTAAAATTCGGAACTCTATTTATATGTTAAAGCATAACATAGATTTGTTACTGACTTAAAAAATAAAGTTTAAAATCAAAATGTTTTGGTTTAAATAATTGAAATATTTACATCAAAGACCATTATTGGTCTCGCTTTGTCGAATTGTTATTTACTGATACAATTTGATTGATTCTATCTTTGTTACACAGTTATTTCTTTATCAAGACACCAAAATCAAAGTAACGTTTCATCGCCAAGCGCAATCAAAATTCAAACATTTTTTATTCTATACACTATTCTATACTGATTATAGATATATTTTTTGTCGACGTTTTATTAATAAAAATGAAAATATGTTTGTTTGTATAAATAAAACGTATCAATTCAGTGTAACAACAACCGAACATTTTAAAAATAATATATGCTGCCAATTATAGTTGACCAGCACACTAGTTATAGTAAAAAACAGTACCAGGGTAAAAGTGCAGTAACGGTGGTACGCTTTGGGTGGGTCATTGGTTTCAGAATTGCGGTTTATGCGTAACATATATTAAAGCAACACGATAAATCATTGCATTGAAAAAAAAAATCAATTCTGAGCGAGCTATCTAAATCGTATAAAGTCCTGGGTGAAAATAAAAAAATCGAGAATTACTATTATACATACGAAAAAAAAAAAAAAAATAAATAAATAAATATTATACATAGCAATATATTTTTTTAATCTTTTATAACGTATTAAATTAGCTTAGTACATAAAAGTTTGAACACGGCAGATAATAATTTTTTATAACGTTAGTTGTATAGGTATAGCCATTCTGACGCCGGATTTGACGATTTTGTCATTTTCGTCTTTTTCGGCACGTAACTCAGAAAATAACTAAAACATCAAAAAAATGCTTTTCATATAATACAATTAAAAGCTAAAATCTCAACTTTTATGAAGTGTTCAACGTAATGATCGGAGAATTTCTTTTACCCGAAAACGTCATTACAAATCTAAAAATCTCAAATTGTTCACCGTAAAATTCTAGATTTCTCTTTGGTTTTTAGGGTAAAACTCAAAAAGTAAACAAATAATTTAAAGAAGTCTTAACCAAAGTATCACCGGAGTCCATAAACTTTTTAGGAAATTTTAGGAAATCGGAGTATTCCTTCTATACGAAAAATTGTAAACAAAAAAAATTAACATTATTGTAAAAACATTCCTCGCTCGTCGACAAGAATCTAAAATTTTGTGTTCAATATGTACCTACGGTTTTTGTTACACAGAATCTTTCGTTCTATAGTTCTCAAAGAACATGTTATAATATGAAGAAATACAATCGAACATATTTTGATCTAAAGTAATATATCATTTAAACTTATACGTATGAATAACCGTCACAATATGAATTACTTACGATCTATTTCAGAAGGGTTTGTCATCACGAATCGCTGTTCTATATTCCAACATATAACACACAAAAAAAAAAAAAAAAGGTAAGCTATAAATTATTCCGTGTATAATACGGGATAATATTGATTTGCGAATTCCGAAAACTAATTCGCAATTATTTGGAAAATATAGGCGTTGGTTTGGAGCGAATCGGGCAAAGTAGAGGGTTCGCATGAATTTCAATCTTCTCAATCTTCAATTTTCTTTTGTGGTGTGCAAATCGTAAGTTTTAAACATCCGTTTCTGTATTTAAGTACATCATGGTATATTACGTCTATGTTTTTTTTTATTATAAATTAAAATTAAATATAATAATATAACTAATTTTGTTGACATAATATTTTATTTTATTAAACGTGTATTATGAAATAAGGGGTTTTTGGTGCCTGGTTATAAGTCTGAATCAATTGATTCAGAAGAATACCTATACTGCAGAAGACAAATGTTTTGCACATATATAAATACGGATTTTTGCTCGTTAGGACTACTATAATACATTTTTCAGGAAAACGATTTTGAGGCAGCATTGAGAAAGGAATTTTTTATAAGGGACTCCAAATATGTATTTTGCTCTGTAGGTTACGTGCTATTAGTTCGCTGCTCAACAAAGGGTTTGGAACATTTCTTGGACTTTTTACACGCATCAGAGAAGAAGCCTTGAAAATGGTTTGAATGATGATTTTCATTCTGCCTTGGATTTATTTTCACTGTAAATTAGGTCTTTGAGTTCTTTGAATACGTATGGCAACGAATTAAAATTTTAATAATATATATTAGAGGAACGAAAGGCAGAATTGCGTTACGATAAGAGCATCAGGGAAAGTGCTAACCGCGTCGTCAGTAACAAGAAGAGACAGATAGTGGTCCATTACTTCATACATTTACTTAGTTGAACCTAGAATGTTAGTATTCTTGTATATCTCATACCATTAAGGGGATCACTATAATCTTCTGGATTTTTTTCATCATCTGTATATACAATTTGAAAAAAGTTAAATTTCTATTAATTATATATAATATTATTATATAGATAGGTATCTAATCTATGTAATCTAAAATATCCATTTCTTCAAAAAAAAAACTTGGTTAAATCTAAAAATATTTTTTTTATACATACTACTACAATATTCTTCTGGAGTTTTTATGTTTCCTGTAAAATACACATAAATAATGAAGACATTTTACGTTAATTTTACGTTTACAAAAATTCTTTTTCAACAACAACGCAACCTAATATAAATTCCTTGTGGTGAGAAACGTACAAACTAAATTAATCACAATTTTTTATTTTTTTTTTTTTTTTCAAATAAAAACAGTGTTTATTTTTATTCGAGTTCTTTTAATCCAATATCATATCCATCTTATCTTATTTATACGTTAATACGCATACTATTGGCCATTTAAAAAATCTTACAATACTGCGAATAATCAACATGATTTTATAGCTTTTCGTCAAATAAATGTCTTTAAAGTCTTTCACATAGTAAAAATAATAATTCTTAATTTTGTATTGTCTTTTGTTTTACAAGGAGGTATACTTATCATGAATACCTGGACGAATAGTCTCTCTTAATAATATATAATAGTTATACGCAGCATCTGAAAAAGTAATAATTGTTTTTTTACCAAATTTTAAATTCCTAATTTAAATAAAAATAGTTTGAAGTCTATATCAGATTTGTATCTTACAAATGTAAACGATTTGTGAAAACTAATGGTCTTTTCTATCGTTGTTTTTGAAGTGATAACCAAGTAACATAATCGATTTTGTCACGTACTTTTTACGGTTTTTTTTCTCCAAATTTTTTCTTATAAAAAAATAACAACATAAAAGTTTTCATAAACCTAAATTGTGTTGTTTGGATTTTCAAAAAGTTTTGACCACAAGTTGAAAATATTGTTGTTTAGAATATAGATCAAATTATATTTGAGTCCGGAGGTTCAATTAATTATTACAATTCTGGCGGCTCTTCGAGCTTATTCCGGCCCTGCTGTCAATTATTGTCGCCCGTTGTGTTTTCTGTGAACTCGTTTTACTGGTCACAAAGTTGACAAAAGTTGCGTTCCTAAAAAAGGACTTTAAACAACATCAATACCTAACTACTTTAAATTTTAATAAACCGCATCACGAAATTTCCATCTTTTGTGTTCAAAAAGCAAATGGGTATACTATTGTATTCCTGTTGAAGTAACCAATTTTTAACGGTTATAAATAATACTTACTGTGAGTGTCCCAAATATTCATGTCATATTCTATTGCAATAAAAAATAAACACTTTATTATTTACTAGGTGTCCCCACCCGGCGTTGCCCGTGAGTGATTTACAATTTAAAACTTGCTATTTTTGATAGATTTGTTTAAATTATTGTCCCTTTTTAATATTTTTGGGGGTAGAATTTGTCAAAACACCTTCTTGTTGGTCTCTACATCACTAAATCAGGATACTAACAATTTGCATGTACTATTTATAGCCACCAAGTTTTTTTATTATTTTGCTTTAAATTGAAGTCTTTATAAAGGAAAAAAAAATAAATAAAATTTATTTCAAAAATATGATGTTAATATAAAATTATAACTTTCAAAATTTAGGTGATTTACAATCTATTGTTAGAGTATTTTTCTTTAGAAACAGATAAAATATTTAAATATTTAAAAAAAATTTTAAAACCATTCAAAATCAATTATTTCGCCGTTGGTTAATCGTGAAGGTTGTTATAAATTATTAGTATTTTGCTAAGGTCTTGAATATATTTTAAAATTATTTAAATTTTTTTAAATTGTATCTGTTTTTAAAAGGAAATACTATCATCATATTAATATGGATCGGAAACTTTCTAAATTTTGTAAAGTTTTAAATTTATGTTAATATTATACTTTTTAAAATATTAACTATCGATTTTCCCCTTTTTAGAACTTCAATATAAATAGCATATTTTTAAAAAATTATTTTTTTACCTCTATATTTTTATATTGTAATTTTTTTAGTAACAAAGAAAATCATATTTCCTGTTTTGATATAAAATTAGTTTCTTAAGCTTATGACTATACAAGGAATAAGAATGAAATCAACTTACAAACATTCAAAATTCAAATACAATTTATATTTAAATTTTCTACATTCAGTAAACAACTGGTTTTTTACTGTAGTATAAATTTAACTCACGAAAATTAATGAATGCAAGATACAAGCATGATTCAAAATCCAGGCAACCTATTTCAAAAGTTTAGGATACATTTCATTGTATTTATTGTTTTAATACAAAATTTGTATAAAATTTGTATTGAATATTTAATATTCATATCAATGAAATTATTAATTGTAATTTTTAATTATTAACATATTATATTATATGAAATACAAACTTAAATAAAAAAAAAACATACATACCATTGTAAACAGTATTTAATTCTTCTGTAGGATAATATTTTTTTTTTTAATCAAAATAACTCGCATGTTAACAACCAAAATTTAGATGACGAGCTTCACTGAAAGTATTTTGTATTGCATTGCCTTGCAATAATTATCGTGATAAGGTACACGGTTATTTTAATCATTATGTTTTTGTCAAAAAATTAATACCAGGTAACAAATGTGTCGTTTTTACAAACTCTATCAACACTGTATATACTAAAATATAGCAACAAACAGTGGTATAAATCGAGGTTTTGGGTGGTTCTGCACTGTTTCAAATGTAAAGTAAAAATAAAAAAAATAAAAATTACATGCTATATTATATGGGAGTATTTGTTTTGTTTTGAACTATATAAATGATGGTTTTTAGGTGATAAGTTATTAAACCAATGTATAAATGCACGATATTTTACAAGGACCAAATTTGTCTCAAATTAATGAAAATCACAATAATCATCAATGTCTTTTTTTTCAGAGTTATTACACGTGTATTTTTGTACATTATAAATCATAATATAATATAAAACATTAAATGTATAATATATTAAACGTATCGTGTGTCGTAACGTAACAAAAACACAGTAATTAGGAGCTTCGCGTTAGCGTGTATTTGCACTTGGTGGCGATCAATCGATGTGTTTCTATTTTAAAATAAATTTTAACAATGTGTTTAAAACTGCTCGATTAATATCTTTTATTTTACATGAACTTTAGATGCTGAAAAATGGTACAAATAGATTTGTGTTTTTTTGTGTCTCTGTGGCGTGTTATATTACATAGCAACTAAGTGTCTGCTCCTAAGGAACAGCACCGATCTTAATTAAAATAGACGTATTTTTCAGTGGTCCGAGGGCTTTATTCTTAGTGTGTTACACAATAAACATTTTATTTAATATTTCAGAAAAAAAATCCAAATATATTTCGTTTACTGGTTTAACCGTTAAAAAGAAATTTGGTACAATAGAAACCACGAGCGGCAATCGGACGTGTAGCAAGAGTTGGATCAACAGTGACATACGATTTTTGAGTACCTGAGTCACTTGGACATCGTTGGGTTGGAATGTGTTATTTGATTAATAATAACTTGTAAACAATGGCAATGAATCGTCGGTCACAAAACTAACTATTCTGAGCAGATCAATTTTTACGGTAAAAAAATATTTTTGTGTTGCTCTAAATCTAAAAATCATACAGAAACGATAAAATATTTTAGATTCTGTATGGATCGAAGAATATGTAGACTGTAGAAAATAAAATAACGATTCATTTATAAAATTATACTTTTTTCTAGATTATACCAAAAATTTTCTAATTTAAAAAGCCATTTTTTTTTTTTTTTATAAATAATACTAGTCATTAACATTCATAGGTGAACACACATTTTAACAACAGATAATTTTCTTCCGGTTATAGTCTTAACCGTGTAGGTACTAAACTATTACTCAAATATAGACATTTCTCACCTAGACAAAGTCTTTGGTTTACTGGAACAAAAATAATACATATCATGATTTACTAATCAAATACAAAACATGGTTTGTAAGACAAAAATTTAATATAGCAGCAAATACATTTTTGTTATCAAATTAATAACATAATTTATTTAAAATAAATATTAGAGATATAGTGTAACATTGAATGTTTTCATGTAAATAAAATATGAATTGTTGGAAAGTAAAACAATACAAGTGTAGGTACGACAAGATTTGTTGTAATTACTTGTGAAATTGACAGAATTGGAACAGGTAACGTTATTTTCCAGAGAAATCAATGCAAAAACTAAAACCAAAATTGGTAGCATATTTCAGAAACTTTTTGAGTACTTAAGTATAAAACACTATTAACCTTTTAGTGAACACTTTAAGATAAAATACGTACAATTTTGTGTGTTGGTGTTATATTATAACCACGCGATACGCGTTGAAAATACACGTAATTCGATTTGCTAACAAATACGGGTATTTGTATTTTTATTTGATCAAAAACCAAAAACAAACAGTTTTAACCTACATTCGCACAGAGTTATGATCGCATTCTACTAAGATTTTTTAATTGTTACTATTCTAACTGTTAGTTGTTCGACAAAATAAACATGTGTAAATAACATTCAACAATAAATATGTACTGATTTTACGTAAAAATATTATAATTTTTACAAATTCTCAAGTAGCTCTGTTGCATAGATTCTGACAACAAGCATTCTTTAACAATACAATATAATTATGTATATCGAATAAAATAAAAATACAATGATTGGTGATGGTGTTTTTTTGAAACTTTGGAAATCTGTCGAGATATCTGAAAGTAGATTCGGTACGACGGTTAAAAATTAAAAAAATTAATTCTATTTAAATTTAGCCCACTATACGCAGATATCATACAGAAGCATTTAATTCCATCTTATACATAAATGGAGTTTATGAGCCACGTATGGAGTAGATCAATGTTTTACGAACATAAGAAATCGCACTCAGAATCTAAAAAGTAGACAAAAGACCGAGATGGATTAATTTTTTGCAATATATTTTATCGAAATGAACTAAATACAATTAATATATGAATCATGACCTATGATTTTTCATTTATGATAAAGTATTTCAATTTATACTTCAAAATATAACAAGTTTAAATATCAAGTCTCGCGTTCATCTACTTTTCTATTGTTTTTGCTTGTGTAGATGTGTAGATTATTAATATTGTTTATGATTTATTTTAAATTTTGATCTTATCACTTTGTGCAAAAGAGAAGCATAAAAATAATAAATCAAAAATCATGGATTATATGTAAAGCTACCAACCTACTTTATTAATGAATTTCGAACTTAAAAAAAGATAGGTAATATTACATTTGCATCAAAAATTTAAAAACAAGTGACCATTCATAGTAAATGAGTCAAATAATAGGTAGACACTGTTTTCACCACATCGTCGCGTTACGCTCAGATCATTTGATATTCAATTTTATACCTATAAAATCAAAATCAAAATCATTTGTAAGTTGTTGCGGTTCAACCGTTGTGCCACTGTTTGAATAAACGCACTGCAGTTACAGCTGTTTGCTGCTAACATGACACAATATTTACCAATTTTTATTACGTTTACAATCCGAAACGAAACATCTTTTTAGAGTAAAAAATTAATGTCTTGAAAAATAAGATAATAATTCATACCTATTATATTTTATTGTTGTTATCTTTGAATTGGAATTTTCAATTTCTCAAAATGAAATGAAAACATTTACCAATAAATTGTTTTGAAGAGTGTATTCAAAATATTACTATAATGATTGAAATATTTATTTTTAATCATATATACTAACATGGAAAAACACACGTTATATACCCACACGACCATCAATTAAAAACTGTTAAACGGTGTTTTGAAATGAATTGATACAATATTTATTACACAACTTAAAACATATTTTGAATTATTATGAAATTAAGTGGACACAAAATAAAAGTACGTTTTTCATGACATAACGCTAACAATTTCAAATAATCATAAATAAAAATATTTGCTTAAAACTAACGCGTCGACAATATTAACAACACGTCTTTATAGAAATTAAGATAAAAAACTTCAAACCCATAATAGAAATATTATACCTATTTTTTGTTTTGTTCCGATTATGCGATTAAATCATTTTGCTTGTATTCATAAAAACAAATTGTTGTCCCACTTACAGTTATCTTTAGTGCATCTGGTTCAATTAAAAAGTTCCGAAAAATTGTTAGATGGTCATTTTTATAATCCGCGATGATCAGTTAAAAAAAAAAAATAAGAAACTTGTACTCGGTTATTTTTGGTTCGAAGATAATTTGTCTTAATTGATTTTAAATTTTTTTATCTCCAAAAAGTTTTCTCAGACATTTAGCATGATTAAAACATTTTTATAATCAATCGTAGTGTAACTGTTTTGTTTGGAACAGCCGTTGAAAGAATAAAAAACTATTTTTCTTCAAACGTGGTCTTGATTCGTCTTCGAAGTCTACTGCATAGATTCCGTATTTTTTCCTAAAATTATGATGATAGTTATAAGGTAAAATTATGAAGTCATACGAAATAATAGTTTATCATTATAAGTACATTTAATTCTCATAGATGGCTCGGTATGTATATTTTATGCTTCTAAACTAATCGAATTTATTTTATAAATTAAATTGCAATAATATATTGAGTAATAGAATTTTAAAATATCAACAATTAATACACTGTAGTGTTGTAGTACCTATACGTTTGATATTGAAAAAGGTTTTGAAAATAGAAATTTTACCAAATTAATCAAAAAAGAAAAGTATACGTTTTTGTCTGTATAACATAATATTGTTATACTGTTTATTGCAACAATTTTGATGGGAATGATTTCTCTCTAGACAAAATGAATGCAAAATTTTTTTTTTTACGTATAGTTAAAACACAAAACCTATATTTAACATCCATATTACATCGTTATGACCAAATACAAACATGATAATAAAGGATTTTAGACTAAATCATCGTGTTATATCTTACAGAGTGATCGATAAACATGGAACTTAAGAAACCAAAATAAAAGATAAATACACTGAAAAGTTAGAGAATAAGTAGGTAGAATACAAACAAATTAGATTGAATTTTCAAATTATCAGGTCCTAAATATGAATTTACGTATTGAACGCTTGTTACCTATGTTTTTTTTTTTTTTTTTTTTTATAATTTTGTCATATACAATAATATTACTATTCAATAATATTTATTTTAAGTTACCTATAACCGAATGTGAATTCTAAAGTATCCACAAACGACCAAACACAATATCCGAATACGTTTATATTATCATCCAATGCTTCCAACAATTTTTCTAAAATACCCTGAAAACCAACAAATTTATAGACGTTTAGTTACATAATTTACGTTTAGCATTTTTTTTTTTTTTTGCTGACAAACAATTGAAGTTATACTTGACTACTTCTTTTAAGTGCCTATTTGCGTCCTTGGTTATGCACACATCGGTCTCCACATTTGTAATCAATAATGAAGAAATTATCGTTTTATTCAATTATGACACATGTAAATTGTACGTGAAGAAAAAAAAATTTGTATTTTCTAAACTATCTCGACATACTTACTCCCATTTATTGTTATAGATCAAAAATGTATAGTATAATAAATACTTTAAGTGTCTTTAGGACTTTATCAATAATTAATTTGAATTAAACTTAACTTTTAGACCGCATGACAGTTTCTTTTAGTATTATAAAAATAATTAACATATTAATTGATGCAGAAAAATTATACTGCTGTATAATGTTAAATATGATCTTCAAATCATAGATGAAAACGTCAAATTTACAGTAACTTAAATAACAAAGTAACCATCGTCTTTAATATATTTATACTCACTTTATGGTAAAAAATTTTGCTCTCACTACTATCAACTCCTTCGTCTTCGGCAAATCCATTTTCTCCAATAAAGATTTTTGGGTTGCTCATAACACTGGTTATCCATTTCAAACAGTTCAAAAATCCATTATTTACCTTATAAAAAAATCGAAATATAATGTTTTATATATAAAGTTGAACTAGAATTAAAAACCGGATTCAAATCATAACTTTCGTTAAAAATTGAATCCTAAAATCCTTGCCCTTGGTTTTTTTTTTTTTTTAATCATTATCATAGTTAGTTACAGTTGTTTTTTTATTTGTGTTATAAACAGTTTTGTATATTTACAAACGATCAAACAATTTTGTTGTTTCTAGAAAGTTTTGTCCTCGGAATAAACGATAATAACGAATATTATACCTCGTCAGCAGTTATATTTTCGAAGTTCATGATGAATCCTCGGTCTTTTCTTTTTAAATTGGGTTCATTCAATAATTCTTCTTCAGTCATGGGTCGAACTTTCACACAGCCGTAGTAGTTAAATACAATAAAATCAAACGAACCTATACAAAAAGAACAATAATCATTATAAAATAATAAGACAATTGTTTAATTTTTTTTTTTTTTTTAGTTCTTAGTTTTAAAATATATTATAATCCTTTGTTTATATTATAACTATTGCTACTATAAATTAAAAAAACTATAACATTTCTTGAGCATAAGGTACCTATAATCTATTATGTCCTATCATGCAAGTGTAAATAGGTAATGTGGTAGATTGAAAAGATCTCTAAATTTAGCTAAAACAAAAAGCTGATATTATAATATCGTCAAAATATGTTGATTTAAATAATTATTATATTAATTTTAATCAAGATTTATGAACTAAAAAAGTTTTGTAAATTATTATTTTAAAATATATTATTGTTGTTTTCCATCGGCAATTAATGTTTTCCTCTTTTTTATTACCCGACGTGTTTGTGAAGACGCATGATTACCTTTTATGGATTCTCCTTCAGCCTCTGATAACTGTTGGAGGCGATTGATTACGATTCCTTCTTTCTCGTTATTTCTGTCAATTGCCTCCAAGACTTTTGGCGGATACTGTCCTGTAGCCAGAACGTGTACTATCATACCGAACTTGAAATGTACACAAATCGCATTCAATATCATATTATATCTTAAATATAAAATATGTAGGACATTTAGTCGGTTAAGCCGACAGGTAACGTAACAATAATGTACATAAATATGAAATAATACGAACGTACAACGGGTTTTGGCCGTGCGTGTAACTGCTCTACTAAACGACTTTATTTATCAATTTTATTTTAAAAAACTTTCAAAAAATTTATCGTGTTGGTCTATTAATTATGTTTTACTTTAAATACCGAGTTAACGATTAAATTTCAATTTTAAAGTAGGTATATTCTATCGGCCGACAGAGACACATAGTGTGAACATTATCTTGTAACAGATATATTATCTAAAAAATATTCGAGTACAGATACGAATGAAGGTTTAGTCAAAAAGAATTTAAAGAACATTGTAAAAAAAAATTAATACTTAAGTACAAATACAAATACCAAAGGAAAACAAAATTGTTGATAGTTTTTCTTGTTTGTTTTATAGGAAAAATGAATCTTTACTAAGCCGTAGTCGACAAACAAAATCAGGAACCCAAATACATGTTTTTACAATAACTGTTGTCAAAGTAAAAAAGATAGAAAAATTTATGGAATTGGTTTTCACGCCATACGGGCGTTGCGGTTCGATCGACGAGGAGAACGCATGGAAAAATCTCGGCATTTTCGGTTCGCACCCGTCGTGGAAAAATTTTGAGATTTTTCCGTGAATTCTCCAAATAGATTTCCGTAATAAAACTTAACTCAATAAAAAAAAAAAAAAAAAACGTAATAACTCTTATAATAATTTGCCGCAGGAAATCTTGTTATACATAAACGCTTATACCTATTTGCAGATCTATTTCTTTTGTTAACGTTATAGATATACCGAGTATCGTATGTGGCGTGTGATTGAATATTTTAACCGATACTTGCCCCGATACACACTGGCATAAGAAATCGATTGTGCCAACATCATCACAAACGGTTTTAAAAAGTGTATTTTAATTCATTGTGTTTATTTCTGAACGCAGATATTTTCAATAACTATTTTAAAAATATTACTTCCAAACGCGCTGTTTTCAAAAATATTTCAAGTATGCAGTATTTAAGTACTATAAAGCAAAGTGGTGGAGTATTTTTACTCGTATTTTTTACAAGACTGACACGCACTGGCTGTCCGTGCACGCATATTATTTACCGTCGACATCCGTGCGAATTCGGCGATTTTCCGATGTTCCGGGTTGTTCGGGTCCTGCGGATAATACCATGTCCCGTCGATGGCGATACTTACTTCACCTGAGTTATAAACGTAATTTTTTGTATCATTTTACATTCTGAATGTAGCAATAAGTGTATTGGTTTTCACATGATGTGTGTGTTTTTCAAATTTTTGTTTTACGTCCTGAAACCACGATAACTTCTTCAAAAATGCTCCGATCCTTACACCCGTACATGCGGTTTCTGGTTGCTCTGGTTTTTGCACGGTACAATGAGGGTTCGTAAATTTTCGAGTTCAAAATTGAAAAAGTTACAACCCAAGACCCACGGGTAAACTAGAGGAAAAAAACGGTAAGAATTACGGAAAACGTGTTTTTGACAATAACGTTTTATGATCGTAACTTCCAAAATGACGAATAAAACGAGTTAAAACACGAGTTCACGCGATATTAAAAATGGTAAAAGTCTAAATAGTCTGATACGAATTTCGAAAGATTTTTATTACTTTTGGGATAGATATAGAATTTATAAATATTCATTATTTTTGTAATTTTCGTTGGATAAGAATTTAGTTTACTAGAAAAAGTTTCGAACATTTAATACGAGGTTAGCAACATATAGATCCATTTGTTGATAAAAAAATTTCAAAAATCGTTTGTTACAATTTTTTTTTTTTTTTAATCGTTTAAAGTCAAAAAATCATCGAAAACTGGTCACACCTTTGACTATTTTTGGGAAAAAATTCGCAAATCATACGAATTTGTAGATTTGAAAATTAAACATGTCATCTGCAATAAAAACTATTGTTTATCAGGAAAAGTTTTGAAAATAAATTCCTTACAAGGTTCAAAGCGTAATTTTGTTTGTGATTAATTTCTTTGTTCCTCTATTCTCTCCGTCTTCACATTCGAGTCACTGAAATCACTCAGAATCGTTATATTCGTAGTAATGGCAATTTTCAATCGTTTACGGATACTACAACTTTCAAAGCGAACCTTTCAAAACAGTGACCCGCCATAATCAAAAATGGCTCACCATCAAACTACACACCCTGGAGGGACTGCCTGCGGTTTTTTTTTTTTTTCTATCGTTACTCGGAAAACTGTTAACCCACGCCGAATCCAAGTACGATATGATAAGCGATTCGCGAATATTTACGTGCCTCGCTGTGATCCTCTGTATTCTTCGTCGTACACTTTGTAAACAGTAGCCACAGACTTAACCTTGTTATGCAACACGATGTAATGTATGAAGCCGCTCAACGATTGATCTTCGTGTCCTGGCGCAAAGTGCCCGGAACTGTATCCTTCTGCCGACATCTGTAAGTCCGGAGATAACGTCCAGTGTTTCACCTGCGCAGCATTTTATTAATCATTTTCGACCGAGATCCCGCACACGGGCGTTTATCTGTGTATTTAAGGGCATCCGTTTTTACGGGGACTCCGATGAAACCCCAAATGAAAATTTTTTGGAAATTGGCAGTCTTTAGTTGAGCTTTCGCTGAAAAAAAATCCTGCACTCATTTTTCAAAACTAAACGCGTGCGGCACATCAACGAGACGAAAAAGTTACACTTACGCATAATGTTACCCAATTGCTGCACCCATTATCATACAAGCGGGCAGGTGTACCCAAAATTTGAGACGGAAACTGTTTTCTATTTTATGTAATATTATAGTCGGTAATTTTGTAATAATTGTAACGAAATCCGTACAGAGAGAACCATACATTTAAAATTGTATTTCGTTTGAAAAAAAATTACCTAGTTACAAACATATTTTACTGGTTTTGTGCCTCGTGGCCCCATTTATAAAACACAGTTGGTGCGATGCGCCCCCTACACCCCCATTAAATACGCCACTGGTTCCGTACGCGGGTAACGTACAAAACAACTCGTTGTTCAGCGCTTGGATGGAAAACTGTAGGGGCGCGCACTCAATGGGAAATATCCGATTGAGTTTGTTCCGAATTCCGCCAGAGCGCGTTATCTATACTTTTTTTTTCAATAACAGACGGCTATCTTAGTACAGGGATCTCTTAGTTCCGTCACAAACGAAACAACAAGAAACTAATTTTTTAATTGAAATATGATTACGATTCAGAACGGTAATATTGCATGTAGTACACTGACGTAGAGTATTGTTTTTTTGGAATTTAGATTATTAAAAAAAATATTCATGGAATTTAATTTTCAACAACGCGGTCAAAAGGTTAAACCGTTATAACTTAAAAATAAAAACGATTGTTGAAAATTTGCCAACGACGGTGTACATCATGTACAGATTGTATCTACGTTTAAAATCACCGACTTCTAACTGCGAAACGTATGTGGGAAAGAATTTTAAACGCGAAAATTCGAGTTTTCGATTATAGTAACGTATATTGACTCAAAAATAAATGGAAATTTTTTAAAATTTTTATTTGGGTCATCGTAATGCATAGTATTTTTACTCAAATCGAACAATTTGAGAAAAGAAAAAAAAATTACGAGTTTTTCTCCCTTCGATAAAAAATGAAATTTGTATCGATACACTATCTATACTGCAGGACCAAATAAGAAGGGGCACGCTAAATTATTTTTCTTAAAAGAAAGACCCCCAAAGTACCCCCCTCAAATCAAACACTGATGGTATCAATAATAGTAATGGTTATGCGATGGTAGAAATAATCTTGTAGCTCTCACTCGGTCTCCAAATTTGTCAAAACACAATCTGGCGTACTGTACGAAAAACTTTATGGTAATGGAGTTCGTCAAGCCACCCATTACGTTCACGGCCGCAGGAAAGTCATAATGGTACAGCGACACCTGTGAATGTATTTTTTCAGTGCTGTATGAATAATAATCGAGAAAAAATGAATGCATTTTCGTTTTCTGTTAGTAACGATCGTTCAACGTTCAAAAATTCTTTTAACGCGAAATGGATTAGACAATTTGGTAAAAACAAAATCAAGAGCTTCATTAAAATATGACAAGCTTCAAACATCAGATCAGTTCTTTTAAGTGTCCTTAACTAAAATCAGTACATCCCTTAGATGAAAAAGTCTCTTGTATGGCTCCTATTAATCCACGCTGTGATTTAGTTCATAAGATCTAGTCCATACGGTTTAAAATGATTTCCGAAAAGAAATCTATACAATCAATATGACCAACGTGAATTTCATGAGTATACAAACAATAATAATAAAAATGAAAAAAAAAACCAATTAATGTAGGTCACACCTTTGGGTGAGTCATTGCAAGTTTCGGAATATTATAATTTACGATTAATACAACATCCATAAGCAATAGATTGTTTACAAATATTCCGAGCCATTTTTTCAAGTTGTTAAATTTTAAATCCTATTATAAGCACAAAAATGTTCTAAACTGTTTAAACTTTTATCACGTTTTTACTTCGTCTATATTCATACTAATAAGTAATAACTATTCACAACGGCGTGGTTAAATTTCACGTCATGTGAAATATTTTTGAAAACTTTAAATTCATAAAAAATATATATTATAATATAACACTTAAATACTTCAAAGGTGTAAAGTACTATCTAGATTTTAGGCTGATCTGTAAAGGCATAATATAAAATGTAAAAATCAGAGAAGTTTTACTACTAAAAAATTTATAAAAAAAAAAAAAAAAAAATGGAAATAAAACATCATTGTAAAAGCAATAAGTTTTTCTTTACGCTCAGAATCTAACATAGATTTAGACTTTATATTAACTAAACAGTTATTTTCAAACTTATCCCAGGTAACTTTAGTGACTTGTAAGCAAATAGTTTTTAAAAATAATAATTACAAAATTGTTAGCTAAAAGGTGTTAAAAAAAATATAGGCTAAACATAAATAAAAAAATTATTTATTGGTCATCTGAATTTAGGTAATTTCATATCAGATAAGTTAAACAATCAATTGCCATGGCGTTAAAACATTTCTCAATATCTTAAAACATGGAGTCAAGCGGTAAAAAAACATCAATTTATTTTGTGTTTTATTGATTGTCTACGAAATCCAAAAACGGTATTGTGTTAATAAAAAACATTTGGAACGATAGTAAATTTTACAATACGAACCATCGGCGTAATGCCATTTTCGATAAGTTTGTCAATCAAATTGTTGTAGTAGTTTATCCCACGGTCGCATGGTAAGTTCTCAATAATATTTGGAAGGATTCTCGTGGGACACAATGAAAATCGATAAACTTGAACCTTGAATCAGAATAGAGTTATGTTTAAATATGTGTGTAAATTATGTAAGTACCTATATGTATATATTTTCCAGGATGTTCAATAAACGCAGGACCTCCAAATTTTCAATCGGAAAAACGTTTTTTTATGGTAGTGAAAAAAAAAATTTAAATATCGATAACGCTAATCGATGGTAACACTGTAACAGGCGCACTTGAAATAATAAATTGAAAATATTAAATGTTTTTTAATCGCGAAACGTTATTTTGTATTACTATGTTGATGATGTTGACTATGTAAACTATCAAGACTTCTAAATGAGATTTATATCGAAATTCATACCGTTTTAACCGCTTCAAATCTGTGGAATCGATGATGAGAAAGAGGGTGTCTCTAACAATGTACAATGCCCGATTTTTTTTTTTTTTTATTTACTTTAAAAATAATTTCTTATCGTAGACACGTACGCCCAATTCTTTGAGAAGCATAACGTCAGTATCCGTTTTGTGGTACGCATCCGCGGCCACGTCTCCGTTGAAAAGCCGTTGCGAATCAATGTCATCGACAACCGCTGCTGCAGTTTTTGGAATTTCGTACACTCCCATTCCCTTGTAAATGTCGATCAATCTTGGTTGAACACCGATCCGTTTGTATTCGTTTATGACTGACATTGGAATATCCAACGAGTACCTGAACTTTCTGTTTGATTGATCGTGCAAGTATTCGTCCCAAACGGATGGGGTTTTGTCTGAAAATGTGTGTCTCGCAAAAGGTTCGCGCCTAGCTCACAAGACGGTATTAAAAGAAAAAACTGAATAATAATAAGTATAAACGAAAATGCGGCCCAACAATTTTCACTCCTCTGGTGGGTTTAATGAACGTTTTGTTATATCAATAAAAATTTGCTGTATATAATTATACAGAATTCCAAAGCCAAGACTTTTCTAATAAAATATATTATTGAAAATTAAATATGGTACGAAAAATAACGATAAAAAAATTGAGTCAACAAAAATTTGTGAAAAAAGTGGTTTATTTACGATCACACCTATATAATCATTAAAATTGTATTTACAATTCAAAGAATTTAACCTATATACTCTAACTTTAATAAAATATCCAGTTTCTTTTCATACTCTTTGATAACAAATAAACTTACCTTCGTTCCATGCTCCTTCAACTTGAAAACTTCCAGTCGCGGTCCCGAGTAAAAAGTCGTTGGGAAATTGTTTCGTTGACCTGTGACTGTCGTCTAAAATAACTTATACTCAGTAATTTTAATATTTATACGTATTTACTATCCTTTCAATTAATTGTGAACTCACCGTTTTCCTTTGCCATTTTCACCGGCAAAGAGATTGTGAAGATTAATATGAAAAGAATATAATGCACAAATAATAGTAAAAATATTGTGAAGAAGTAAAATTACGTCTTCATCGTCGGTTTAAATAAGAAACAAATGGTAATCCATTAAACTAAAACTTCAAACGTCAACAATTAACTGACCTTATAAATTACGTCAGAAAGTATAGTTTTCTACGATAAAATATAAAAATATGTATATAATATCTGACATCGGCACGGTTCTTTTATGTTCTTCTTCTTCTTCTTGTCGGGTCGGAGTTCTTTTATGTTTATTGTAATATTTATTACCGTAGTTTTAGCCATTATCTCATTATACAGGGTCACCAAATAAACTAGGATTTTTTTTTTATTGAATAATATTGCAGTATCCTTTTCTTTTGATCTAGGTATTATATATAGTTGTATTCTATCTAATGTTATCGTTATTACTGTGTTTGTTTTCTTGTATAATGGAAATTTTTTTATTTTTTTTTTTTACTTCGGACGATCTACAATATAGATTGTATACCTATAAGATAAATGACCATTTAATTTTATGATGCAAAACTGAATTATAGACCTTTATACACTTTTGATTCAAATGAAATAAATGAGTTAGTATAATATATATTAATATGGCCGTTGTTTATACTTAAATAAATCGTAGTGATTTAAATAGTTATATCGTTCTCGCATATTCTACACGTTCAATCCGCATTTATGTTAATAATTATTGATAATAAATCAATCGACCTTTAGTGTTATTGAAAATTGCGTTTAAATTTGTGAAATATTTTTCCTCCGTAGTCTCTCCCGGATCGCTTAAAACAATAAAATTCATGTAACCACTATACGGGTATAGTGCTATTAAATTCTAGAAGCATTTTCGTGAACTCCGGGAACGTACATAAAAACTATCCATTTTCATTATTGTAGCCTGCAATTGCTCCATTCATACTCCATGTTTTTTCAGCAACGTGGCAATAAAACTACGGGACGATTAGATTTTATATGAACGGTATCGATTTCGATTTTTCTTTTGTCATTAAACAACGCTGTTATTGTAAAAGGAAACTTCCGACTTTTGTGTTCGAGACCACTCAAATGCGATCGTTTCAATGCCAGTACGGTCAATTTTCGGGGAAAAGCGATTCCGAGAAAAAACTTCAAGTAAACTATGTTATTTTTGAAACCTTTTTTCAAACTTATTAACCGCAAGAATTTTGTTTTTAATTAATTTTATTTTCCGAGTAAATGACTATGATACAAAACACGAAAAAGGTAAATAATTCAAACTATTCTGAATAACATGAAACATTTACACATCATTAAAAAGGGTATAAACCGTGAAATTAAAACTGATTTCTATACATTTTAAACGGTTGTCGGAGTTTTCAAATATTTGTCTATTATCACATTTACTATCGCATATAAAAAAACGTTCATGAAATTGACTCTCCTCTCCTCGGTCTTAAAAAATATAACATTCTCAAAAAGTTATCGAGTTATGGTTCAAAAATTAAAAGTAAAAAATAGCATAATTGTACCGAAAAATTTTAAACGTTCATATTGAAAAAAGGTTTGATGTATTTGTACGTGAAATTAAAACCAATTTCGATAGTTTTAGAATGATTTACATAATATAGTTCTAAAATCTTGAAATTAGTATATTTTCACTCGTATTTCTCATAAAACCTGCGATTTTTAGATAAGGGTTTGAAACTCCAACACGATTAAAACCACTACACTTTATTTTTTATGCAGATAAACAATTTCAAATATAAATTTACACAATTTTGGTTTTATAAAAGTTTTTATCGTTATTTTTGTGTTCATGTAATTGTGTCTTTTTATTTTTTTTAGCGATAACACCTCAAAAATAATTGTTCAAATGTGTTTACAATTTTACAAATTATTGAAATGGAAAAAGTTTATACCATACAATTTTTAAACAATATTAATCATATTTAAACTAAATATAGAACAATCAAATTTTCATTATTATGTAGATTTAAATTTTTTAATAAAATTTTGATTTTATATAATTTTTTTTGTTTAAAAGACTCTAAACTTCTCCACAGGTTTCAGATCTTATTTTGTATTTTACTATACGGTATTTTTATCTTTTTTTTTACTCTTATTGATCATCATTATTTCGTATTTTTTGTTCATTTTATTGGCAATAATTCATCCAACAACAATTCATACTACTTTTTGTTTTTACACATTATTGGAATAAGGCCCGCCAGCGGATCAACCCCAAGGGGTTTTATGTAGGCAATATTAAAAGCACGTTCACGCAATCCACGAAATATTCATAGCTATAACATAATACATTTCCTATAAACTGCCTATCCAGAACTCCTTTAATTGTTTTGTCACAAATATCGTCGTCTATCTCGGTATTGAGAACAATTTGTTATAATATGTTATTCAGAAATAATGTTTGAATAATGTTAGAAATTTGTCTTTTTTATCATATTCTTCTAAATTCTTGCTAAAAACCAGTAGGAATAGGATCACAAAGACTCCAAAATTCATTGTTCAATGTATAGACTTTTCACTTTTAGACCCGAAGCGTAGCACAAAGAATACTATATTAACATATTTTAATTGTGAGAAAATGTTTTCAAATTCCGAGTGTAGCAAAGAATATTATATTAGTTTTATAATAATGTTCTTCCATCCATCTAATGTTCGTAATCATTTAACAGAAAACTAAAGCTTAACTACCAGCATGCAAAAAAAAAAAACAATAACGTTTTGGAAAGTCCAGAACTTACCTAATTATTGTTCTTAGTAAACAGCTAGAAATTAATCTCGGTACTGTGCTATACATGTCAACTAAAAACATTTTTAAAACAGTCAGCGGAATTTGCTCAGAATCGTTTTTTTTTTTTTTATAAGTATCTTTTACTGTTTTCATATTAAAGTATTTAAATTAATTTTTATAACTTTATTTTTATGAGTTATGCGATCATTCAATGATACACCTATATGAGTATAAAGTTCATGTAGGAGTATGAATTTACCCTAATACGATTGGTTTTAACAAACTACGTCCTCCCCTCACGTTTTGTTATTCATTCCATAGGAATCTTTTCCAACGAGAGTGCCTCTATATATGTTTCCCACTAAACAACACAGATTTCTACTTAGCTGATTAATTCAATCGTTTTAAAACACAAAATAATCAGTTTAAAATACAATATGAAACACTGTTTAAAAACTTTATGTAAGTTACAGCTTTATACACGATGCGATTTACATATTTTATTAGTTATTCATTTGTAAATTATGTCTAGTAACTTAACATAAAAATTCCTGTTTTGGAAGATTTAGTAAGATATCGCATATCACATATTTATAGGCAATATTGTAATTTGTAAATTTCTAACAAAAATCACGATTCTGAGTGTAGTTGGTTAACCTGCATTACAAGTTGAGTCGTAACAATTGAATTTATTATTAAAGTTTTTCATTACAATGAAAAAGATTCAAAACAGTTGAAAATTGTCGAATTTGTTAAGGGATCTAGATTTGAAACTATTGGATGCAGTTAGCGAATTGCGTTTTAATAAAAACATTTTCAATTTTTAAATCGTAAATAACGAAATCGTGTTAGTTATAAATTTTTTTTAAAAAAAAATAAGTGTGACAGGTGTGATTTTTTTTTTTTGTCAATTTTCCAACTTTAAGAGATTAAAAAAAAATTATACTAACGATTTTCGAAATTTTTTAGTAACAAATGGATCAGTATGATGCCAACCTTATTGTATTATATTTTCAAAACTTTGTCCGGTAAAATAAATTTTTTATCGAAGAAAAATTACAAAATAATTGATTACTTAACCTAACCCAACGTCGTTTGTAATTTAATTATATCGCGCATATGTACCAATATACCAAAAGAAATTAAAATAATCCAAAAATCGAAAATTTTCATTCGTCACGACATATTATAATATAATATAATTATACTAAATTACGCTCGTTGGCTGTTGTCCTTAGTATCAAGTTCTATTTTGGAACAAAAACACCTCATTAGTAACTAAGTAGTTAAATTGTTTTTGATGCAATCACAACATCCGTGGTTGGCCGTTGACACAGCTGCGCTAATTTGCTAAGTACTCGTAGACTCGTAGAACCAGTGTTTTAACGACATCAATTCCTTTTGAAGTAATGTAAATACCACCGTAATATTAGGATTGTTCAAATTATAATTTTATTTACTCGGTGACGTGCATTAGGGCAACAAGACATACTATGGAGGACGAGTGATATGGACCGGATGCAGACAGCTCATTGTTTTTTTAGATTCTGGGTGTAGAGGAATTGAAAAAAATAATAGAAGGGCGACGCCGTCGAGTAAATAGTTACAAACGTTCCTATTTCCCTACACCCGCAGACCACGAGGGGAATTAAATTTGAAGGGGCACCCCACACGCCCTCGATCAGTGCCGCATTAAGCTTTTGGTGGCCATCCCGATCTCGAGGCACCTAACGTTTTTCAAACAGTGTGTATTTTGTATCAAACATGGATTTCACTAACCCGCGATTACAAGGTATCCAAACAAGAAATGAATACATTAGTATGAATATATATTTGCTTTCAAACGACAAGAAAACCTAGCACGTGATATATTAATAATTTTTTATTATACATGGCACGTCCGGAATATTAGCAGAAAAATCTGACAGTGCTTCGATGATTATTGTTTATTAGCTTACAATTTTTTCCACCGTCGCCGATTCGAGCACTACAAAGATCGTATTGGTCTTAACGCGATGTGCGTTTTTTTTTCCCTTACATCACTACACGATAACATTTTTAAAAATCTTAACACTCGTTGCCGGTTTCTGGTAGCTCCACTTCGTCGCACGGAGGAGTCATATAGATTCGAGAGTTCAGAAAAAGTTACATAATAAAAAACGTTAGAAATTATGGTAAACGCGTTTTTGACATAATCGATTTATATAGTTTTCCAGCCGATATAACTTCCAAAAAAAAAAAATGATATTGAAATGAGCCTTATAATTCCCGCACGCCTCTTCCTAATCGTATACAATAATATCCTCCATTATTTGTCGTATTTATCATAGTACATCGTGTACGACAGACAACGGTGAGTTACGAATACGATCTGCGGTCGTTTATTACATTATTTAACACTATATACGCACAAGAAACGTTTGTATGATTTGTTATAGTGTTATTATAATAATTTTTTTTCCAGGCGTCCGACGGTCAAACGCCACAAATCACATTGCGGCTCGTAAATCTATCGTCCAGGACGGTACGATAAAAATGACAACGGAATAATAATAATATTACGACACACGGTAAGATGGGTATCTGTAAAAAAACAAAAAAACGATATCTTCTAACTTATGATATGCATATCATTAAAAAAAAAAAAAAACAAACATAAAAAAAAATCGGTAGGGCGTCTTACACGACTGACAAGCAAACAATAAATAACGGCGTAGAATAAAATAACCGAAAAACCGACGCAAACAATAAAACCCGTACGGCTGCCACTGCACATAAGTCACGTAATTTACCACTGTACTGCAGATATTGTAGGTTCTACTCGTTCAAAACACACCGTTTCATAGCTGTTGGTGTAGTAGAGCGTGTACCACCAACTTCCTACTTTTAAAAACATGGCCGTAAAAAAAACGAAAAAAAAATACGAAATCCGTCAGCATACGCTTACACGTCTTCGGTGTACCCGCCGTGTGTACCCCGCAGTCAAAAAGAACTTTTTTTTTTAAATAAAATCGGTCATTTCACGGATTAATTCAACATTAAATATTGTTTGTGGCGAGATTAGAACTGCAAATATATGTCCACACAAATTGACGTACGAGAAGTTGATGTTGAGAAAATTTCAGATCGTTTCAATCGCATACTGTTTCGGAAGCTGTACGGTATACAGGCTACAGGCGCAACAGAGCTTGTGCTGAGGAATTTTAAGAACTTTTTGTGCAAGCGGATAGAATATTGCCTAGCAACCAGTGTTTAGGAAACCGAAAATTAATGATACAAATACAACAATTAGTAATCACGGGTATTTTTTACTCTTATAAAGTACAAACTATCAGAGATTAAAATGCTTTTTTTTCTTCTTCTTTTCTAAGGTCTCTTCACCGCCATCTTCACTTTCAATTATGTCATTTTTATCGGATGAGTACCTCAACTACATAGTACATACCTTTTTTGAATCCATATCCACTATTTTCAAATCTGACTGTCACTGCACACGACGAGTGCCACGCGTTACTAATTGTAAACTGGTAAATAGCCACAGTAAAGTAATAATACTAATAATGATGACTAATTATTTTAAATGAAAATCGTAAAAACAAAACACAAAAGTCACAAACTAACCGACATAAAGAATCAAAAATTTGAGTTTTGAATACATTTTTGGCCTTGTCACAGGTAATACAGGAATTATTATTATCCTTTATTATCTGTGGGCCTTATAAACGTATTATCACAACATGCAACCGTTGTCAACCCGATGTGATGTTGTTACCAAGTCGGGTCAACCTTGGTTACTACGTAGAACATTATCAACTGTCAGCGGTAGATTGTAGATAACCGTGGTTGTAGTTATAAACGAGGTGAATCGTCGTAATCACGATTAAAGATATGACAATCTACTTATCTATTTTTTAATAGGCACAAATAGTAATGACGTCACGTTGTCTATTGATAAGACCGACGGTTCAAAACAAACTGTTATCACGGTTCATTCCATGAGAAATGCATAGGTTAAATGTTAGGTATGATAGGTAATGATAGGTTGAATGTTAGAACAGAATTGATTTTTTGTATTTTTTTCTTAAAGTTCTAACGTCTAAAATCGTGTTCCTTATAAGTTCATACACGTATGCCGACCAAAAATATAGAGTTTAACTCCTTTGGCTTTGGGGTCATATTTTAATACGTGCATCGACAACTTTTAAATAAAATAACGATGGATAATTTTTTTGTTGATATAATTCAAAAACTAAAAACATACCTAATCAACATAATTACGTACATATATTTTCAATGTTTAGGTACTGCCCTGCAAACGTGTTGTTACCCGTTTTAATTAAGAACTGCCCATATTGGTTAGATCTATCCGTAATTGGAAGCTCTGAGACGCAACTTTGGCTTTTACCTCTAGGGAAATTGAGACCAAACGGACCGTGTACACTAATGTAACACGGATATTTTGGTAAAGTACATTTCAGTTGTTACTTCCAAATACTGTTTTTAAAAGGATTCAAAAGCGCAAGTATACACTTACAACAATCGTATATTTTCACACGTCACGTCATAGACTGCATTTGGGGGGGTAGGGGGGACAACTTATCTCTAATAAACGTTCCGTGGGTAACACCATCATTCGGCTACTCATTTGAAATGTACAATTATTTTGCGCCATAAAAATATTAATTACTAACGGTCCTTCAAATTTCATCAGCCTTCGATTTTAATGATCTGTTCTGACGTTTGTTTTAGAAAACTTTTTTTTCGTTCAACACGAATATAATAACGTTTTTCATTCGTTTTCGCCCATTTTTTTTCGGATTAACACGCTTAAATATACCTCAAAGCTGTGTCCTCCACGTGCCTATCGTCAGACGTACGTAACCGGACGACTTCAGAGCGTTGTTTAGGCTGATGTTACCGCGTAGTGGTAAGAAAACGCACATCGCGCGAAAACTCTTCGCTACGCTCGGAATCTATAAAAAAAAATTGAGCGAACGCACGGTGCGCCCCGACCACAAATAGTTGACGACGCCCCCGAACCCGGTTCCACCGGCGGCACACGCGCCCCGCGGAAGGGAGAACGCGTGACGGCGAGCGGCGTCGTCGGGTCGGTCAGTCGTTTACGCGCGCGTCGTGCTCGTGGACGTGCGTTGTCCCGCGGTCGATCGTGCCGTTCTCCGCGTCGTCATCCTCGCGGGAACGTCTGCCGAATTTCATTCTACACGCGATCGCGTTCAGTCGGAATTTTTTTACGAAAACTGCAGTGGACGCGGTTTTCGTTTTGTCGTTCTCTCGTCTCTTCGTTTCCCGTTCGAAACGTCTCCGCGCGGCCATGCGGTGGCTCCGAGCGGCGGCCGCGTTGCTGATCATCGGCCTGCGATGGTGCGGCCCACCCGCGTCCGCGTCCAACACGTTCACGGACGAAGCCACGAACTTGTCCAGCGACTGTGAGTGCTATTTTCTGTGTGTTTTTTTTCGCCCGTCCAAAGTATATATATATATATATACAGTACTCTCAAATCGCCCAATTGTGTTTAAATCGTACAAGCACAACTATGACCAGAAGGCTCACTCTCGAAAATCGGTGAAAAATGTTTGTGGGACATCAGTGTAGCCGAGGTTTGAAAACAATTAAAATTGCCGCTCTTTTGCCGCTGAAACTGATTTTTTGTCGTCGTGTTTTTCCGTGATATGATTATTACCGTACAATAAAATTATGAACAATATTTATTGTATCAACGAGTTGTAATACGGTACCACGTGTGGCCGTGCAATCAATTATTATCTCTACACAGGCTACACTGATATCCCCCCAACGGTCGTAGCAAATCTGTCCCCCATACGAACCCGTGTGTTCGAGAAAAGTAAATCCTTTTGGGTTATTCTGTGGTACGAGTGTGAAAATACGACGAATGGATTTCGTTTTGTGAAAACATTACGAAAATGAACCCAAATTTTACAGAAATCCGATCGGGGGGTATACTTATTGTATAATATTTATTTTTTTTCAAACCACCCCTAGAAATTTTTTTCTCGCGTTCGCCCTTGCAAACATATTATATATTGTATTGAATGAAAAAAATATTTGGGAAAATATCGTACACGTTAATAGGAAATTTCCGTTCGACACGATCGGTCCCACGACTGTAATATTGTGACTGTAACCGATTTTGCGCTTTTTACGAACGAACTTTATATTGCTTGTTATTTTCAAATCGTTTTATTTGATAAGCATAAACTATCAGTGTCTACCTGTACTTTACTTGACAGTCTTACTATAGGATACGAGCTGTTTCAGTTTTCTTCTTTTTTTCATTACCTATTAACTGTTGAACGAAATGATCTGCTTATTTACACTGAAATACGTTTTCGCAGATTTATATGCCGGATACGCGTAGTAATTATTTCGACTATCAGTACCTAACAGAAAAAAAATTTGCAACCCATGTGATAAAAACTATGGAAACGTTTCTTATTTTAGAAATTATTGGGTTGGGAGGAAGGTGTGACCTTCACGTTATTAAAACATGCACATCGAGAAAACTTCTTTGCACCAATAATTTGCACATTCTGTAATTGAGTCGTTTTTAATTTAAAATAAACGAGATGAATTTCAAGTTTTTCCTCTAAAATTGTTTGAACTACTATATCATTTGATATTTTAACACTTATAGTAGCTATGTGCTAAGAAAAATTATTTCGTACTTAACATCTGCAACCAAATATGTATTTAACCAGCTGCGTCAGAAGTAGGTGAGACTTGGGAGTAGGTATAAGCACTATTCTAAAAGTAATACCTAACTGCAGTTTATAAAAACATTAAAACTATTTTTAACCTCATCATACGTACCTTCCAATAAAATTTACTTTCATATTAAATAACTAAAATCTCGCAGAATGCTGGTCTATTTTAATCGAAGGTAATTTTATAAAATATAATGTACGTAGGTTCCTACTACAATATACGTTGTATTAAGGCGCTTGTAATCGGCGTGTTTTATTAGTGTTTTGCAGCTAAAAGCCCAAGAAAAATGCACGTACTTATTATATTGTATATTCAATTTTAGAGTTCATAGACATAATTTTTATGTTACGAAAGAAATCTATTTTCGTTTTTTCGATTAAAAGTGTTTGAAAATAATTTTTTTATTTTAAAAATTTGGCAACGTTTCGTAAAATTATGTTTCATTATTCTGAAGTATCTAAATACTTTCCTAAAATTCCCATAGTAACCTAGAAAAAAAAGATTATTTACTTACAGATTACCCAAAACGGTTGATTCTAAGTACGTGTATTTTTATTAGGCTTTTAGGTCTAAATTACAGTATGACAGAACAAATATTTTTCCTCTATTTTATAATATGATGACATGTGCGTGCGTGAGCATAATGTAAGAGTTACAATTTTAGGCGTAGGTATAACCTACCTACAAACATAAAATTTCAATTTTATCTCGATCATAAAAAAAGAAATCGTATTTTTTTTTTTACAAAATGTTTTTGATTGGTTAGACTGCACATAAAATATACGAAATAATATACTATTCCAACACGAATCCCCTAAAGATACAAGTGAAATGTCAAAAATTTTGTACAGTTAATTTTCAGAATGATAACTAATCAAAACTGTAGAAAAATTCAAACATTGATTTGCAACGTAAAATTAGCGGATACGATAAAAACAATTTTTATTCGCGCATCAAGCGAGTAGGTACTGTGCAAGAGACTACAGCTTGAACTATTTTTTTGTATTTAAAATACAATTCATTAATTTGACAAATAAGGAACTTATTCTTGGCGGAGCTTCCCGAAACTTGTGTCACTTCATTAGCCATAATTTTCTTCAAAGTATGTTTTATTTATATCTCAACCAGAATTATTGTGGTACATTAAAAATTTAAATTAGTGACTGGTATGTTATAATTTTACATTCTGTAAAAATAATTTATAACTGTAAACGTAAATAAAAAAAAAAAAAACATTTCATAATCAGAGATTTAGGTATTCACTCTGGACTGAATTTTCAATTGGCATTTGGCTCTCTAATT
This sequence comes from Hormaphis cornu, assembly GCA_017140985.1. Classification (NCBI taxonomy): domain Eukaryota; kingdom Metazoa; phylum Arthropoda; class Insecta; order Hemiptera; family Hormaphididae; genus Hormaphis; species Hormaphis cornu. The sequence goes on from CM029358.1 coordinate 28,446,983, forward strand.
TTGCCTATTATAAACGTTTTTTTTTTTAAATCGGTAGGTAGACGATTTCTAAAATATCTAAATGTTATTTTATACTTTTGTATTCTCTGTTATGATGTTTCATAAATTTGAAATGCAACTATGGTTTAAAAAACATACACTTACCTAGAATGTATAAAAACAACGATAACATTTAACACGAGTGAGTATTTTTTATCCGAGCATATCATTACGAAAAAGAACGAAAAAACAAGAATGGATATTATAAACATAAAATGTTACCTGTATAAAGTAAAACAAATGATAATATAATTTATTCATACAGGTACCTACCTACGGTTTTATTTTATTTTTTTGGTAACCGTATATTTTCCACCATTTTTTTTCACGTGCATTTTAATAGAAATAAAAAAAAAAGGTCCAATTGAAATATAATCTTTATTCTTTATTGCTCTCGCGTAAAAATAAATAAAATAACAAAAAAGAAAACCGGATTATGCCCATAACTACGTCCCCCCATAACTACCTATATATTTTGTAAATGAAAAATATGTTGGAAATTAGTTACCCGAAAATTTTACACACGCAAAATGGTTTTCTCTTATACGAATACAAAATGTCATTTTCCAAACCCACGTTTGTTGTGCACACAACACTGTTAATTTTGCTATTTGTCGTGTACTCGTGGACGTATTGAATTAATTTTAACTATTTTAAATTTAAATCTTTTGAACTGTAATCACAAACCTGCATTATACTCAATATACTTAATCAAACGTAATAGCTATAGTAGGTACCGAGTTAAATTCGGAGGGGAGTGATTCGCAAATCTTTAGTGTAGAAAATGTATAGGAAATCCAAGAAAAAAACTTCTTTGTGCAAATTAGTGAAATCAAATATACTATACTATTCACTTACAAGTTTACGAAATTCATAACTCACATAGCACACGCGTGCACGATGGTTAGGTTATTAATGGCTGGTAAAAAAAAAAGAAAAAAAGTAACGGAGACCACATTATCTGTACCGTCAAATCATAATATGTTGAAATGTATATTTCGTTGAAATCCTTTGTAACCCGATCAACCGGAGTACCTATTCGGTTCCGACACGTTTTCCTGTGGTCTATTATTAAGTTTAAAAAGGGTTGTGTGGTACATTAATTATGATGCGTAACTTTTGTGTAATGTGGTAAAATATTATTAATGTGCGCGTTCGTGAGAGGTTATCTTTATTTTAAAAACATAAATACTACAGTGTGTACAAACAAGCGCCCCCTCATCAGATGTCGGGGCCGTAATTTCCCACCTCGTCCCATGATGTGAGAGACAACTCGTTAAGAAGAAAAAAATTAACTTAAAATAAATACCGTAGTTTTGAATTCGCATGGTTTCGTACGCACAGTACGACATCCCCGCAAAAATTTTTTTCGTATTTTCATTTGAAATTTTCTTCAAACTAATACTTTTTTTCCTGACAAAATGGGTTTAAAAAAAAGTTTAGATTATTACTCGGTTAATATGAGAAAAATAATTAAACGAGATCGACACAATCAAACTATTGTTAACTTTTTTTACTTTATTTTAACTTTTGACGAGTTTATAATATATAACCTTGCGTAATATAGTCAGAAGAACGCTGGTCCTTTGACTAATTGACCTCGTTTTTGAAAATCGAATTTCATAATAATTTTCTTTTAAACAATTTAAAAAAAAATCTCAACGTAGTTTACAGATGTTACTATATTATCTGAATCTTATTCATATCTCAAAACGAAAATTGGTTAATTATTGTTTGATTTGCGAACGAAAAATACTTCATACTATAAATCCTACCGATGTATTAGAAATAAAGCGTAGAACGCGCTCCGGCGGAACTCGATAGTATTAAACGATAAGATTTTAATCACAAGAACGCACGTTTTGTGATATACACTTCTGAACTATTAATAATTACAACATTCCTATGGTATAAATTAGATGTAATACACACGTAGGTAAACGTATAAATAACAAACACTGGAATAGTTTCTCGTGGTGTAAAATTATGGAAAACTTCTCCGATGTTTTTTTGTGGATTAAGTAAGGTTTAACTGTAAAATTAACAAAAAACCCCCCTTTAACAACAATCATTGCCGCTATGAATGCAAAAATATGTTCGTTACATAAAAGAATCGCTACTGATTTTTGGATCCAAGTAAATTCGAAATATTTAATATAATATAAATTATGTAACGATTGTTAGGCGTGTTGATAGTTCGTGATTGGGAAATATTGTTTGTAAACGCTTATGACACTAAGGTGTATAAGGTATATAATATTTTCACTTATCCAATCGGAATGTTAGTACGTAAATTATAATTTACAATATTATAATACGTTGCACAACACGCGACTTTCCACCACACGTTCAAATAAATATCACCGACTGATGTTCGTAGACGACGGTGCGGTTTGAAATTCTCATAATCGTTTTAAAATCATCATTATACTTTGCCCACGTGTTCTATTTCACTATAGTACTAATTATACGCCGAATTTCGATTCGAAACCGACTAATTGAAAACGCTTATAAACATTTCTTAGGGTCGTCCATACCACGCTATACTCCAGCACAAACGATTTAAAACGATTAACGTCGTCGAATTGTTTTTCAATCCGACACGATTATTATTATCGTACAGTCGACGAATAATCCTCGCTGCGCTCGCGTCCTTTAGATCCGTAATGTTCCGTTGATTTTTATAATTCAATTTCGCCGTCGCGATAAGAGCGACCGGGGGATGATTCGAGCGTTATTGGTTTACGCGTACAAAGACGTCTCGCCCGCGCATAGGAACGAGGGAAATTATTGCTTTTGACGTCGGTCTGCTGCTGCAGGGTCGGATGGATTTTTCCGGTGGCACTTTGCGAACATCGCACATTATTATTATTATATAGTTTTGTCACTCGCAGACGCTCTCTTATATAAATAAATATATGTGTGTGTAAACGTCAAAATCAAAATATCCGCGAGAACGCGTTTCACAGCTCATAAAAATACGACGATTAGATGATATTAGAGAACGGCGAACAGTATACATAGTTGTATTTTTAACGCAGTCGCTCAAGACCACAATATCATTAATTATTGTTGCCTGCGGTGAAAAATATATTTTATACAAAAAATAAAAATCACCGTCGCCGCCGACGTCATTACACTGCTGTGTTTATGTTATACGAATATTTTTTTTTGTACACTGCAGACGCGAACGATTGATTTGTTGACGGGGGGTTACTTTTTTTATTTCTTTTCAAAAAAAAAAAAGGGTCCCTAGATCCCGCGTCCGTGCCCAATAAAACATGTCGAGTCATCGCAGGGATCATTAACAGGGATCTTTATGGGACTTTCACGCGGTTTACGACTGTACGACGTTGTTGTGTGCCCGGCTGCCACGACCCCGGTGCACCGCGGGGGAGAGGAGCCCCGTTAAGACAATATTATTATGAATTCCAAAGTCATGTGGAAACGACAAAGAAAAACGTTTGTGTAAACAATTTGTCCTCGTGACGAAAAAAAAAACGGTTAGGGCCGCCCACGCTTTAACAACAGAACCTGTACAAAAACGGACAAAATAACTGATAGGTACTGTTGTTGTCAACGTAATATTGTATTTTTTTTTTTTTGATTTTCGTTCTATCCAATTCGACGGCAACTGTAGTAATAATACGTAAACACGCGGTTTAAAACGAAAAAAGTGCAGAGAATTGTGAAATACCTACTAGTGTTGTACGACGTGATTAGTAAACACGGGGATGAAATCCGTTTTTCGATTATCGATAACACTCAATTTAAACGAAACGCAGTTATAAAATGTTACCAACAGTGTTTTTCTTGATATTTGTATGTAACGCACTACAAAATAATTTATACTTCAATTTTAGTATTATATACTTACTCGAAATTCGAGTTAAAAAGGTTTTACTAACGAATTATCGACGTGTTTTATCGGCCCGTATCGATGGCAAAGTGTTGGTGGTTCGTTACAGATAAGAAATAACTATAACAAGCGAGAAAAAAAAAAAACAATGAGATTATATACTATAGAAGATATTGTTTGTTCAACGCTGCTATCAAAACATTACGTAAAATCCACCAATACCAAATAATAACTATTATAAATAGTAAGTATAATAACCTACGAATTGTTTAAAAGAAACAATTTTATCGTTCGCGGTTAAATGATTCTGCAGTGCAGTAATATTTAAACAAAACTTTTATGTTTAGTATGAAAACTTGTTAAACTCATACCTATAATTCTTGCTTTAAATTTTGCATTTAATATTGTACTAGGTTTTATACAAAGAGAAAAGTTTTTGTTTTTATAAAATCATATATTTTTTTTTATAAATTATTAGCATGCGGTCTTGTGATTTAACATCGTTGTTACTTATAAACTTTGACTCATAAAAATATGGCAATGCTCATCACAAGTAATAACTTTCAATTATTATAGGAATAATGTAAATATTTTTTTGTTCAAGCTCTGTTATAAATTGTTTTATTATTTGCACGCGCAGTTTGTTTTATGGTTACAAAGTTATTGGTCGATTTGGTTTTCCTTGCAACAAGAACACTATATTATGTACTACTAATTGAATAACGTGTTGTTATTTACTTATTATATTTTGTATTTGGTTTTCTGTGAACGATGCGTGCGTATATTTAAGACCTAACAAATTTTTACGATTATACTTTGACAAAAACTAAAACTACACGCGTGTTATGTAAGATCATAAAAATATATTCATTCGGGTCATGATCGTTAAATAATGTACCTAAATCATCGGGCTAATACGTTACTACTAATAATGTCTAATACTACAAATTCGTAAAAACACAATCAGTTGCCATAACTACGTTTATTGTTAAATATAAATCATTTTTTGTACGTAATTTTGTATTTTAGATTCCGAGCGTGAGCGATGAATGTAGTGTTTTTACAATAATGCTTCTTTTTTTTTTTTTTTATTCTCTGCGAACACTTTTAAAGAACCCTCCGACTTTTACGTTCAACACCTCTAATGAAAGGTCTTTGGACTCTGATTGTACTGTAAGGGATCTGAAATTCAAAAGTTCAAAATTGAGAAAGTTACAATGATTTTTCACTAAAAACGTTAAAAATTACGGTTAACGTGTTTTTTGATACATGATCGATTTAGTTTGTTGGCCATAACTTCCAAAACAATAGACGCGAAACTAGCTGAATTTTTCTTTGTGGTTTTTCTTCGATAAAAAAATGTAAGTTTAGAAAAATGAAATTTTCTGTCTGAAAAAAAAAATTCCAAACCAATCAATATCTGCCCGAACGCGTGTACAAAATAAGTGTTGAAGAACAGTGTAACAATGAAATTACGCGCTCTAATTGATACTAAAACACGATCAACTCCTCAAATAAAGGTCCGAATGGTTTGAAATCTTCGCACGTCATTTACATTCATTTCCATTTTTATTTGATTACATTTGGTTTTTTCCAGCACGTATAACTGCAGGGCTCGCTCAGAATCGTATTTTCGAATACGCGACCCGATTCCGGCTTTTTTGTACACTTTTTTCGCTCGAGCAAACATCGTCATGGCCAAGCAGCGTCTGTACCACAATCGCGTGTAATCAGTCGCGGTTTCGGTGCGTGAGCGACATTTTTGACCGCGATAGACTTGCGGCAGAGTTTTACGAACCGACAACGGTGGTCATTGGTGCAGCAGTGGATATCACCTATATGTATTCCCGTGTGCTGGACGCCGGGACGACACTACAATGTCTCGTATCCACCAAAACCCTTTTTCTAGAGACGCTATCGCCGAACGGTGTGTACAATACGCAGAGAGAATGGTCCCTTTGCAGCCATAGGGGTGGTACATACTGCAGTTTCTTATAGTGTTTTACGATTTATACCCGGCGATTCGCGTGTATTCGGCGCACCGTGCACCGAGCCCCGGCAGATGATTGATGGCGTTTTAATTCGGCGTAAACGCACTTGTTGCCCCGTAACAGCCCTTCGCGTTAACGCTCTCGTATATAAATACACAACCCCTTTTTGCTTGGCACAATAACACACACACGCGCGCGCGCGTGAACACTCGTGTTTGGGACGGCTGCGCAGGGGTTTCTAAAACCGCGCAGAGTGCGTGTCCGACGCGCGTTTTATTTGATTTCATACTGTACAGGGTGAGCATAAAATCAAATAAAATCAAATTTTTTTTTTTTTTTAATTTTATACTGTACAGGGTGAGCTGGCGCAAGTTAGGTTTTCAAAGGCGGTCCTCGAGGCCAAGAAAGAGTTGGAATAGGAAAACGCGTTAAACGCGAGGAACCGGTAGGGCGTCTAATTGATTATCTCGGATTAGGTCTGATGTGGCCCACCGCTAGCCGGCGAAATCACGGTCTCCGTGTCTAACCCCAGAGTTGGAGCGTTGCATATCTTGCTGGAAAATTATCCACGGCCGGTGTTCTTCTGACTGTGCAGTGCAATCAGCAGCACAGTTAACACGGGTTTTTTCGGCGAAGAAAACCGGCCCGGAAACAACCCTGTTGTGCACCACGCCAGACGTTCACTCTCGAGCAACACCGGCAGCGGCATCCCCGGGTCGGTCGCAAAAACTCGTGTAACACGTAACGGAAACGAGTATTTACGTTGTTGTTACGTCAAACGGTCATTATCTGCATTAAGTCTTCGTCATCGGGCTTTATGCGTCACCCTGTTGTACTATTATTATTATTATGATGCCGTACGAACCGTTCTGCCAGGTCACTCGTACGTAACCGAATGTAACCGTAGTCCCTGTACCGGCCGTTTGTATGGCGCGACAATTATTATTATAAGACATTATGTATGGCAAAACGAAAAGAGAATCGGTTTTTTTTTGTCCCCCTCGTCGGCTATTTTTTTTTTCGGCCGTGAAATAAAAACCCGCTGCGACCGCCGCGGAGGTGTCTCGTAGGGCGGAATTGTTCATCCCGGGGCTCAAGATTTCCACGCGCACACGCCCGCTGCAATACAAAGAGCCCCCCCATCAGCCATTGTGTTCCTTCGCAGCACACACACACAGAAATCCGGTGCTCCGTTTGCTCAACGACGCTCTCAGGCAGTACGTACACGCGGTAACCATAATTCGATCGCTGGTGTCGTAATACTGTTGTTGCGCACGCAATCCCACAGGAATCGAATATACGACGTGTACCCGTCGGATTTTCGCGAATCGCCGGTTTCTGTTATTAGAATAACGTTGTTCACTTGCGTGTAACGCCATAACGATAACACGTCGTTGTATAATATAATATTACGCTGGATCATCCGAATTTCGGTCGGTCGCCGCTGGAGAACGATCCGAGATTGAATTTACGCGTTTATCGAGAAGATGACGAGGGCGTTTAAACTTAATTAAATCAATTAACGTTTGTTCGGGGACCACGAACAAGTGTACGACGGACGGAAACGTTTTCGTAGACTGTTTGGGTAAATTGAATTACGAGCCGAGCGCGTTTTATATTCGTGAGTGCTCGATTTGTTTGTTAAAATAGAAGTTTTTTTTTTTTCCCCCGTCAACCGTTTTGTGTTTTTGTACTTTGATGAATCGACAAAGAGTACGAAATAAAACAGTGTTTCGATTTTGAAGTGATATTCGAAATCCGGACGATTTTCGGAAATTCGATCGGTTAAATGTACCCGCGTAGTGTAAACATCACGATGAACTTTTTCGTTGAACACTTTCGTGTGGTTTTACAATACAGAACGGCAAATGGATTTTGAAACTGCCTAAAGATTAACAACCAATTTTGCAAATAGTTATCGCTAATAACTATTTACTCGCTATTTAGTCGTTGTAATATTTTAACACGATTGTAGTGTTTTATGTCGTAGTTAGGTTGTAGGTAATTATCAATTCATCGCGCTGTGCGTACATCAGTTTCGTGATAAATTATTAATATTAAAAAATACTGTTTGTTCTTTTAAAAAGTTACATCAGCTGCTACGTAATAAATAGAACATTAAACACGATAATACAACTTCAACATTTATAATTGTAACGTTTTGGCTAACGATAGTTGTATTTTGTATAATGTGTGTGTTATGGAGTTACAGAACTGCTGTTAAAGCATAGGGAAGTATTAAACGGTTCAAATTTGGAATTTGTCGACGACAAATCGGTAGACGAAATGGTACCCGTGATTCGAGAATGTTGCTATACACAGGTAGGTAAAAACAGAAGTGTGGACCAACAAACGGAAATGATCCGGTCGCTCTCGTCGTGTCGTATACGCAGTCCGAGATAGGTCAGACAGACGTCGCGAGACGCAATCAGTCAGTGGCAGCGAGATCGAGCATCCTATGAGGGGCCATTTGTCCACACGACTTGATCGCCCGAAAGCGAAACGAAGCTTTTTAAAAGACCCTATTTCGCTGGGTTTGTAACATGATGACACGTGTTTTACGAACTCGATAATATTGAAATAAACGTTCTTTTTTTTTTTTTTCTAACTTATTTGCTGCGCCGAAGACTGCCTATGCACCTATGTACGTGTGATACGCAACGGACGCTTAAACAATACGATGTTGAAAGGGCCCAGGTGACGGCGCATGCATCTCTCAAATCAAATTTCGAGACGACGTCCCTTCTGAAAAAACATCGTCTTCCCGTCGTAACGCATATAAATACGGTCGGACCGCGCTAAATAATTTACATAAATTTCCGTGTTATAAATTATAATGGCATAGTAAAACCGGATCGTGCTCGCCGTGTTCCCCCCAATCGCTAATCGGTAACGAAATTTGTCCCGTAATCCTTTTAAGAAGCCCTCCTCTCACTCCACCGGGGCTGCACCGGCGCGTGTGCGGAGGAACTTTCGCTCTTCCCCCGGCGCGGCGTGCGCGTAGGTATCGCGTGTCGGACGAATCTGATCGTTACCGCGCCCGTAATTGCCGTTCGGGTTTTGAGTAACTTTTGCGACGAGTTTATAGCGTGTACGGGGTGATCAAGACGCGAGAACGGTGTACGACGAGAACGCGCGCTCGGATCGTTTTCAAAGTATCGCGGAAATGTGGTGTGCGGCCTGAGGATGAACCGCTCCCGGCGTGCGCAGACGATCGTCGAAGGGTCCTACCGGATCTGACCCCGGCCAGTTTTTCAAACGTCCGCGGACGTCCCGAGGACCCGCGGGTCCGTTGGCTACACCGTCGGGGGCGAGCTGCGCAGGTACGCACGCGATTTTCTGCCCGCGTCACAAACGGAAAACGAAACAGACTTCAGTACGAGTTTGTGTCGCTGACTCTCGCTTCCCGACTTGCGGCCGACCCTGTGCAGGTATAAGCGCGCGCGTAATAATAAAATCGATTCCGGCAACAGGGGTCGGCGAGCGTACGAAATATATATATATATAGATAGGGGTTTGCTCGCGCGTAGGGTGCGCAGGGCTATCGATCATACGACGCGTGTCCCCGCCGCCCTGCGCCTCGCACCGGAAAGCTTTCCGTGGACGTTGATGGATCGTGTTGACGGACCCCGGGCTACGGCGGCGCGCGCGGACTTTTCTTCCGGCGGGATGAAACGAAACACGCGTACCCTGTGTCGCGCGTTTGACCGGGGGAATCGATCAATCTTTTGTGGTCGTGACGTGTGCCAGGAACGGGAGAATCAATCGGCCGCGCGCTCCTCGTGGGTGCGATTAGCGTGTGGCCATCCGTCGCGGCCCAACAGGAGAGACGTGCAACGGGGCCGACAAAGACGGCGGTGTAAATTAAAAATAAATAAACAAAGTAAACGATTAAATCTGTGGTGGATCGTTGATTTCAAAGTTGCGGTTTGCCCGCATCAACATCAACATCATATATGCAACGATGAATCGTTTGCATTCGAAAAAAAAAAAACGAGCCTAACCCGTAACAAGTCCCGGGTGAAAACGGCGGAATAACGCCCGTGTTATACGCGTGCGTGAAAAAATACCGAACGAAAACTTTTTTCAATTTTTCCAAACGTATTGAATCAGTACACAAAAGACTGACGTGGAATATACGAATATAACGACAGTTCGACAACAGGTATGGCCGTTCTGACGTTTTCGTGGTTTTCGGCACACACCTCTGAGAACGATCGAAATATCGATGGACGCTTCGAATAAAATAAAATTAATAGAATAAAACACTTGTGTTGTGTTCGACGTAACGATTTGAGTACCTAGCTCTACTCCACCCGAAAACGTCATAACAAACCTGAAAATTTCAATTTTTACCCTAAAATTGTCGATTTTTTTGTTTTTTGGGATAAAACTCAAAAAGTCGCGTAAATTTAAAAAAAAAGCTTCGACCTATGTGTACCACCGGAGTCCTTTTAGAAGAGCTACTGACTCTGAAAATCGTTCCTTCAATACGTTATTAACAGGAAAAAAAATTCTTATTGTAAAAAAACAATACGTCGCTCAGAACCCAAAAACGGACTGAATGTTCTAAGAGCGGAAGGAAAGAATAGGAGTCAATTATAACGGCGGGGTGTGAAAAGTTGTTTGGTGTAACGATTACGTACGCTCTGGAGTGGGTCAGTTCTTTGGGCAGGCCAGCGGTTTGGGGAGCTGTAGATTATTTAGTGTCTGAAAGCAATGATAAATCGTTGTACAAACGATTCTGAGCGAGCACGGTAATCTAATACGTCCCGATAAAGAAAACGCCCCTTCAAAGAGTTAGGTCAAACTTTTTTGTTATTAGCAACAATCATACACGGCTATAAATTATAGCTCATTTGTCAGTTTTCGCATCGATTAAAATTCTAACGCAAATCAAAAACGCGCGCAATTTATGTTTGAAAGTGTGAAACGATTGCTAGTTTTTGCGTGGTTAAACACACGTAATTTGCGTAATTTTGTTTTGAACCTAAAAAAGTGTTCCATTTTGGGTAGCGTACTTAAGCACAGTGACAGTGCTGTGGTGAAATTGTTGTTTTTTTTTTCCAATGCGTATTACCGAGGTTGCTCGAGACCGTTTTTTTCGAAGACAATCATTCCATTTCGAATAGGCACTAAATAACACGTTCGGACTACTATCGTTCCGAATCGTCGACCTATCCAATAAAGTTAAACCCGCTCCAAGGCGAAGTCACTACTCCAAACCTCTTTTTTTTTTTATTATATAATTTACTACATTTATACACACTTATTTTATAAACATCCGTTCATACTGTATGATGACGTCCAATCACTCAATTCGAATACGTTTCTGTGGTGACAATATTTTATGATTAATTATCGCCCAAAGTCGACGTCATTATTTCAATGATTATGTACCGCATATTACTATCATGGTAGTTAATATTCTTATTTCCATACAGTATTATAATATTACAATGATTTGTTTTCGTGATTGCCCTCGGTTTACGAGTTACTGCATGTAACAACGCCCGAATGTACGCTCGTATTTGTATACACGCATTAATACGCATGAATAACAACTATCAATTTCATAAAAGTTTTTTCAAAGACGCGATGAAAAATTATTTTTGTAACATACGTATAAGACTCGAATCATATTTAAATTGTACACAAAAACAAAAACCGTATGTAGGTTGTAACTGGTGCGTGTTCGTTAAATATATAACCTTTTGTAATGGCGTTTTGAAAATGGTTCGTAAAATCTTATTTTCCGTTTCGGTTCGTTGTTATAGTACCTGTGCGAACTAAAATCACATGATTCGCTTACAACCATAAAACTGTACAAATGGGTAGTCGAATTTCTGGCGACTGATCGTTTTTTCGACGTCATTTTCGTAATGAAAATCGCGCGATCGAGATCTAAAGCGTAAGCAGCGACAACCCGAGATATTTAAATGTCCGCGCGTGCTTTTTTTTTCATCCGTTGAAGAATATTGTGTTGATCGTTTTTCACGGCAAACGAAACGCGCGTCGATTTTCGCCGTAGTGCAAATACGTTTGATTCGAAAACAAAACTCGGGCGTAAAACTATAGAGGTTATAATATTGTTTTCGACACTCCATTTTGGTTTTGCACCCCTCGAGAAGAAGGTCGGAAAAGGAAGTGAAAGAGAAGACGGGTGCGATCATAGATTTTTCAACGGGGTTGTTACGGCTGTTCGGGACAAAAGTAGGCAGCAAAACACGTTTCGGAGTTTTATTTTAATTTTTTTTTTCCCGACGAGAGTGTCGTTGGACCGATAAATCGGTGGTGCGGTCCTCGATAACAGAATCAGCAGCAGCTCGCCGTCGACGGGTGACACAGTGTAGTAACGTGTCGAAAAATGTACAGGGTCTCCGGGACGAAACAGCCCTGCGAGAAATACGGCTCAAAGACTGCAGATGTTTTGAAAAATTTTAACCGCAACACGCGTTCATACATCCGTTCGAAATCATTGGTAAAAAACACATTTTTTAGTTTTCTTAGCCAGGACGACGTCTGTAGAGGGTTAAGAAAAAAGAGGGTATTCATCAGTTTTTTGAACGGTTTGATTCGCCATAAACAGTTAATACTATCCTAAAAAACTATTTCAAAAACATTTCCATTTCGGTCGCTTGTTTAAAAATCGAAATTTCGCATTCTGAGTTCTTTCCCACCGGTTTGAGGCGTTTTATAGTTAGTATTGTAACTTACAATCTGTGCGCCGGTGCACATTGCTTGATAAATGTCGTTGGCCAATTTTTAAAAATCCAATTTTTTTTTTTTTAAGTCGCGCTATAGGTTATTACGAATATCTTTCCTTCAATAATCGAAATTCTAAAGAGAAACCCGACGTCACGGGCACAACGTCGTCTGTGTATTACTGAATCGTAGTCGTTTTTCAAAACAAAAATTAGTTGACTATTGTTTCATTTGTGAAGGAACTGTATACAATAAGGTTCCCAGCCACTATAGACATATAAAGTATGTAGAACGCGCTCTGGCGGAATTCGACGTAGTAGTAACTCTCCGTCGGATATTCAAAGTATTGTTCTCCTAGAACATCCCAGTTGATGACGAAACAATCGCGGTTTAAGTACACGGTACCCACCCGAAAAGCTTGTGCATACGGCAAGTATATCATACGTGTTCTGTCCGGCGAGAGAACACGCCGATTCGGGGTAGCTGAAACTCGAACTCTCTGCCGCTTGTTCTCCCAAATACTGATTGTGATGTTTTAGGATGTTGTTTTGGACGATTCAGAGCGCGAAATCGGAGCCTAAGTGATGATAGTCCGAAAGCGGCTATAACAAATATAGATCGGTGTGGAATTTCATCGGGAAAACTGTCGATCGCTTCCAGTAAAAACACCCTGTATTTGTCCCTTCGTCCCCCCCCCCCCCCCCACGTGCTGCGGGCCGCTCTCGAACACCCTGAACGTGACATGTTTCCAAGTGTTGTTTTCGGTGCGCAAAGGGCCGAAAATGAGAGGGAATGCAATAATAATTCCAGAAATAGGATCGACCCTCGCCAGCGTTTCAGCTGTCAAACGCTCGTCACTCGGATACCCTCCTCACGCCCCTGCCGCTGCGCACCGCCGCCGCCGCCGATGTGTTGCACGATGACGTGTTCCCGCCGCGCGCAGTGCAACGAGGCGTGTGGGGACCGCGTTATAAAATAACCGCCATGACGACGACGAATTTCGCGATGACGAAATTATTTTAATAAAAAAAAAAAAAGTTTTTATACTTTTCGTGTTTTTACGCGGTAACGAATTCCGGTAGGTATGATTAACACGCACGCACACGCGTATTTTTTAGTCTTATGGGTTGAACATCGACTGCGATAAGCTCGATACGTGTATGTATAAAAAAAATGGTTTAAACGTTCAAAAATAACGTGTGATGCGCCCGTGTGGTGGTCTTTTCCGAGTACAGTATTCGGATACTGCCGTTCGATCACGAGCTGTTTTCCAAAACCGAGAACCGACCGCGTTGTCGTCGTACGCTCAGCGCGTTAAAACAAACAATCGTAACTCGAGCACGGCAAAACGCGGGAAATCTGCAAGGGGAAATAAATAATAGCCCGCGTAATTATTATAATTCCTCGCGAGGCACTCGGCCAGAAGTGTTGTGAGCTCTCGAAACGGCGGTCGGCGGAGGCGCCGCGCGGAACTCGCGACCGTGGTATTACACAATGTGTAATGATAATCGTATCCCACGAGTAGCACTTCAAAAAGCAATTACGGAAGCGGATAGGGTGCGAACGACAATCGAACGGTTTAGAAAAATTTTAAAAAAAAATACTCTAAAATCTGCTCCCCCTGTCAGCCGCCGCTTAGTGAGTAAATTAGTAACGGCACTTATAGATCTTACAACGGCGTGAAAGTGTTACGTGTGTTTTCCCGACGATCGTATCGTTTTTAAAGTGTACTAATTCAACTTGTAGATATAACATACTGCTGTTTTACCCCTCAAAAAAGAAAAAAAAAAACCGGCCCGAATCAAGTGTAAACTCAGTTAAATCCTATGTTCTCTGAACAGTACAGCGTTCAACTGTAAAAACAGTGTTTGCGCAGCGTAATCCATTTTTATAGGGATCAGCTCAGTATTTTATGTTTGAATTTAAAAATGTCAGTCTGAAATTATAATATTATTCGTCGGTTTGCCGACGTGATTATTACTGATTTCAGTTATTCGAGTATTCGTTGATTTTATACTGTCGAGGAAGGACCCATATGCGTCGAGTGTATCTACTTATCGCGCTCAAACTTAATGTTGGGTTGATTGTTATACTCTCGAAAAATTGAACAAAAAAAATATCGCTCAAAATGAGATATTTTCACGGCCGCGTATTGTGTCGGTCGTTCCGGGTCGTGTCGCATGGGGGGTGCACGTTACGGGAAAACGGCCCGCGTTAGACGTCAATCTTCTTTTTTTCGCTCCTTTAAAAGTATTTTTCTTGCACGATTTGACGCTGAATATTGATGTAACTATCAGGTTGGTGTCGAGAACGATTTACCGTTTGCTTTGTTTTTTTTTTTTTTTCGTGTTTACAAAATACAGAGATGCGTTTGTATTATGTGTCGCGTAAAATCATTGTACATAACCGGCCGTTTAACGAGTCCGGTATCTTGTAGAATTCCAAAAATGACCAGGAAAAGTGTAAAATTCACACATTGACTAGGATTGCCTCAGGTTTATAATCGACTTGCGTTGTTTTGTCACGGGCCCACTCATAATTACAGACAATAACCTAATAACTATTCCATCCGAAACTAAACAGTTCTTCTTTATTTCCTCTCTTCTTCGCCTCTTCCTCTCAACCATTTGTACAGATCGGCCACTCTTGTCCTAGTCGTCGCGATCATTCACATCCTCTACACACCCACTAACATCCCTCTTGTAATTTTCAATTCTTTCCCTAATCGTATCCACTGTTAAAGCAACATCAATACTACCTCTATATCCTCTCTTGTTACTCCACTCATCCATCTAATCATTCTCATTTTCACCACACTCCGTTCTATTCTTCTGTCAACACCCCGAACCATGTAAAATGGTTGGTCTCACTACGCTCCTATAAAAACGTATAAAACTTACGTTTTATTGGGATTTTTTTATCACATAAAACACCAGACGCTGTTCTCCGTTTCATCCAATAGCACTATCGATCCTATGTTTCCCCTCACCTCTTCTATTACTCCCTTTTAGGCTTCTCTATGTTTTTTACTCACATTCACTTCCTTCCTTCCCCCGAGAGCTCCCCACTCATCCAGCCAATTATTGACTTCTTCCAGATTTTTTCCAATCCAAATCTATCCAAATCTAGACTTAATCTGACGCTCAACGTAAAACCTAGACGCTGTGCCTGACTTAATCCAACCGTCAGGCTCCAACTCTCAGTCTCATCTTCAACAGTTAGCGTTGGCAAGTTTTTCTTAGGAAACCTAAACTAAACTCACGACAGACTCGGTGGTAGATCACGCACACTTTACCAAAAGTCCATACTTTGCCCTAAGGTGACTTAGACATTCTATATAGAATACCTAGGTATTTTATAGATTTCCTAGGAACGGTATCTATAAGTAAACAGAAATCGTTTACTATGCCTAAAAGAATGTATATCGGAGGGTTGAAACGTGCGGAAAATGTGGTTGCAGCGGTGAACGGACGACGAGGGGACGCCGAGGGGACGGACGGAGGGACAAAAACGGTATTTTGTGGAAATAAGCTGGATTTAAACGTCACAACAGTTATCCGTCACGGACAAACAACTTAATATACATAGGTATGCGCGCAGACACGTCGAAACTTGAAAGTCTCTAGGGCTAAAAGAGGCAGTTATCCTACCGCTGCACTCGGCCGCGTTCGAATCGATAAAACCCTTTTACACTGCACGCTACGCCGTACTGGGTAATTCTTTCGTCACGAGCCGCTCGTTCTAATCGTTTTCGATTTTAAAGTTTATTCTCTCGTCACTTATATGTTTATACATATAATATATGATATATATGATATATATGACATATATTATATCATAATTATTTGCAAAAGTCGTCGAAACATGATGCGTTTCAGGAAATCGTGATCCGCGACAGTCGTTTCGGTTTTATTTGTGGCAATCGATTGTTTTTGTTTTTTGCACCTATATATTTTGTTCTCAACGCGCTGAAACCCGAAATTTATGCTGTAATGTCGCATAGAGTTTGGGTGGACAAAATATCTAGACCTTAGGATCTTGAGCGAAAATCCCGTGACGTTCCTATAAAACATAATATGTCTTCTCAACCCTACACGTATTCTGTACAACACGTTGACTCAGCTTTGGGCGTTGCTGTCCAAAATATTATCATAGGTTCTTCGTTTTGATGTAAAATTAGTGTTCCGTTGAAAATTCTTCGTTACGACGAAAACACGCTAGTTTTTTATACTTCGTGGTTGTTGGTTCGAAGTGAGCACAAAAAATAATAATAATATTTGATGAATAATGTGTACAAAAACCGATCAGTGGAAAAACGACGTGACCAAAAACCGCACTGTAAACCTCTATGAAACCCTCGACGACGATGACCTGCGTGTGTGATGCAAAAGTGTTCGTTTTGAGCGATCAGACGCTCGATCTCTGCTCGGTTGTTAACGTCAAAATGACGAACGTCGCGTACCGAAGGTAAATGTGTAAAAACTTTATAAGTCTTATGTTTTTTAACTTTTGCTTTTAATTCGTGTGGATTACCCGCATACATACGACGTTTTTTTTTTCGTCCGTGTAAAGTTATCGGTGTGCTCATATTATTATACAGCGTATACACGGTTTTATTCATGACGTCTAGGTATTCGGGGGTAGTTGGGCGCGTGTAATTTATAAACAATATGTTTTCTTTTTCTAGATTTCTTTTGCAGCCGCATTACCGTTCGGTCTCGCGGATTCCTTTGATGTTTTTTCTTTTTTCCGGTCGGCGGGGTGACACTGCCTACCTTGCGCTGTTATTTCCGTTTCGCGCCCCAACCTCGTTTCCAGAACTCTGTCGATATACACCTACAACGTGATAATTACAATGAAAATAAAAAAAAGACCCTTCGACTTTTTCATTCGTCGTTGCGAGATTCGCGTGTACGTACCGTTTATTAAAACGACGTTATTAAAATTATATACCTACTGCTCCGATTTGAACTGGGGGCTGAGAGTGAATCGAGGGTAGAAAGCGATCGTGATCGAACAATATCACAATACGTTGTTATATATTATTATATACTGTATATAATATAATGAATGCTCGTTGACTGAACTAATAGTTCTTTTAAAATACAGGTATACAAATTACCAATTACGTTCTTTTCAAAAGCTTTGAAATGTCGACGTCATATTTTATATACCTGCCTTTGTACCCTCCCCGCGCAGAAGACTTAAGTGGTTTTCAGCGTAACGATCGGTTGTTTGATTTATGCATTGGTAGTAATACAAATAATAATAACTTTCAATTTTCGTCGAGTCGATTTTTCGCTTTGATATTAAAAAAAAAAACATCGTTGTAAAAACAATACATTCTTCAGAATCTAAAAGCAACTACCGAGGGAAAACTCGTTGTAAAAAAAGTAATAAGTATTCTCACAGAATTTCGTTGTAACCGATGATGTATATTTATAGTAATTGTTCCGTTCTATGTTTTATAACTACATTTCACTCCAAGTTAAATGATTTTCATCAGAAAATACGGAGTACCAAACTAAAATAATGATCGCACTGTGCAGTATCGTTTTTCGATAGGTTACATCCTCTCGCAATACTTTGAACAATTTATTGTATTTTTCGCAAACGAAACCGTTTACCAGCAGCTCTTGGAGCGTTACACGTTTTATTCCGTAAAATTATTAACAATTTAGACAGTCTATTTGATAAAACTAACAGGTTTCCTAGTACATAATTAATCGTTAACTTACTTGGTTCCTTGGTTTATAAATTATTAATTTTTGTACTTTTGTACAAATATAACGTAGTGTATGTACATCTCATGAATTGCACGTGCGTATAGAGTACGACGAGAAGTAGACTTAAAACATTTTTATGATACTGCAATAGTGTAATCTTATACTTTCGGATAAAACTGTACGTCAATGTTTTTCCAAATAGTAGCTGGGTGAGAAGTACGAGCTAATTTTATAAATGCACTCAACGCGTGGTAAATACAATAATTGTTTGGTAATTATTATTTTTTCCTATTAAATTGCGTACTATTATTAGTACTATGTTAGTTGAAGCGTACGGGGAAAAAACCAGCCGAGTAATTTTTTTTTGAAATCGGAGAAAAACGTGTTTTAAATTTCATTTTACCTGGTTGTTTTTTTTTTTTGTACACCTAAACTTCCAACGGTTATTACTCTCGACTTGTCTGTTGTTTCCCTGTTTCGACCGTAATATGTATATCAATATTGCTATTTTGGAAAAAAAAAAAAAAGTGACTTTGATGGTTTTTTTTCCTGTACCCTACAAAAAAAATATTCACTTTACGGATATTTATAGAAATAAAACTTTATTTACATGCGTAATCATCAAACATTCAGGTAATAATGATATAAATTGCCATACATTTTACATTGTAGCCTTGTGGTTATGCCATTCACATACAGCTTAAAATAATTGATTATAAAATCTATGTATAAATTTAAACATATTTATGATATGCTTTGGCAACACGCAAATCAAGTTCGGATAATGCATTCACTTTTCGGTCTGCTGAACTTGATTGCATTATTCGCTTTTCGTCGGACACGGTTAACCCGTTCAACGCAGACCATTGTTTTCACCGTCTACGCAAATCTCTTCAAACACGTATTTGAAAAACAGACCGTGCGCTGACCTGCGCGTACAATATAATAAATGTTTTTAATAAAAATATTACCGGAGAAAATATCGAAACACGTTCTCTGCGATCAATTTACAAACGACTGTAATGCAGGTGTACGATACGTGTCGAAGATATTATAATTAAACGCACCCACCCTCGTGTCGTTTGTATTATATAATATTACCGTATTGAGACACAATTTTAAGAATTTTTTCATAAATCCGAGATGAGGAAAAAAAAATTAAAAATTTCAACGTATCAATTGATATAACGTCAACAACGTTTTTTGGGGTGCCTAATGTCGAAATCGCGTATATTGTCCGCCTATTAAACATATCGAAAATAGATTATGTTCTTCACTCCACGTTAACACAACAGCAGTGTCGTGCGGCTAAGGAAAAGTTAGGGGGCAGGATGCGCTTGCAACAAGTACATATAAACCACAAGTAAAATTCCTAAAAGTCAGAAACGCAACTATAACAGCATTATATAGTACCCTCTGCAGATAACAAATTCAAAATTTAAATTTCGTGAAAAAAAAAAATTGATAGCCCCATGTGTGTTTTTAGTGGTGGTGAACGCGATGGGGCGATTTTTCGCAACCGCGCAAAGTGGTAACCACGCGAGTCTTTTTCCTGTAAAATCACACAAAACCGTATACAAACCCGCCGGTAAAGCGTCCGTTTAAAATAAACACGTGTTCCCCCATTTCTTTGTGTTTTTTTTCAAATTTATTTTCGTATTGTTTACACGTTTGTTTTTCAACTGTTCACGAACGTTGTATAAAAATCGATTTAATTTCTATTCTAGCGTTTTTTTTTTTTCCTCCCATACACGCTGTGCGCGAAAAACGATCTGGTTTCTGTCATTTTTTTTTTTTCAACTGTTTTTTTTTTACGAGCCACATAAAAACGTGGTTTACTGCGCAGAAAACGGACCTTAAATAGCTCGATTTCAGCGCCTCGATCGAATCCGGTCCGAATAATACGTGTTTTCGCCTGCGTAAACACTATCGAGGGTAATTTATATTTACTACTGTATATGTAGTGCATTTAAATACAAAAGTCGCGGAAAATAATAATATAATAAGGCGAGCGTATGCGGTCGTAAAACAAATACGACTGTGATGGTTGGCGCGAACCCAAACAAAACGTGCGCGCGAAACGATATGTTGACAAAAGTGAAACACAATATATGGTATTGTGATCTTACGCAGCGACCGAGAAGTAAAAAAAAATCCGCCGGTCGCTGGGAACATGTTATTAACTAAATCTCGCAGTGAAAAACTAAATCTTAGGCGTAATTTTTGGCCAGAGGGGCTTACTGATCCCGGCTTTTTTTTTATTTTTTCTGTGTGTACTTCGTATGCTCCTGCGACCGTAACCGAATTTCACTTTTGATCGTGTTCCTGACTACGCTCCTGAAGCGTTTAAAGTGAAACCGTGCAGTTCGTCGTGTACACACCGACGATGAAACTGCCGTTTTTGAGTAATGCTCGCGAATTTTAACGCGATTATTACGTGCTGCAGACGCTTTGATGCGAGCTTTTAGCGCGGCGCCATTTTCGTCTGACACGTTCAATTAAACCCTGCACGGGTATGGCGTTCGCTACAATATGATTTACGCGCATCGATACTTTTCAGCGATTCAACGCAACTAATATCGTATATCGTACTTATATTTTGTTCGGATGAAATGTCGCTTTTCGAAGAACATATGCGATACGGACCGAAATGGATGCCGACGTAACCCGTTTCGTCGAGGGGAACGGGGGCGGCTAAAATTTGTACGAAAACATACCGCGAACTTACTTTTGAAAAGTATGTAATAGGCCGTTTTTTTAAAATTTTGCTCTTCTAGGACGCTCGTTTTCCCGATTTTGTAACGTCACGTTTACAATTTGAAATTATAAAGTTATAAAAAACCGCGATATTTTCAGATAAAGTTTTACGGTATGCCGGGACGTGAATCGGCAAAACGAGCGCCCTTTCCCATCCATCCAAAAAAAATACTCAAAAACCACGTTCACTCGGAAAACGAATTTTACTAAATCACATTTTATCGGCGGTTTTGACGAGATTCTAGAAATATACACCAGTTTTGCCGGCTAAACGACTCGCTTACACCGAAAATTAAAATTAATTTATTTTCTACGACTCCGTCGTTGTATTCGAAACGTTATAGGAATGTTGACGCGACCGTACGATGGAAATTTTTCTAAAAACGATATTTTATAAAAAGTTTGATCGACAGCAGTATGCTATCTATCAGCGAGTGTAAAAATATTTACATTTATATTTAGTATAAATATTTCCCCCTTAACAAACAGCCTTGGACTCGGACTTTGAAAATATCCCCGACTTTCAGTTTAAACTCAATCGCTGCGAGTTGATACTACCGCATGATTTCAGAAATTTTAAAAATAATAGTCAATTGTATCGCGTGGTGAAAAAATGGCCGCAATGCGAATTCAGGGGCCAACTGACGATTTCATGTCTGCAACCTTTTTTCAAGGGCACTGAACGTGGACGCCTACCTGCCGAAGACTTAAAAATAAATCGAGGGCCCAAAACGTGAGTTTACTGTGATAAATTCCACTCGGTCAAAACGAATAGTTTCTGCAAACATCAAGTTTAAAACAGTTGTAATAATAACGATGGGTCCATGAGCATTTTAAGAATATTTTTTGATCGAAAACTCATTATTATACTTCGGAGCGAATTTTTTCTAACTCGCTCGCGTTATTTTTTTTTTTGCTGCAGGGTTGTTTTCTGATTTTAAGCCCGTCGCGTACACTTACGTGTGAAATTCATCGTTTGCACGTTTCTGTGATCGCCGAGAAAGCATGAATTATAGACACGAGTCGATAAATTCGTTTGGACTCCATTATGCACGCCAGATTTTAAGTATCGTCGTTACGCGGTGATATTGTTTGTTATTTTTGTACCAGAGTCGTACAACGAGATAACAAGGGCATAATGTTATTATGATTTTGTAGGCGTTTTACGGTCTGCCAAATCGAAATTTGCGTGACCGCCGCAGTTTTGCGCCGGCTGGATGCAATGTAGATCGTAAAATTTCTTGGCGTAAGGGCTTTACGGAATACGGGGTGATTTTTTTTTTTTTACTCTGTTTTGCGATTTCCTCTTTTTCGATTTTTTTTTTTTCTTAGGAAAACCTACGTGTGTTAGACAACTTTGAACGGTCGTTCTCCTCGAGTGCAGATCAAAAAAAAACACAGACAGTGTTTCGTTTTGTGTACAGGTTTATTCGAATGGTTGAAAAAATGTTTAAAATGTGTCGTACGTATTGCTTTATCATAGTTATTGGCTTTCCAAGCGTGTATACTGTATAATGTTCGATATGGTCACAACGAATAACACTCGTATATTTTGCGATTAAAAAAATATGGATTTACTTAATGTGTCATTATGACGAATACCAGCCGGCTGATTTTTTAAACGATTTCACGCGAATAAAATACGTGTCTGTCACTACGCGAAAAGAAAACAAAAAAAGGCGGTCGAAAGTGGCGTATTTTACGAACGAGTTTATCACCTAGAATCCTAAGAAATATTCACGTATTATGTAAAATTATTTTTTTTAATTTTTAAACGATTTTTCAAAAACCGTAATGTCGCGTACACGGATGTATGTCGTACAATAGTACACAGGACCGTGTGAAACGAAAAAAAAACAAAATAACAACGCGCGTCGAGTTTAAGACGGAAAACGAAACCATTAATTTTATTGCGTGTGTACACACTGCACGATTTAATTATGCCCCGAAGCGTCTTTAATCGTATCGGACTGTCAAGAGTACGCGTTTTATAAAAGCGATGGTAATTTTTTATTATTTTTTTATTATAAAATACGATACGACGCGAGCGCATCACAATATCGTGCTGCATTCGCGAATAACAATTATTAAACCGGTCTCTCCGATTAACCAATACGGTTCGCTGTATAATAGTAACATTTATAAAAAAAAAAAACACATAGAAAAAACTATAGTTTTAAATATTATAATATTGTTTTGTGTGTCGATTTTTGCGCAAGTAAAAAGCGCGACGTGACTGTTTTTTTTTTTTGGTTATCAATTCGATTAAAACTGTGTTACCTGACTATAGGAAAATTAACTTACCACGAAAAAACCTATTTTTATTTATGTATACGTGTTTTGCAAAGCTGAGGGCGTTATAACTAGTTGAAAAGTTGATGATTATTAAACTAGTTGATTATTTTTGTTTTTAACTTTATTCAGTTATAAAAATAATATTGTCTTAATTAAACTTTTCATAACGTTAGTTTGAAGTATTTTTAATTATTTTTTGTTTTTCACGTTATCAAACGGAACAAACAACCAATATTCAATGACTTTTTTTTTTTGATAATTTATTTAAGTCGAAAATACTAAACGCGTTGCGCGGCGTTTTAGGGCTTGTGAATATTTTAGCAAAAAAAAAAAAAAATAGTAATATACTTTTTCTAAAAAGTGATTATTAAGTATAATTGATTTTAAATAATCGTTTCCTGCTCTGTAAATTAATATTTCTGTTCAAACGCTATTTGTATGTGTGTGCTGAGATTTAGAATTTCGTGCGCATTAACGTCTCTCGAGTAATAAATACGTATATAAACACTATTGTTTTTTAAACAAACGCGTTTTGTCTGTTCAACAGGTTTTCGTATGATTTTGTAATTAAATTAGACGCGTTCTCGAAAAATATATAAAAGGTGTCTGCCACGCGCGAGAAGAACGTCTCAATAATAAAAAAAACCGGTATGTTTGCAGCGTTTTTTTTTTTCCCCCCATTCGCTCTTAAATATATTCACATGGTACACATAATGGTGATACAATTTTACGCGTATTCAAACTTACATAGTTTACCGTTTTGAAAAAAGTTTTGGAATAGCAGACCGAACCTGCCACAAAAACTTGCTCGTTGATTGCATTATTTTGCGGACGCAAGCAGCAAAAAACATCGACCGATCATAAAAAAAAAACGTCGATCCCTCCTGGACGACGCATTATCGCCGCAATATCGTTTTCCGCGTTCGTTTTTTTTTTTTTGGGGGGCCAGAAATCTGTTGCGCCGTGTTCCTCCGCGCTCCTCTGCACGTGTTTTATTTTTTTCGAACTCTGCCGACGTTTAAAAACGTCTGGGACTTATATATATAGCTCGGCACCACAAATATGAATAGTATTTCGTTAATTCCCCGACGGTTCGCGCGTACCATAACAATTACGATCGTTTTTAAAAACTGGCACGTGCGGTATTTTTCAGCAGCGCCACACGTAAATCTATACGAACGGCGTTGTTTTCGTTACGGGTTACTATATAGGAGGGTTCGGATAAACAAATTCCGTTCCGGTTCGTTGTGCGTTTACTATTTGTTCAGAATAATATTCCGTTTTTTA
>CM029358.1:28476641-28502404 GCA_017140985.1 Hormaphis cornu
ATATACATACTGGAACCCAATGTCGGGCAAGTTAGTGAAAAAAAAAATTAACTGCGATAAGTTCGTTCAATTGAATTGCCTTCAGCCAAAAGTTTAATGTCAACAAGAACAAACTGGATAAGTTAAGATGGAAAAAGAAATAAACAGTTATTAATAGTTTTTTTGTTTTCTCTAGAACGTTCACTGCGAGTCGTAAAACCTATAGCGTTGTTTTCGACTTACCTAAACGGTTAGAAAAACGAATGATCGAAATAAAAAAAGTAAGTTCCCCTTGACAACGAAAAAAATAAACACTGTGGGTAACTTTGCAACGATGATAATTAACCATGAAAAATTGAACTAACGCGATACGATTTTAACTGAATAAGTTAAAGACAAAAATAGTTCGCTTGTTAAGTAAAAAAGTTAAAAAATAATTAACTCTTTAACATTTTTACTAGTTGACGCCCACCTTTGCAGTGGAATCATCCTGTAATAATCCACGTCAGCGTGCGGGAGAAAAGAACACGGTATTAAATTTCAAAGAGAGGAGAAAAAAATTACTCCCTCGCGGATGCAAAGTGCGTTGGAGCGAATGAGAAAACAACACCTGTTGAATTTTTTTTTCGTTTTCCCCGCTACCCGACGCTATTGTTGTAATATTTATTAGTTTGAACGCCGTCTTAAAAGTATTGGGTTACAACGGATCCAGAAGAACACCATCGCCTGCACCGTTGCTCGGCGTTTTTCCGATTACGTTAGTATAATAACGTGTTATGGACGCGGTGTTTTTTTGTTTTTTTTTAATAAAAAATTTACGTTTTTTTTTATAATTTTTAGGCTAAAACGTTTCAAATTTCAACGCATATTAGTGAACTGACAATTTCGTACTATTCAAATTAATAACCGTTACTATATGCGCATAATAATATTGTTCAGCCGTCGAAAACAACGTGAAATACCTATCGGCAGGAGTAGGTTTGCTACGTCGCATTAAACTGTTCAACGAATTAAAAAAAATAATAGGAAACTGTCAACGTGGTGATTTTATGGGATTCGTAGTAAAACTATTGTTTTCGAAACTATAACGATTCCAGTCGTTTGAATCAAATCTACAAAGTTACCGACGTACACTCCCGTTTTAAATTGATGGTTACTCACTTTTTGTGAAAATAAAAAGGAATGAATAATTGTGTCCCCCATTCGCGATCTCGGGACATTTCCGGAAGTAACCGTACGACATTTACACATAGGTCTGCTGTCATTCACGTGATGACTTACTACTGTAATAATCGGAAAAATATTTCCGTCTGCACCCGACTTAAGTTTAGTGCAGTGCGCTCGCAGACGACAGGAACCGCCGGTGTGACGCCTCGGGGGAAACGTGCCAAACCGGTAACCAGCTGCACAGCGGTACACGCACCGCTAAAATAGGCGAAGTAGACCGAGGTAAAATGGAGCCAAGAATATTATTGTGGTAAACGTTGTAATTATTATCGTGAAAGTGCTCAAAATCGAAAAAAAAAAAAAATTAGCACCCGGAACACAGCAGAAGTTTGAACTGAACCCACAGAAATCGTTGTAAACGGTATGCTTGCTGCAAACTCCGGGGGCGAAAATTTAACCAGAAATTGATTTGTAATAACCGTAGGCATGTTAACGGCTTAATAGGTCCATAACATTGTTGCACATTTTTATGAGTTTCAAATGTTTACGTGTATAGGTAATAAAACGCCAGTGTCGTGGGTACGTAAAATATTTTACGGAATTATTTACGAGTTTTCTGTATTTTTAATTCTATTTTATGAAGCATATTACAACAGAACATTGTCAACGGGTATAAAAAAAATATCCGATTTCGACCTACATCGAATTTATAAACATTTTCCTAATCGCAGTTAAATCGACAATTTTTTAAACCTGCCTTCCTCGGTCGATCTTCGTAAGCGTATAAATGCACATCGATCCTCTACTATAAGTATAACTCCCTCGATGACCATCTCTCTCGTATTTTATGCAGTTTATCCGTCTCTCTTCTCTTAAGCACAAAAAATATTTCTCCTTTTTTCTACGTTCCCTTCCATTCAACTTCTCGCGATCACAATCGCCCTATGCAGTTGGAACGCTTGGGTCCGTTCATTCCCTAATTCGATCGTCTCTTTCTATGTACTATTATTGATTATGTTTTTCGTCTCTGTTATGGTTATTTGTTTACTCAAATTTTCCGCGTGAGCCTGGCGTTAATTATTAACAAATAAACGATATAACTGACGTGAAACTCAGTCAGAACCAGACATGGAATCAGATATAGTTTTTTCGATTAGTACACTAGCCACCTGCACTCGACTGTTCATGTGGCTCCCTGCCAGTACAAGATATTATCTATATTACGAATTCGTGTAAGATAAAAAAAAGTTGAGCACCCTGTACACACGGGTGTATTTATACTACAGAGCAGTATCACTGCAGACGTCTAATTAAAAAAAAAACAAAAACATAGGTTGAAAGAAATAAAAAAACGACCACGAAGACGACGACGACGACGACGACGATAGTAATCAGCTGAGAATGTGTCGTGATATTTTCCTCGCGCGTATCCCTTCGCACACGGGTGTCGTGCCGCGCCGTCAGACGTCCTATAAATTATTATCGCGTCGGCCGAGCATTACGTGTAAAACTGCTTTTGAGGAGCGCCAATGCGCATATGTAATAATCGTCGTTGGGGGAAAGACAGTATATTAGAGACAAGCTCTCTCGGTTCGCTCTTCGTCTCCCTGCAGTCTTTTTTTTTTATCATCATTATTATTATCGTTATTATTCTGGATTTGTGTTTGTAACGTCCAAAATGTTTACACTCCAGTATACCCACATTTAGTTCAGTTACTTTACTTGGTCTGTACTTGAAACGTCGGATTAAAAATGGTGTATTTTACACTAAATATTTTGTTTTTTTTTGCAGGTAAGTCAATAACATTATGATCAGATCCGTAATGAAAAATCATTTATCAAACCATACACTGCACCCATACAGAACGCACCAGGTATATTTTAATAATCGACTGCACTTTTACGTACACGGTGTACTAACGCGTGAACGACTCGATTAGAATCGCACGTTGAAATTTAAAATAAATATTCTGCGTGAATTCGTATTACTGACGTAAACATAATATTCATTTGGAATCATCTGCCGGCATCAATTCATACTCTAATAGGTGGATAGATCAATTGATGTGTCGTCGAAAAATTCAAAATATGAAACAAAAAAATACTCGCAAGGACTCGAATGGTCAAAACGGACGGTCACGAATCTTAAGTGAATAAAAAGTATTTCCTATAGTTTATATTTATCGTTTTTATCGATTCGGATGGGCTTTGGTTTTGATGTCAAGGGTCACACGTGTTTCGAGTAAAATTAATAGATTTTCAACCCGGAGGTCTCGGATGTCAGATTATTCAGAAACTGAATCCACCGTTCTTAAAAAAAAGAAAAGTCGACGGTTATCTTCGCAAAGAATGTGCGACGTATCGTATCACGCTGTTGGTGTCTCCTTGACATTTTATTGGGACGATTTAAAAAAAAAAAAAGTTCACTAAATTTTAATATTTAAACTCCAGACGATAAAATATCATAGATTAACAAGGTACATTTTTATAGAGTGAAGTAAACAAAAGTTTCGCATTGGAATTTGTTATAACGCAAAATCATCGATTCAGTGGCTAGTATAGTTTTGTGTCAATACGAAAATCGGTATATATTTTAATTACAATCTGTGTTATAAAAGTGATAAAAAAAACAGTTGTTTCGTATTCACGATTATATCAGTGATTTATCCACATAATAATATACCTCATACTATGCAAGCCATAAAATTACTCACGTCCAACGAGCCTACAGTATAATATACAGCAACAAGTCTTAATTTAATATTATTATTTCGACCACTACCTACAACATTCTCAAGTTTCCAGTTTGCGTCGTATATTTTTGTCGTTATTTAAATGATTTACGATCCGTATATTGTGGCAGATACAACTGTATGGTTTATTCTCGCGTATAGTTTTAGCATAATATGACTTTCAAATACGATAAATTTATTTTTACGCAAGTATATACGTTTTATTTTATACATCGTACTCTTATGAGTTTGATGCTATAGATAAATTCAAAAAATATCTTTCCTGCAAGAACGAAAAAGAATATTGAAAATAAAAATCTACCATCTATACGCGTGGTTTTTCAACATAATATACATATTTGCTCTAGCGCAAAACGCATTCGTCGTAATATTGAAAAAAAAAAAATAAAACTCGCAAAATCGTTATCCAATAAAAATATAACGCTTTAAAGGCATTTTTTTTTTTAAAAAAAAATCTTATCTCGTACAGTGGGTAGTTTTTGACGTCTGCTGCGATAGGTGATTTGCGATCGAAAGACGATGAGATGGTTCTCGTAGAAACGTTTTCCGTTCCCATCGAATCGCTCTTCCGACGCGTTTAAAGTACACAATAGACAGCGGAATAACTTTTTATGATTATTCACCGAGTCGAAGTGTAGCACGAAAATGATAACGCAAAACTGGAACGATGAAAGTATTCGTAGTACTTACTACAGACCCTTTGTTGTACGTATTTTGATTTTGAAAACCATTTTCCATTTTCCCATGAACACATAAGCGCACGTATTCTTTTGTAACGTTCTTCTAGATTACATTTTTTTTTTTTTTTACAATAAGTTTGAATAAAGAAAAATGCTACGTTTATGTAAAGTGAAAAACAAACGAATTTTTAGCTTTTCGATCGTTTAAACGGTTTTTCTCGTATATTTTTTTTCTAAAACGTTATGCGATTGAACACTGTAAAAATTCATAAAAACGATGTAAACATTTCCGTGCGAATATAATTTTGTACTACTCAATTGATATAATATGGATACGTTTCATTAAACATTTTATTCTCTACTGTCTTATTTTATGTTATATTATTATTAAAAAATTTTTTACTTTTAATTTGTAAAATTAGTTGTTTGTTTAACCAAATAGTCAGCATACCTGTTTTTAGTGTACTTGTAATTTTTTTTGGTTGTTTTTTAATATATTTTCACTCAATATTTTTCTATGAAATTTAAAAGTTTCTTATAAAAATCTTGAAAAGTCACGAGATTGTTCCTACTTCCTAATTTGAAACATAATTAATTTTTTCGTTTTTAATGACGATCCATATTTATGCAGTTCCTATAATTTTCAATGTATTTATTTCTTAGTATACAATCTAAACGTTGTATTATTTTATACTAGGCTAAAAAATTTCAAAAGGATTAAATACGAACGCTTTTACATCGAAACTGTTCCGTTGTATTGTTTTTTTGGAAATGACTATTTTAAAAATTAATTAATTGATTGAAATACTCGCAAATCATTGGACAGGTAAAGTTCAACGGTGATAAAAAAACATTCCAAAAAATGTTATTTTTTATTTTAAGCGAAACATAAAACTTTGAAATTTACAATGTCGTCGTAACTCTCAGTTCGATCATGTTGTATAATATTGAATGACCCACCCAAATTAGTGACCCGTTTTTCTTTTTTCTTTTTTTAATTTTTACGGACTTTTCAGTAATTTTAAACATTTCATCGTTTTACTGTTTTATGATGAAGTTCTCAAACGCACTATAGGTCTCTGTGAAACAATATATATATTGGAAATCGAGACTTCTGTAACTCAACGGCGTCCTATTGTGTTTTTTCTTTTCAATTTCTGGTGCACTGGACGTATGATAGTGGTGGCAGTGTAATATGTAGGCCAAACAATTAATAGTTTATTTTTCGACGTGTAATTTATCACGTTTTCCGCCGGCGATCCCGTTTCGATTTCGCCGTGACATTTTCGAATTAATATCATCGCGGGCCTGCGTATCCCGCGCGTCTGAAATGTCAACGTAACTCCCCTCAGTATATGCGAGACGGCTAATTAAAGGGACTTTTGTTCGTTTACAATAATATCGTATACCTATATCCGAGACACCCCCTGGATGTTAATTATAGATCGCATTGTAGTAGTATAGTGTTCTCGCCAAAATCCCTCGTGTCGTCAGCCGTTTGTATACTCGCTCGATCGTTTTAACGATGTATTATCTACGTAAATATAACAATATTGTTGCATTAACGTCTATCAAATAAGTAGTGTTCGAGAATTTCATGAAATATAATAAAATGATTACGAAAAAAAAGGCCGAGATCACTATAGTAACAACTGCGTTTTGAGCGGGTCGCTGATTTGGAAGTTGTATAGTTCAATATCCGAAAGCAATGATGGATTATTATTGCCATCGGAAAAACGTTTTGTGAGCGAGCTCTGCAGTTGTCTATAGTATATGTCCTGGTAAATTTTTCGATAATTTCAGAGTTCTATACTTGCTCAAACATTTTCGAAATCACTTTTATCAAACATATCTAATACTTTAATATTGTGTAAAATTTTCAACTTGTTCCGATCGTCGGTTCGGACGTTATGGCTACCAGATCGATGTGTCAAAAACGTGTTTGCCGTAAATAATGTTTTTTCTCTTTAGTTTCATGGCTATAAATTTTTCAATTATGTATTTACAAATTTCAGACCACTCAAAATATCATTAGAGAAATCATAAACCTTTCGTTAGAGGTACTGACTTTAAAAATCGGAGCATTTTTTATACCCATAAAGTTGTCCACAGAAAAAGAAACCCATTGTAAAAAAATACATAATCCTCGCTGCGCTCAGAATCTAAAAATGAGTCACGGGTCACTGTAGTGAACTACAGTATAGTGTAGTTAAAAAATACAAATACACTGTAGTGGATTTAGCCAGTATATGATATGGGCAGGTTAAGAATTTGAATTCAATTTTTATCTATTTTGATCCAATTCAATAAAAATCTTTTCGTTAAATTGTCAATTTCAACGTCTTACATCATAATATAAGTTAAATTTTTTTTGATATTTTTATCAATATTCGAATTTAGTTCGAACGAATTTTAACCCATTTATTAATTTTTATAGTTGTTATTTCTATAAAATAATATTATTGCTAAACGATTTCAACGTAAAAATGTATCCATAATAATTTTTTCGATTTTTTTACCTAGTATAAAAAATAAGATGGTTAGATTGTATGGTAAGGCTTAAAGATTCTAAATTTAAAATGATAGGTTCGTCGAAATTATAGCTACTTACTGCGAAAATATGATTTTTGGATCGTTCTTTTAAAAAAAAAATTTTTTTTAATGCTTCAAATCAAATACCATCTCGGGGTGACAACAATTTCATAGGGAACTTTTAATTTCCATACAAAAATATCATTTAAAACATGACAAATAAATACAATGCGATCAAGTACTAACAATTTGATGTAAAGTTAGTTGAACAAGTGGCAAACGACTAATATTACAAATTTAAAACAACTCATTGATAATGAAAAATATTTTTGAATAATAATAATTTAACATAAAATTCTTTTATAATTGGGGAAAACCCATCCGCTACATTTTGTGACGTCAGATACACTTGTACATCAAAGTATTAGGTCTAAAATAAAAATAAATGGACTGAAAATTCATAAACCGCGTCAGCCCGCAGGATCTTTGTTGTTGTGCACTATATATGGACATGATAGTCATTGAATTTATTGAAGT
The DNA here is from genome assembly GCA_017140985.1 of Hormaphis cornu. Lineage (NCBI taxonomy): Eukaryota > Metazoa > Arthropoda > Insecta > Hemiptera > Hormaphididae > Hormaphis > Hormaphis cornu. The sequence continues at coordinate 28,484,290 of CM029358.1, forward strand.
ATAATTATTTCATTTGCTGAATCAACAGAGGCACAGATATCGTGAAGTATGAGCTTCGGACGGACGAGGATTCCGACTGTATTTTTTTTTCGGCTTGTTATTTTAACGTGCTTTTTGACGCGGTTTCAAAACATAAACATTCATGTTTAAGAATTCCCTAATCATCGTAGTTAGGTATTTAATTTTAACTTTTCAATAGTTTTGCATGAAAAAACATGCGTTGGTTTAATTCTTCGATCAGTAGCCCTGACGGACTGACCAGCTATTCCCAGAAATCGTTACGCTTTTAGCTTAATTGACAGAACGGCGACTCACAAAAAAACCCTACAAAATAAGCTCCGATACCTATATAATCAGATGACATGTGACACTCGGTAATATCATATTTTTTTTTTTTATTCTGAACCTATACAGAACGTATTGATCATATACGATGATTGTCCTTCGTGTTTTGAATTAAACACCGATGAATGTCTTGACAAAAAAAAAAGGAGGCTATCGTCCCGAGGCGTTACCTTACTCGAAGCTGCATTTTTGAAGATTTTTTTAAATTTTTTTTTAAATCAGCAGCATTATAGCGAGCGGCAGTCCGACCGTCGCATCAGTCGTCGTATTATTATTATAACAAAAATTTGACCCCTCGCTGATGACAGTTTCACTTCTGAACCACAGTCCCCGGAGATCGCTCTCGTGCGGTCCATTTTTCTCCCGTCCGTCCCTCCTCGCGCCGCACTAGCGGTTATCGGCGGACGCACACCGCTGCTGCACCGACCGTCCGTTTCCACCTCGGTCGTCGTTTTCTACTTGTATATAATATGATATTTTGTGTGTGTTGTTGTAAATTATTATAGAATCGACCCCCATCGCTTTACAACGATTCCGTTAAGGGTGGACTCGTATTTTATTGTGCAGGAGGGACGCGGGGGTGGATCTTGAGTTTTTAACCTGTGGGTGGTTGGCCGCGCACACGCATTCGATGTACAACCGCAGGTTCATATCAACGTAAATTGTGTACCCAAACTGTTGTACAACGGGTTTCTGATTTCGAAAAAAATCACGTTTGGAGCATTTTTTATACCCATAAAGTTGTTCGCGGAAAAAAAAACATCATTGTAAAAATTAGTCACGGTAGCGATAGCACTATGTATAGCGGAGTTGGTCATACTGGTACAGTATGGGCGAGTTAAAAACTCGAAATAATTATAATCCAATTGAGAGTTACGACTCGTTAAATTGTAAATTTCAACGTTTTATATATCGTTGTAGTTTAAGTTTTTTAAATTCTTATCACTGTTGAATTTCGTTCATCCAATATAAACGAGTTATATTGACGAACCGATTTTTATTAATTTTTGTTTGAGTTATCGCCATTAAATAATATTATAAAAATCACGTTCGAAGAAAAAATCTACTAAAAAACGTCGATATAATCGCGGTGTTTGAAACTATATTTATGGCGAAACACGATTTTTAAACGTTTCTTACAAAAGTTTTCGAATAGAACGAAAAGGATAAAAAAAAACCACACGTTTTGAGAGAATTCTAACCGCGCGTTTATGCCAATAATGTTATCTCCGTGAAAATCTAATTTTCAACGATTGCTATTATAGCTTTCGAGCTACAATAGAGAAGTGAGCTCACCCCCAAATCGAGTTTATGATTTCTGGCCGCTTATTGAGCGTTATTTTTGACGAGGTTATTTTTAGTAAACGTTTTGCTGCATTGTTCCACATTGTGATAGTTCGCCGCTAAAGGACAAAAATCATTTTTGTATGACAAATAGACGTGTTTAAGTTTAAACGACATAAATTTTTTTTAAAACTACGTTTAAAAAATCGTGTTTTCCATGTTCTCATCGTTTCCTTAGCATTTCTTATCGTTTTTTCAATGACCGAAGCATCAGTAAATACGTCCTTACATGGACGCGTGTTTACTAAAACAAGCAAACAGTTTGTTTCGAGAATTGCAGCAAACAATCGGACTAAATACAATACCGCTAAAACGAATTGTTTTACTGCGATATAGTAAACCATTGCACTTTTTAACTAGTAAACCAGGCGACACGAATGCTGTGGTGCAGTAAAATTATTTTGTCGCCTAGTGTATTGTAATTTTAAAGACAGGGCGACACCGGACTGTTTTCAAAAGAAGAATACTTAAAACGAGTAAGAATATAATTTGATAATAAGTGATGAACGGGTGTTGTTAAACACTGTCTGCAATGTACGATGTTCAGTGTACGATTGTAATTAATTTGTTAAAATTGAAACCGTTGAAACACGGTCAGTTGAACTATGTGTTTTTTACTTTTCATCAATAATACTTATCATTTAAATCATAATTAGCGACATTTTATTTTTAATACAGGCAATTACAACTTAAATTTACTAGCTTTGGCCATTTTAACGTAACTTGTGGTCAATTGTTTTTTACCGCTTCGTCACTGTTGCCGAATTTTTTTGTGCGTAACATTATGAACAAAATTTTTACTGAGATATCGAAAAGTTTTATGAAAAATTGTACGTACCTATTGAGTTAAATCGTATTTTTATTTTTTTTTTTATTTGTATCGCGCATTTCTTTTGTCCTACAGGTCCCACTATTATTTACCTATTCATTCTGAGAATGTGTCGGCCAGTGAAAATCTCTTAAAAATCGTACTGGAATAAAAACTGTTTACTAAAAATTAACTCGCCAAAACGCGCGTCGCTTATTGATTTATGAGCGTAATATCTCCCGAGTCGGAAAAAAAAGAAAACACCAAATCGCCCTTGATTGTCGCTGCGTGCGCACGACAGTTTTTTTTTTTTTGGTTAATTTACGAATACGTTAAAATTTAAATATGAGTTTAAATATATTTAACGTTGTTTTTATTCACTAATTGTGTTCTGCCGCGGCCCGGCTTTGTGACATGCGATGCATATATATATAATTGCCGTGACGGTATAATAATATCGTACACTATTTTATAATATAACTGTGCAGGTCTTTCGAGTTTCGTGCTGCATTCATATGATGTATATTATTACGAATATAATATTCCCCTCAGCAGGACTGTCCCGATATAGATACGGCCACCCACGCGTAGTTTACGGTTAGTTAATTAATGTAGATATTCAGAGGCGATTGAAAAGCCGAGGTCAATAGAGGAGCTCCTTTGAACGAACCAGCCTTCTACATCTGTGGCCCGCGGAGCTCTATTATAGGGGCGTATGAAATTGCGAGATGGTCTTTTTTTTTTTTTTTTATTAAAATACAGGATTGAATGAGCAAAAAGAAACAAAAATAACAACTAACGTAAATGTATTGTGAACTAAACGAGCGAGATACAGAGACGAGTAATAAGGTGGTAATAGTAAAAATATAGAGTGTTAGAAGAAGACTCGTTGGCAGGGACGGCGTTAGACGAATTTTGAAGATTGTCGAAATAGAGATGTGAAGGAAATGCGTGAAAAAAGGTAGAATAACGAGTATTTTGAAGGTAATAAGGGACTTTTTCAATCGCTGTATGTTTTTCCATAGTTATAATATCATTACTCGTGGGTGTGAATTCTCAATTAAATGTTTTGTCAATACTGTCAGAATGTTTGTCCTGGATCGAATGAGCAAAAGAAAATCGCAGCTATATACGCACCATACGTGTGTTGTATAGGTTCAAGTAACTTCGCCTCATTATTAAAATGTTACTTAGAGGATCCTACTGAATGTTGTCTGCGTATCGAAGTAATAACTTATAGGCGTTGGATACGTTTTATACGCATTAAACGAAATATTGTTCCGAAAAGTTTTACCGGATGTTTAAAAATGTACAGCTTATATTAAAAACGAGTTTTTTTAAAATTAATTTTAAACTATTGAATTACTTTTTAGATTATACCTATATATATATATAGTACAGTGTTTACGTGAAATTCGTCAAGACTTAGTTGCTATCGTTGCATTCTTTTGACCGTTATTGCTTCTTAACCGTACAAAATATAACATGACGAACACCACAATATTTAACGCTGCATTCACCGTTCGACATTACAAATCGATTTTGTTGCCAGTTTTAAAAATTATTATCTTGTACTAGAGCCGGAACAAATTTTCATAATTTTCCCACAACGTTTTGACAGTTGACCGTTATACAACGATACACGCAGCCTTCAAACGCGTCTAAGTTGTTTTCCACGCAGAGTACAGTATACTGCACGTCGAAAAAACTCTCTTTTTGGACAAATATTCGCAATTTTATTTGTATTTGCTAATATTGTTTTTTATACGACCGTTTATAATATTGTATAACGACTAATACGGTCTGAATCAGTATAATAACGGAATTGATTTAATAGACTTTTGAATGAGGTACTGCCTCCTCCCGGCACCCCCCCCCCCCCCAAAAAAAAAAAAAAGAAACCAAGAATATTTAATAGTAACAATAAAACAATGTTCCTATAAAAATATACGGTCTTTAAATATTGTATTGAAGTGAAAATGAAAACTATGTCTACACAAATTATTATTGAATAATCAAAAAAAAAAAAGTAGAAAAGGTGATCGTTTAGATAATGATTTTGCAGATGGTCGCAAAATTATGCCCTTGCTGCGATCCCGACATTATTTTAGGGACGACCCCTAGTTTGCACCACAGCTGTCGCTGTCTCGACCTGCAGAACTCGATAAAATAATAACAAAATGCAAAAACACTATGCGTGCAGTGCACGAGGAGAGTTATTAAAATATACAAAACATCAAAGTTCTGCGGTTACGTTTATCTCGTATAAAATATTCGCAAAACGCATATTATTTTATACAAGAGCGAAGGAACGGACATCCATAATTCATAGGCATAGCTACAACGGTTGTACGTACTGGGTGATATCAGTATTTTATAACAGTAAAATATAACTTAAGTTATAAGTACACGTTTCCTCCGTCGAATTTATCATCCAAATGTAAATTTTGTTTTTATAGCTTGAAATAACCGAAACGTCTCTCTCGGAAAGATTCGGGTGTTTGTCGATCCCCGCGATCGAGCAGTTTTAGAATTTAAAAGATGGACACGTCGTCGTTATGTTGTACGTTTTAACACCGCCGGAAGAAATGTTTTTTAATTGGAACAATCGTCTTGAAACATCCGTGTGTTATATTTTATAACGGCCTACGACAAAAGTTGGGTTTCTATGATTTGCCCATCATATCTCGTATATGTTACCATGCTGTCGCGTTATTGAGCAAGTATATTTTTGAATTATCACTGTACTTTTTTTTTTTCGAATAAACGTTTTATTATTTTGTACTATTTTTACGAGTTCAGTTAAATATTAACATATTACTATCGCTGATCGCAGCGTTTCTTTACCGGGTTTATTCATTTTCCAATCTCGTGTTGGTTTGAAGGTTTACTGAAAATTTCGACATGAAATATTTAACCGCAGTTCAGTATCGGTGAAATGTTACACAGTTTTAAAACAGGGCGCTAGGAACAAGATATTACTTTCTACCACCACAGTTGTCAACATTAAAAGCCATTGGACCAAAAGTTGTTGTACGCCATGATTGAATCAATTTTTCAGGGTACGTCCAAAAATTACAGAAATATTTCGTTGTTATTACCAATTCTCAACGTTTAAAACACTGGAAAACTATTGTTGATTTTTCTTCTTCTCGTTATGTTACAAGCAAACAAAATTAATTGGAATTTTTTTTTTTTTCAATTCCAAAAACGGAAAGCTTTCGCAGTTGGCAACAATCTCTTTCCGTAGCTCTCGGTTTTCTGCCGATGCTCAATGGCTTCTTCCGAGGTATTGTCCAGTGTGATGGTCTCGATCTGGTCTATCCGACGCGTTGGTGTTCTCTCACGGCCTCTTTTTCCCTTCTATTTGTCCTTCGATCGTCAGCTTCTCCGGGCTCGATTCTTGTGGTGTGGCCGAAAAACCTTAGGATCCTCTGCTTACACACCACTGAGCGGAATCGCTTGTACAGAAGTAGCTGGTCATCAAATCACCTATTTTTAACCGATTATCAATAGTCAAAACGACGTGCTCCAAACTCAAAACTTGATCGGTAAAACGGTCGTCCCACGTAAATATGTTGACCCTGTACAATATATGATAATGTAAACCACCTGCGGTATATTCAAGTAGATGCGATGTATAAAAAACTAATCCTTGCATTTATTCCAACGACTTATCATAAAACACACACACAGTATGCATCGGAAAACGGTGAAAATAATAATTTGTACCGCGCGTAAAACGAATAACTGTGCGTGGTGCCCAAACTTGGTATCAACTCGCGGCATACATTATTGTTACACGCATTTACTCGTATGGGTATAATAATAACGTTGCTTGTGTTGTACAAGTGAACCGCGAAATATACGAACGTCGAATACAGATGAATCTGCTGCCGTACTTGGACGAAGCTCGTCGGCCGGTTTTCATGCCATTTTAAAATATTATTATTATAAAAATCGTCATCTTAGTTTTGCCGGGTCCGATCGCCAATGAAATTATTCGTTTTTTTAACCATTTTAATTTCGGTCGCTAGTGTATTATCGACGTAAGCGCGATGTGCCGCATCATCGAAATATCCGCGCCGTGACTTTTGCCGCGAGAATCAATAAAATCGCCATTTTTTGTCATTGTTATACTTCAGTTTCCGCGTATGAAATCAAACGACGACAGAGACCATGATTTTATTTTTTATATATACATATTCCGCTGCGCGCAACACGAAACGCACGAGCGTTGGAGAAACGCGATACGTTTCCAATTATGCGGAGACTTTCTTTTTGAAGATTCGTGACGGTCGCCATGGTAACCGAGCAAACAACAAATTTAATATAGATTATAGGCCGTCATAATGATAATAATACTTTCCGCGTGTGTCTTCGTCATCGCCGCCCGTGCTATCTTCGTATAATAATAATAATAAAATAAAAGTTTTTGCTCCGTTTCTGCGCGTGCGTGTCGCCGCCATAGAAGAGGGTCCGCACTTACTTCGAACGAAGGGGCTGGCATTTAATCAATCATCGTCAAAATGTTATATTACAGAGCTCGTATTATATACACGCCGTCGCCTTCTCTTGTTCGTACCGTCGACGAACCTCTACTACACCGTCAGCTCAAAAAAAACAAAAAAAAGCCGCGATCACTGTGGGATTTGGATGGGTCACTAGTTTAGAACCTCTAAACGTTGTGGTTCGAACGCGTTGTTTAACGTCATTCGACGATACAAATCGTCGCGTTCGAAAATACGATTCCGAGCGAGCTAGTAGTAGTGTTTGTCTAGTGCACGTGGCTGGTAAAAAACCAGATGTAACAGTAAGAATGGTCCGAATATTTCCACGTGTAACGAATATTTAATATTCAAATACGGCGTGGAAATTTCAAAACGATTGGTTTATTTCAGGAGTTGATCGCGTACATCAATTGCGCGTATAAGAGTAACTTTGTATCGTCACGATCGAATCGCACACCGTTTTTCAACACTTTTTTTTAAAAGTTTAGAAATCTATTGGGCAGATTCTTTCGCAGTTGTTTTCATCAGATTGTAAATTTTGTTTTACACGGCACGGTTTCATTTCGACTTTTAAATAACACGTTTTCTGTGAGTTACACATTTTTATTTCTCTAAAAATAAGTCGTGACAACTTTTCGACCATTTTCCAACTTCAAACGACTAAAAAAAAATTATTGCGATGGATTTTCGAAATTCTTTAGCATCTTGTGTATGTACTTGTTGTCAACCTTGTGTTAAAGTTTCAAAACTTTTCGTCAAAAATCACATTTTCTATCGAACAAACAAACAAAATGAAAATTTTCGAAGACCCCTCAAAGCACAGTTCCAAGACCGTTTATTAGAAAAGCCAAAACTCTTTTTGATATTTCGCTTACTTTTTCGACCCCAAAAACCAAGAAAAAAAATCGAGAATTTTGAAATTTGTAGGTTTGTAATGACGTTTTCGGGTAGAAGACGGGCGGGCTCCGATCGTTACGTTGAATACTACGCGAAAGTTTTGGAGATTTTGGCTATAAATTTTGTTTTATTTGAAGCGTTTTTTGATATTTTGATTATTTACTGAGCGAAAACGACGAAAACGGACGAAATCCTTGAACTAAAAACCTTGAAACTAATGAAACAACCAAAGCATAGTTGCTACTGCAAATTTACCGCGGTACCGTTCTTTTTATTATAATAATTAACATGAGGTTCGATATAGTTCGGATTCAAATTGTTTCGGGCTTTAGACTCAAAGTTTTATCAATCGAAGAATAATCCACGCTGTTAAAAATATAAACGAAGCTCGGTCGCGTTTCGTACTTAATACTAAATTTGTTGAAACTATTTCGAGAATATTAAATATAATATCCAGACAGATAGGAGTACTGAACTGTACAATAATAGAATAGAAAAATAACTGCACGTCGTTCTTAGTACAAAACGTCTGGAATGTTGGTGTCCGTTAAGAAGTTTCGTTCGGGTCCGATGCGTTGATATAGATAGATACGTACCGCAAATCAAATTAAAAGCTGCAACGATAAATTATGCGTTAAAAAAAAAAAAAACGTGAAACTGATATACTGAGAAAAACTGGATTTTGAACAAGTCGTACAGTGTTATTTGTTTTAAACGATTTTCAAACGAAATTCTATTTAACGTTGTACTTATCTATTTTAATTCACCGTTCGTGTAGACCGATCGTGACCTATCAATCACGGTCGGCGGTTGTTGATATCGATAAACTAAAAAAGAAAAGATAACAACACGTCTAACAAAGGTTGTAACAATGGATCTGAAACCATACTTGTTGCTTATAGTAATAATTTTTTAACGGAGATTCTAATCTGGCGGCGAACGTGCGCGACGGGAGACACGAGGGTATAATACGAAGCCGCCGCCGCACTCAAGTTCGTTTAAAAAATATTGCGCACACCGACAAAGGTGGTACGATATTGTACTGCGAGGAGACTGTACGATTGAATGTGCCGCGAATGAAAAATTATAATCAAATTACTTTTCATTATATTTCGACGCAAAAGCAGCTGGGGTTAAAGTGGCGAGCGCCCGCGACATAATGGGGAAACGCATTACGACGCATGTGTTATTGTCTTAAAATTTCAAGACGCCTCGGTGATTTTCGTTTTCGAAACTATGGAGAAACGACTGACTATACACCCGCGCGTTATTGACAGAATACGGTTTTTCGCTATTTTTCGGTGGTCTTTCCCGTCGCGTTAAAAAAATGTTGAGAAAAATGACCTCTTCTTCGTAGTAGTATACGACCATCTCGATCCGATTCGCTAAGAGAAAAGGTGCACGTAGAAATGGTCGGCGCACTCTTTCTGGTACAAACTTTGTTAGCGGTGTATAAAAAAAAAAAACAGGAGAATAGCGGCAGAAAATAAGTGCTGTTTTGCGCTTGTGTACCGTTATTTTAGTCAAAAATACGAAAACAAGACTTGATTAAGTGCTCGTTTTGTACGCTTGTGGAGCGTGCGGGCATCAAAAAAAAAATAAGGGCGAAAAAAGACTGTCAATTTTCGAAAGGAAAATCCTACGCAGAACATATTATGGGCCCGAAAGAGACGCATGAACGAAGAACAAATTCAGAGTTGAGAGCGATATCGAACGAGCCGAACATGGTGGGCAAACGGACAGGCTGGGCTGGCCGCGTACGGAGTGCGCAGGGATCAAACAGTATGACGTGATATCACAACCACCTGGAAACCGGATAAAATTGATCAAAAATGATCAAAACCGTTTGAAAACTAAGCAGTAAACTCGTTAAACCCTTTTTAATGACACGTATACATTTCAAGTCAAAGACTTTTTGGGAATTTGACCGTTTTCGTTTTTTTCCTCAGAACATAAAAAATAATCAAAATTTTAAAAAACGCTTCAAATCATCAGATTTTCTATCTTTTGAGGTGTATCGTACGTTAAAATCGGAGCGTTTTTTCTACTAGAAAAAGTGATCACAAAAATCGAAAAAATAAAAATCTAAATCGACGTGTAAAAAACACGTGTCCCGTAATTATTTGGGCCTCCCATATGAAATAACGACAATTTCAAAGTTTCATAAATTCCTCAAAAATTATCGAAATCGACTGAAATTTCGGCGGAACACTCATAAGACCCTCCCGAATGACATTTAGGAATTTCAAGTCGATCGGAGCAACTCGAAAAATCGGGTCATATTTTTTGTTTTCCTCGGTACTTACTTCGAAAATAATAAAAATTTCAAAAAACGTTTCAAATAAAGTACCATCTCGGATCCATTATTTTTCAGGTGTCGTGCGTTAAAATTGGTGCGGGTTAGGTTATAAGATCACAGAGAAAAAAAAACATCATCGTAAAACCAATACATTCTTCTTCGCTGACGCTCAGAATCTAAAAAAAATTTTAAAAAATACACACCTTTGTACGTAAGATTCCCCCCCTGTACACGCCGCACTGCTATACTCTAGTGGACGTTTTCGAGACAATATTGTGTAATAATAATAATTAGTGTCATTAATTAAGCGGTGCAGCATCCGCGGTACTATAATATTAATATATTGCCGCTTTGATTGTAAAAATTAAAATTGGATTTCAAACGTACCGAGAAGCGCTTTCGCGTCCGCCGGACTCGGCTGTGTCCCGCGTGCGCCGGATGCACTCGGCTGTGTCGCCTCGTCCGGGAGCTGCTGCTGCGAGACGATGCGTGCGCGCGTGTTGATGGGGAAACCGACAGACCGGAAACATCCGAGGAAATGGAAACGAGAAACTCAATAAACCGCGTGTAAATCGTGCGAGGAAATGTAAAAAAAAAAACGTCGACGATGATGATGAAAAAAAAAAAAAAATTACGAATTCAGGAACGTATAGGAGTTTATAGAATTTTTATATTTTTTATTTATCGCCACGAGGTATAGCGAAACGTATTACCCGCGCGGCGGATACGTATTTTAAGTATTTTTTTTTTTTAAACTGAACGCTTTTTATTTTTTTTTTTTACGCTTTACGATTTTGATTTCCCTCGAGGTTTTTCGACCGAGGGTCATCGAGGTGTCCGGAAAATAAAAACGACGAACTGTCGTTATTATGACCGCCGTTATCGCGGAGATACGAAAAATTACTGCTCCGATATGGAAAACAGCTTAATCGTAGTTTGCTCCGTTGGTACACACCACCTATGTTAGCAACGATGGATAAAAAGATAATAGCGGGAAAAATGATATATTCTGATTTACAAAACCAACGATTAATCCTGGAATTTTGATCTCGGAGCAGACACCGAATGTCGCAGTTAATGCGATACGACTGCGGTTTTACGATACACGACGATACAAACGATGTTTTACGATTTCTAAAAAATTTCGCGATAAATATTGTACGAGCATGAAGAAAATACACACGATCTTTTAAGAGTTTAAACTCGACCGTATAGAAAACTTTTTACAAAACGTCGCGACGATTAAAATAATTACAGTAGAAACCGACATTGTTCTTAATGATTTCCACGTAAATAATTTATTCAACTGGATAGAATGTTTTTGAAAAGAAAAAAAATCGATTGAAAGATTCTAAAGGGCGGTTGAGTCCGTCCCGCGATCCTTTCTAAAAAATGTTTTTTATAAAACACGAAAATTTTACCGACGAGTCTATCAAATACGTCAACTAATGCGCGTGATCAAAACGAGATTTTACACTTCTTTTTTCTTACTTACTATAGCATTTCGACCGCTTGTTAGAATATAAAACCGTCTTAAATTTTTCATTTCGACGTATCTAATTAATACTAAAAGCAGCCAGTCACCGGTCTTTCGATGATAATATTACGCGTTATTGGTTATTACGATGTAAAAAATTACGCGTTACAAAAAAAAAAAAACAACTCGTCGTTATGTCAAAGAATTTCAGTATAGAAATCGTATTACGCAGACGCTATTATAAAACCATTCGGCCGAGTGGCGTTAAGCCGACTAGTGTAAATGGATTTATAATAGCGTCCGCGTAACACCGAAATTCTATTAACAACATGTTAATAAAATATAATAGCTACGACCGCGGGTATAAAACATTATCGTTTAAACACTAGTGGCACTGAAGAAACGCTCCGATTTTTAAAATCAGTACCTCTTCCGAAAGGTCTTTTAACCGAGCTGATCTATTGAAGGATCTCAAATGTGAAAAATTGAAAAAGTAACGATGAAGAAACTAAAGAGAAATACTAATCCGGCAAACGTGTTTCGTCCGTTTAGTTTTTTTAACCATAACGTCGAAAATAATGATCGGAACAACTTTTGCGTAGCATTAAAATTGGTAAGATTGGCAGGTTTGATAAAAGTTTCGAGCAAAAATTTTGATCCGGGTATAGAACTTTTAAATTCTATGTCTTTGTGTTTACTAGACGACTGAGTTCGAATCGTTTTTTCGAAGGCGATCTTCGCTTTCAGATGTTAAACAACACGTTTGGTAACCACAACTTCCACAATGACCCGTCCAAAGCGCAGTCGCCACTCCGTCAAACTTCCCACGCGACCCAGAATAATCCCAGCGTTTTTTCTTTTTAATTTTCTATATAATTTTTACGAAATACCGGATGACTGTGGTGAGGAACACACACAAACGTTTGTATCTGGACCGGTGGCCTCATTTCAGAAAAATTATAAACTCAACACTGCTACCGGGGGGGACATTAGCAAAATTGAGCATTTTTAATCGTTCGTTTCTCAATGTTCTTTACCCTTTGGTGTTTCTATTATTATACGGTACCCAGGTATGTTTTGTACATTTGACGATTAACATTTCTTGTCAGCCCTCCTGAAAAATATCTCTGAATACGAGCCCGTCGTTAATTTATGTTGTTGGTTACGCGATGGGCATTAAATCTTTTCGTTATTTAGACGGTCGCGCAGACGAAATCGATTGCGAAATTAATCACGTACCATTCGCGATTAAATGAATTTATGTATAACTGTGACGACCGCGATTCCGGTTCGACGCGAAAACCAGTCCAAGACATTTTTATATACACTGTCGTGTAGTTTAATACGTGTATAATAAGGAAGTTTATGTGCGTGCGTATCGATCTTATTGATTCTTTTTAAATTTTAAATTTTTTTTTTTTGCGCATCTTATACCGTACAATACCCAGTATGGATGCAAACGGATTTATTTACTCGTGACACGGACGTCTGCCGCTGCTGAACGTCCGTGTGGGTAGTGCATAATGTATTATATTAATCCAAAACGTATTACCGAAGAAATCGTAAATTCGTTCGGAAAAAAAAAAACGTGTTTCATTATATAATGCGTGAAAACAAGTTACGAATCTCGTATAAACACTGCCATTGTGCCGAGAAAAATATCAATTTAATTACTATCAGTATAATTAATAAGCGATAATGTAAAAATTGGATCCGAATGCAGCAGTCTATTTTTCGCTCTTTAAATCAAAAAAGTGTACATCAATTATAACAGTAGAACGTCCTCGGTGTGTTTTCTAAACAATATACTTTTCTTTGATTTTTTTTTTTTTTTTAACAATATTGGCAATAGTGCGTGTTTAATAATCGTTAACGTGTTATTTCGCTAGGGTCGAAACAGCTGTTTGTCTTCTGTGCCGGACGAAAGAGCTCTCACCAAAAAGTCCTGAAAATCCGATCGTCTTTGACCAGACTTTTTGTATGACCTTTTGTCTGACTCGCGTAGTTTAGAGAGAAAGTATTGGACACATCTCAGGATATTTTAAGTGTTCAACAGGTGTTTTAAATTCTACTCGCTTGCATTTTCGGACCGGTCGTATTGAGAAACGGTCCAATACAGTTTTAAAACTTGAAAGGCCGAATTTCTCGCGCCCTGTCTTCGGTGTGGAAACAAAACAGTAATTCGTTTCGGTTTGGTGACGGTTAATTATTTTGTTCATGTACGATGCATTAAAAAAATTTTTTATTAAATATTCGCGATAGTGCCAACGAATCTGCAGAGATTCGCTACGAAAAACCTGGTGAAAGCTCGAAATCGGTTTTATGAAAGTAGTCGTTCGTACGATGTGCAAATATATTTTTGGCTACAACAGATGTGATTAGATTCGCATAGACTAACGAGTTCGGACGGATTGCGCACCGTCTACCGTAATATTAAAAATACTTCATTTTTCCGTAAACACATTCCGCTGCGAAACGGCTGCGCAAAATGAAAATTCGATTTCGTCGACGCCGCACACAATGAGACGCGAAATTGCGAGCAATCATCGCGACCATTGAGACGCCGTGACAGCGCAGGGAACTATATACGATATTATTACAAAGCGCATTTTCTGAAAATCTAATTACAAACGGTCGGAGAGCTGAGGTCGTCCGGCCACCCGAGCAGCGTGTATTGTGTTATAGACGTCCAACTGAAAACCCCATCGTAAAACGTTTGAAAAGGCCGCAACTTTACATTTGGTAAACATCAAACTTCTTTTACCGTGCTTTTTATTTGACTTTTCCAACCGGAAAAAAACCGTCGCACGCGTGCGTGACGCAAAAGAAAATTTAAATTTTCTCGACAAGAATAAAATGCGAAATTTATCGAAACCATTTCGCGCGCGTTTTAGTTTTGTGACCACTGTGATTACACCGACGAAATCTATACAACTGTATTACACCCATGCTCGATAATTGTCGACCGGGACAGGGCGCCGTTCTTTTTTGGCGAGGTGACCTTCGGAAAATTGCTCGATGATCGGGAATATTGGAACTTAACGGTCGTAAAACAGAAAACAACTTGTAATCGGGTAATAATCGCATATTTCGTTACGGGTGTTGAGCGCCCGAGGCTTGTAAAATGCAGATAACGTCGTTGACAAATAAACATTTATACACGTATGTTTTATACATATTTTGTTTGTAAAAGGAGTTTTTTTTTTTTTTTCTCCGTAAATAAACGAATAAAGTATATATGTAATTATAACGCAATATCGTTCGTCAAAATATCATTCGGTCAACTATATGAATTTTATTTTCGTTAGAACGGTGAAAACTCCGCGTTATCGCCGCATAATACGTTTCAACGTCGTATACAATATTGATGCGTACGAGTAGAGGACTCGCTTCCTCTAAGAAAACCACGAACACACCGAAATGGTTATGTGGATTAGCTCGGTCGACTCGAGTTTCTGTAAACCGTCGTACGACGCGCATAATATTATTTTTTATACACGTTGTCTGCACGACGATAAATTCAAATTCCTGTTTTTATTAGAAGATATCAGAATTTCCGGTGACCAAACGACACACGGTACCCGCCGACGTGCGTATAGACGAATTTGTTTGATAAAACAGTTTTGGGGAACAATAACGATTCGGTATAACGCCGCGCGAGCACTCGAAAATACCCGCGAATCGACGAGGCGCGTGAGTGCAACGTTTTCGAGTGTACGTAGTACAAACATCGGTCGAGAACACCGATGCTCACGGGCAACATCCGTTGTTCACCAGTGATTATACGCCGGAGTGCTCGCGGATAACCAACAGTGTAAACTCACATCTTTTTTTTTCGATTGTTTCGGTGACCCTTTTGCGACAAATTTTCCTCCAAACATCGAGCACCGGAGGAGACTTCTCGCCGTACACAGTCCGAACAGTTTGGCGACCCCTGCGCAAGACTGTATCGTAATGCGGCTCCCGTGAAAGCGCGTAAACGACGAGCAGTCTTTCAACGGGTATCATCCAGAGCAGCGTTTTAAAAACGAAAATCGGAAAAATATTACGTTGTATAAAATATATATCAATGATGTTATCCAGTATGTGGTCGTGATAATATTATGCGCCGAGGAACGGGCCGCGCGCTGCGTCCGTGACGGCGGGTGCACGCCGTTCTTGTTACGACGATATTAATACGTTGTCGTCGTGCGTAGGTACGTACAATAATATCATCAGACTACGATATTATTGTACAGGGTGGTGATCGGTGTCGGTGCGAGCGCGTTTTATAAAATGTCTGTCGTGCTGGAAAATTTGATTTTTTCTTTTTCCTCTGAACAAACAATAAGTCCGGCAACGATGCGGGTCGGTAAAAGTAGATGATTAATTTGGCGTTGGGGAAAAAGAGATTTTCGTCATAACCGTTTTAACGGTATTCTATGTTTACGCTCGAGACCGTTTTTTTCAATAATTTTGCGGAACTACATCGTAGAACTGCGTTTGAACCGTAGGTACGAGATTGATTTCCGATATCCGTAGTTCTATGTATAGCGCGTTGTATGATCCGTTCGATGTATAAAAAAAAAAACCGTTTAATTTTTACGATCGGATGCGGGTTTTCACGACGCTCGAGTTTCGGTTTTTAACGCGGGATTAAAATAATTTATGCGCGATTGCCCACTCAAAGTCACTAAATATTCGGGCGATTACACCAACAATGTACCAAAGTAAGTTTCTCGATGGTATAAGGCGACCCTCGCTAGTACTATTGCTATATGAAAAAAATATCAAACAATACGAAAATTCGATGTTGAAAAACGCACTTGCTGGCGTCGTTTAAAAATGTTGCTGAGGCTGTCAACATGTTTTAAAGGAAATATGGGTGCTCTGAGAGCGTGGAGGAAATCGTCGTTTGTGTTGTCGGCCCGCAGTGCGCCGTCGGAAAAAAACATAATATTATCTTCCCGAAAAATAAGAATCTAATGTTGGAATGTAACATACTGACGGTTCGCGCACGTATAAAACGCATTCTTCGCCGTGATGCGACGAGAACTCTCGACTGTAAATGGAGTTTTTATCACATTATTGATATATAGCTGCGCTCTCGAAACCGTTTTTGTATTTTTCGTTGCACGCGAGTCGGCCGTCTATTGACGTTTAAATGTCGATTTTCACCACTCGCAGCTGATACGGATGATCATCTAGATCTACAAAAAAAAAAAAATATTAAAAAAATCCGTGTATAAAAATATTTCGACACCCGGTATACAGTATGACGAGGATTAGGAGACTGTTCGCGACGACCGTGCGCATGTAAATAATATATAACCTTATATTCGGCCGGTATCCCGCGTACATCGTTAAAAATGAAAAATTGCTCCGCGCGCGGCCCGTCGTCTGGACCGTCGTCGTGTGTTTCTAAAACTGGTAAAAGAAAAAAAATAATAATAATAATATGTACAAAAGGTGTGTGTGTGTGTGTGTATTTCTTACGTGTACGCTTAAAATAAAGGTGAAATAGGATCGGCGACTGCGGCGGAGAGTTTGAGTTTGAGGGATTTTTTTCCTCTCTTTACCATTCGATAAACGATTTTTTCGTAGAGATTTATCAAGTCGATCCGAAACACGGATAATATATCGTACGTGCGTGTGTATTTAAACGTTTTTCCTGCAGGTACCGCGCATTATATTATAATAATATCTGTTTGTAAACCGAGCGCGTCTTGTGCGACTCGTCCGCCGACGCTCCAGCGCCGATAAAACCGCTGTCATTTTTTAGGAACACAGTATCATCACTACACGTTACCAAGTTAAAAGTATGTGACCGTATAGTAGTTTTGATTTTTAGATTCTGGGCGTCAGTGAATAATGTATCGTTTTAACGATGATGCTTTCTTCTTTTTTTTTTATGTTTCTTGGTATAAGGAATGCTCCGATTTTTACCGATTTTACGTTCAATACCTCCAACTATATCGTACTTAGAAAATTTCCGTTTTCTTTGCGGTTTTTGTTCGATAAACCGTGTGTTTAATTTTCATCGAAAAGTTTTGAAGATTCGTTTCGAAAATTCATAGCCACAATTTTTTTTTTTTGTCGTTCAAGTTGGAAAATGGTCGAAAATAACGTACGTATACTGTAGTTGTATATATAACTGTATGAATAATATATTGTCGGTATTTTGAATAGCTTGGCGTATTAACTATATAATGCTAATATCTGCAGTGAAAATATACCATTATCGGGCGATGTGAATATGCATAATTATTATTAGGTATATGATATCAAATTAAATATTATTTTATTGCCGTGTAATATTACGCAGTTTACTGCATTTTATTTAATGTGACTTGATTTTTTTTTTTTTTTTTTTACATATAGACGTCCCGTTTGTCGGATTATTAACCTTAACCTGTGCAGTGATATAGCTCGTGCTGCGATATTAAATGAATAAA
>CM029358.1:28502804-28573950 GCA_017140985.1 Hormaphis cornu
GCCGCAAATTGTGTTTATTTTATCGTATTTTCATCTCTCTCCCGTGTTTTTATTTTTTCAATCCCTTTCTTTCCACGATGACCGTTTGCTGCACGTACACACATATATGTATAATGTATTGTTTCGTACCGCCCGAGCACTTATTCTGAGCCCTTTTTCTGCGCGAGAACTGTGGCACTCGGTTTGGCTCTCGAAGAACAGCTGAACAAACACTAAACAGTCGTCACGTGCATACACTGCTCGTCACACGAGAAGAATTTTCGAGGGTGAGGAAATTAACGCCCCAAACACGTACCTATCGAGGATTTGAAAACGGTCGACGACGAGCGTATTGTTATAATGGGATTTTTTTTTACTCTTTGAAAACACTGATATAAATATCTCAGTCAATCCGAACCAATCCTTGAATCGACAACATTATTGTAAATAAAAAATGTATCGATCACTATACTGTCCTTGTGTCCCGGAACAGTTATTTGTGTATGTTAGATGCGAGTAAACAACATATCGCGCGTCTACATTTGAAAGGGTTGAAGAAGGAAAAATGAAAAATATGCTAGCGTCTCGATGAATAGCGCTTTGTTTGGATTTACGCGTTTTTAATCATTTTTATTTCACTTTTTACTTGGGAACGATGATTTTTTTTTTCCTTATCAAGACGTTGACGTTGAAGAATAAAATATATAATGTATAGGACCGTTACGCTGTATCGTCTTAACTCCTATGAATTCGAAAAAGATTTTCTATACTCGGGTCAAAACTGTTAAAAATTTTAAAAGTACCATCCGAGTTGCTTTTTGTTCGTTTTTTATTCGATTCGCTTTTCTTTAACCGTACATTAAGTATACTTATCGCAGTTTATATAAAACAAGTATGTGTAAGAGAAAAAAAAAACCCACGAAAAAAACAAATCTTGGTTGATTTAATTTACATTAATTTCTACACCTCGAATTATAGACGGACAATATGGGCGGTATAGTTTTCAAATTCATTTTAAAAATCGATTTCAATTCACACTAACCTCACTATTTTAGATTACAATATCGTTTCGTGTTTTAACGGTTTATTCGTGTTCGGAGTGTAGCGAGCGTGACCAGCCGTTAATAAAAACACTAAAGACGTGTGGATGAAAATATTATTTACTCGGAGTTTTATTTTTTTGTTTTTTATTCTTTTGTAAATTTATTTAAACGCCCCCACTACGCGATGACGAGAACGCGATCGCGGAAGGGTGAAAAAATGATTCGTCACTGCACAAATGTGCGCCGTCCTTTATCGAGTAAATAATAATTATTAACCATTCCCGGGGTGGTCTTAAAACCAACCGTCAGGACATGCGGTGCGTCGAGTACTCGGCATAAAAATATCTGTTAAAATATTATAATAAATCCTACGGGTAATACAGCTGCTGCTGCTGCTGCTGCAAGTAATTGTATTCTACTAGGAAAAAAAAACCCCCTATATGGACCAGATAGCAAACAATTTGAATGAATTGCATCCGTTTTCGAGTGTCGAAAAACGTAGTTTATAACTCAGTAAAATCGTACATAGTACTTACAGATGCGTTCCGAAAATCATAGCAAACGAGAGAACGCTTTATAAAGCGTGTTTGTTCTAGAGCACAAATTAAACTCTTATTTCTACATCATTTTTCCTACGTACAAGCAAATCGCTGGATTTTCGGTATTGTTTTCAGTTTTTTCAAACAAAACATAACTTTCGATTCATAGTTGTTTTCGTGAGAATTTCGTAAAGATGTTTACAAAATTACCGTACGGAATAGAAAAAATTACACATTTTGAATTTTAAATTTAGATGACTTCTTATAATAATAGGCGCAATATTTTATACATATGCGAGTAGTGTAACCCGCAAATCTCTCTGCATGTGCCACGCATTTTTATTTGGAAAATATTTGTGTTTTAAACTTTTTGTTTACTCCTCAAAATTGTATAATATTGAATTCAAATCAATACAATTTATACCCTAGATTCTATACGCATAATACTTGTGTTGATAGGTAAAATATGGTGATGAATCTTATACTTCTGCAGACTATTCAAAATTATATTAATAATAACAACGGATATTTGTCGAAAAAAAGAAAAATTTGTATTGTTAGCGACCGTTATTATTAAATCCTTGTACGGTGTAACAATGTTCTTTATTATAACGAGGTGTTTTAAAGTGTCTTAATTGATGTCGTGTGTGGAGAATTCATTAAGACTTGCTGACAAGCAAACGAGCCCGCGGGAAGGGTACTGGAAACCGCGGAAAAAAGGAACAGTTTATCGATCCCGTTCAGCGTGATATGCGTCTTTGGATATGTATACATTTTGGGTACTCTTATTATGACTAGTCTATATAGATAACATGTTTTCCGTCGTAAAAACTAACTGTTTACATAAGTTGCTATCGACCTTCCCGGCATTGTTTATTCAACAAAAATGATTTATAGCCCAGTATAGATAATTACAGATGTGTACCTACCGCATATTATCACTGCCTATCCGAATACCGTGTATTATCTACCAAAAGGATATTTTTTTAAGGGGTGTACAGGCTATCTTCTATTTTTTTTTTTTTCTGAAAATTCAAACGTTCTGCACTCGATTAATCTTTTATCACGAACCCGCGTTATTGGTTTAATTCAGATTAATTTAGAAAATTGTTCTGAACACTGCTCTGTTTACCGGCGGTTTAGTGTTTCGAACCAATAACCACGACGGCTCGAAAAATGGTGATCCTGATACCGTGATCCAAAGATGACGGTTTTAAGGCTAATTTCAACAGAAACATACAGTCTGAGACGGACAAGTTTCATGCCTACGCTTATCAGTCGTTTATTTCTTTTTTTTTTTTAAAACGAACACAGCGCTTTTTGTGCAAGTATCTAATCGTTTTATTGATGATTTATTATTAATTTATCTCAAATCGTCATAAAAAATTCCCCCCTTCCACCTGGAATAGGTATAACATCCGTTGCTGACTCCGTCATAACGATTATTGTTATTACTAAACTTTTTTTTTTTTTATCGCAGTGCTGACGAAACGTCCATAAATCTTCCTGTTGGTTTATCTCTCCGCAGACCTCTTTCGTGTGTGTGTGTATTACTATACGTTTGTTTGTTTTCAATTTTTAAACGTACCTTCAACGTTACGTCGTAAACAAAAATCGAACTTCAAATTTACAACGCACCAAATCCGTTTTTCCAGTTTTTGAAATATTCCAAGATCGTCATTTGATATCGATTATTGTATTGAAGTTAATCTAGATTTAATAACGTAATACAGAGAAAACTTTACGATAAACTATTGATAAATCTGAATTGATCCGAATAGTAGTTATGAAACCTACAAATCAAATGCCTGTTTATAAATTGACACCGATATTAGTGTTTACACAAACGTATTTGGCTAAGACTCGTTTTTATCTCTTAAATCCTTACATAATAAATTAAAGTAGATTGTGAACTGGTATTTTTTTTTTTTTTACAAAATAACATTGAAAATACGTCAAAATGATGAAATTTCGTGATTCTAAGTATCCGCAATGGTTGAAACGTACACACCAACGAACACAAGAAAATGTGTAACTGTATTGTCGTGGAACGCCAAAAATAAAACAACAATTATACAAAAAAAAAAAAAAATTTTCTATTTTTAATACTCTCTAAAATAATTGCTGTGGTGACATATTATCTAACTAGGACCACCCTGTACGTTTAAAGTAAGCATACGACGACACCTAAAACGGTTACATATTTGTTTATAACCGTTTATCGTTTGTCCGCCGTATTAAAAAAAACAATGTTTTCTCGTGCAGTGTATTGTTGTTACATATTTTTGTGTACACACTTGTAGTACTTATATCTAAAAAATGTTACGGCTCCTATTCGTATAATACGCGTTGCACTGCATGCATATATATAATATGTACCGGAGCTAATTCGTCGTTTCGAGAAGATACCGGCTGAAACACTGAAAAAATAATTATTACCCGACATATATAAGTACCTATCATATGTATTATGTGTGTTTTAACAATTTTTTCTTCTCTCTCCAATTTCACGGTTGTTACGGACGTTTCAAAACGCCTCGTTAAACTCGCTTGTATAATACGCGTAACTACGGGCATATATACCTACGTTTAAGTTATTATTTATTATATATTATTGATGATGTTCCGAAATAACGATAGAGCTTACACGGTATACGCGTTTAATGCGTTATAGTGTTAGTTTTACTTACGATTATTTCAATTGTTTTACTCGTTGTTTATTACAAAACTCTGTAATCTATTGGGTTTTTTTTATCAGAGTTTTTGCCCGAGTATTACTAACCCCTACTGTGTGTAAAAAACGAAAAAAATCTCAAATTTCGGATTTACGATACTTAAGAGCAGGAATATTGTAACTACTATTTCGTCTCGTTATCTTTCTCTTACTCTCATTTAGTATCGGAAAAAATCCGTGTGCACGTCGTTTTTCAGCCAAAAAGTCGACTAAAATTTTTTTCACGGCGCGCGCATCTACGATTCCCATAAAACCTGCAGATGCTGCCCAAAAAATACGTCACTGTGTGTGTGTGATATCGTATCGGTGGTATTACGTAGACTTTCAAGAGCCACTACCCGTTTGAAATACAGGTGCCGGGTGTCTCTTTAAAAAACCCTCATATTTTACAACGTTGACTATATTTAAAGAGAAAAAACGACTCGTGTGTAGTAAAACACAACAGTTTCGGGTGATGTAAATAAATTATAAATTGTACAAAGACGCTTGTCGTCTTATCTGGGGTGTTGTCGCGCCGATTCGTTCCCCGTTTTTTTGACCGCGAGTTCCATATCGTAGGTACTAACTGCGGGTAAAGTGCCATTATAGCCAGTGGATGGATGGATGGATGGTCGTTTTTTTTGGTAAATCGTTTCTGGGGATTTCGACACGTGTTGTTGCCGGCTGCGATTTGGGCGCGTGATGATTAAAATTATTTTTCCCACGTAAGACGTAGGTCCGTTTTGTAATTTATGCCGACGAACCGAGCGAACGTGTGTGTCGTACGAAAAACATTTGAGATGATAAGGATCGAATATTTTATGGAGTCGTCGTATAGGTCGGATCGCGATTACGATCGTGTAATAATAATACACTGCGGTCCTCGCCGCGCGACACGGGCCGTGAATCCGTATAACACTTGTACAGGGTGTTTTGGAAATTAAAAACATTTACATCCGATTTCCGTGTTGTCCGTTTCTCACTGTTGAGACGTGCATGATGAATACGACGACGGGATATTTTGTTGGTGTATATAATGTTGTATAGTCTGCAGCAGAATGTTTACACGCGAAATAAATCGAAATCCGTCGGCGTACATATTCTGCGCGTGTCATTTCCTTTGGAAAAAAAAAAAGACTTTTTGCAATTCGTCGAAAACGATTCGAATACGCTTTCTCGTATCGAGTTTTTTTTATTCCCTTCGGGGAAAAGTCTATAGTCGCTTTTTTCCACGTTTACCGCGATATATCGATATTTGTACCGTTCGCGTGTTTTTTAATATTCCCGGCGAACCGAAAAACGTGTTTGTTTTGCGACGACTTATTTTTCTTTTCTCTCCAAACGACGTATATATATATATTAGACTGATGAGCTACAATTTTTAATTTTCGAGCAATCGTCCGTGAAATGTGATACTATAGTTGTGCGTACCTATATAATTTTTATCACCATGCACCGATTTTTGATCTTCAAATATTCTCACCAGAAATTTTTTTCTCAACTGTTCGAGGTGCAGGAAAAAATTATGACGTTTGACTTAACTTTATACTACTGCGCTTAAAACGATGTCGTAATTATTGTGTATGTGTATGATAGATGCCGCGAGTGTGAGAAATGCTTTCTGTAGACGTTTTTCACTCCGCGCAAACAAGATTATCCACGCGGACCGTAGAGCAATTAGATTTCGCCTTAAACTGCCAACCGCAGAGTTTTATTAACGTGAAAAAGCGTTTTATATAACAATTGTAAACATGGTTCAATAACTTAGGAGCCTAATGATAAAACGATTAAAAACTATTGGAACTAAACTGACGCAAAAACATACGAATGTTCGTTTTACTCGGAATTTATTTCGAAGTTTTGATAGTTTTAACGTACATTTTTTACGCTTCAATCGTGCCTATTATTGACGTGTAGACAATTTGAGAGAGAGATAAAAACCGGTTGGATTTTCAAAATTGCCGACATTTTTTTCCCGGTTTCATCCGGAACTTTAAAACGTTGAAATTTTCTATTTTAACATTTTCATTATTGGTTGTCCAGTAAAATATATACCGTGCTTAAATGTAAACATAATCGGATAATTTTATCATTTTTCCGCTTCGGTATTATACTTAATGGCGTGTACCGTTTGATTTTAAAACATTTTACAATAAACTATATATTGCGCACGTAATTTCAACAAAAATAATTTGTCTGCATTAGTTACAGATTACGAGTTTGTAAAATACGTGTAATTTTTTTAATCTCTTTATTATGTTTAAAACAAATTTTGTTAATATGATATGTTCAAATATGATTTTGCATACTATCAAAGTGTGAAAGTGGTTTTTGTCCCTTGCTCATCTTTTTAACAGACTTCAAAAAAATATCAATAAATTTTTTTTTAATTTTTGAATTTATAAATTTTCCCCGTTACATTAATTTATAAAACCTCTAAAAATTTACAGTCGTATATTACGATTCAAACAACAGATTAAAAATGTTTGAAAAATCCCGGAAACAGGTTTACTCAATTTTGTATTTAGCAATGTTGGCATTACTCCTCTAAAAATCAATCGTTTTAAATTATTAGAAGAACGCGTAAAGTATAGACAGTTCTTTTGTATATTAAATTCTAAATCTTTGGGATACTATATTATTCTTCTCGTTCAACAGGTTCGTTCGTCTCATTTTGACACTAGACACGAACTTTATTTTAGTAACAATTACTATCTTGCCGGCCCCTATCTCTAGATTTGTATACAATGCCCTAAATGCATTGTTCTATTCACAAGAAACGATATTAACTAACAACGATAATAACACGGATTACAGGGTAACCAAAATAAATTGAACACCAATATATATTCTTGTAACCAATTCGAATTGTTTTTGTACACATGTAAGTTTCAAGTATGTACAATTACCGTATAAATAAAAACTGAAAACATATATTATGTACACAATAATATTCGTCGTAGTGACTATATTTTTTTTTATAGCTGGTAAGTGAGGCCGGCCGCACACGAAAAGAGCAAAACTGTGTTTTAGTCATCGTTAAAAGTGAAATTGTATTTCAGTCACCAACATGTCGTCCGACGAAGAAGAGGTCCCTATTTTGTGGTCTTGGTTGTTTAGACGTCGAAAAGGATGAAAAACAAAAAAGAATGTGGGTTAAACTATCATTTTAAGGGGAAACAACCTAACCTAACCATTTATTAGTTCGTTTTACAAACTTGACGTGTGTGTGTTTTTGTTTTTTGGTCACTCTGTATTCACACGTCCGAGTGTAAATAATGAATAGATTCCATGTTTTGTACATAAATTCGTGAACACTCCATTCGTGTCCGGCGTGTCGGGTACCGTATAACAATGCGATGCATAATATAATATAATAGGCTTTTTTGACGTCCGTCAGCTCTTATTATTATTATTATTATTATTATATACTGTACTCAACACCCCGTTGACAGCAGATGTCCAATAAAATACGAAACGAGTTTCATTCTCGTGGCATCATTTTGTGGCGGCACCTGGTATATATAATTGTATCGTCGTACCATCCACTCGGGGAGCGCGTTTCCTGCAGGGTGCCTATATAACAATACGATATTTCAGTTACCAAATAATATTTTGTTGACTATTGTTATTATTCGTTGGTAAACGTGGTGCTTATGTACCTAATAATTGTCGTTTGCTAGGAGACGGGCGTTTTTCGGTACTCGTGTGTAACACAATAAAAGTAAATAAAAGTAATGACAACGTATATTATGTTCTGTCAAACAGCGTTCACAAGTTACAACTGTTTTAAAACTGTCCTACCTACCCGTATGTTATATTTATGCTTTATTACGGCAGCTGCCTATGGTTAAATTCGCGTGTCTTCTATGGCGTATTTAAGGGTGGTGCGGCTACTGTCTGTTCCAAAACGAAAAAAAAACTCACACTTTTCAACAAGTATGTAACGGGCCGATTTTGAAATTTTTTTTTTCTATCTGAAAGAGTAAACTTAGGGCGCTCGTTTTTCCGATTTTCGTAGCGTTTACAATTTGAAAAAAAAATTTACGATATTTTCAGATAAAGTTGTACCGGATTTAAAAGTCGGAAAAACCGGTGTCCTTTAAGATATTTTTATCCAACCAAAAAAAAAAAAATACGTTCGGTGGTTAACGCTCGGAAAATGAACTCGTCTAAATTACGTCATTTTATCGGCTGTTTTGACAAAGTTGTAGAAATACCTCCGCTATGTTATACAATAGTTTGTCTATTATAAATTATAGATATGACTATAGTATTTTCTACACGGTGAATCAATTATATCGAAATTTCAAAAGTCGTATACAAATGATAGAATGATTTCAACAAGAAGTTGAGAATTCAACATCTGCCATTCTGTCTCTTCGTATATATTTAATACAAACTAAAAACGCACAACTTTGGATAAACATTTCAACGACACTTACTGACTTACGACGGGTGATGTAATCCGAAATAATTGATGTTTCATATTAATACCAACTTTCAAACTATTATAATAACGTACCTGCTGTTGAAGTGCGACGCGAGAAAAAGAAATTGGATAAGTTCTGAAAGTAGGCTTACGTCGTCGTCCCCGGATCGGTTCGTCGACGCGTTCTCATCAAGAATACGAACATTTCAGTATAATACTATATATAGTTTATGTTTATATATATTTTGAAGAAAATGGCAGTGTAAATATTCGAACGAAAGCGTTTTTCAACTTTTTCGTTTTCGAACTCGACGTTAAAATACGTCGGTATACACGGCGTTCGTTTTACTTACAAACTACTATGGTTCCCGAGAAACGCACATTTTCGCCTTTTGTCGTACACACATATACGTTTGTCTTTAAAAACTAAAAGCCATAATAGAAAACTGTAAAACCTAACCAGGCGCATATCCAGAAATGTTTTTCAGCGGAATCTGATAGAATATCTTCCAAGACACTAAACACAGTTATACTATGAGAAGAAACACCGTAAATTAATATAAAATATGTTTTTTTTCATCAATTTTTTGTGATTGGAACGTCGATTGGAAATATTTAAATTTTCTGATATTTCGGGAATGCCCCTTTCTGCCACCCCATAAATACGCCCCTGAACCTAACCTAACACAGATTGTTGTCATGCGACCCAACGAGAAACGTTTAAATTTTCTCTCTGCAGTAGGTACGCATATATTTGGCCGTAATCGAAAACCTAACACAAATTATTAACCGTCGAAATGTCCAACGGAGTGTTAAAATTTTTGTTTTTGTTTTTGGCAGTTTTGCCCGACGACGGAGAACCGGCGCCGAACATCGAAGAGTACAGCAGCATATTGTCCAACTACGAGGATTACGATGCGGACACGAATTCGTCAGCCGTTTACGAGTGAGTTGGAACGGGTGCGGCTAAAATTTGTACGAAAAAATACCAAAATGCTAACTCACTTTTCAATGTACACCTAGGTATATAATAGGCCGATTATGAAAAAATTTTTTTTTTGTTCGAAAGACCTCTTCTAGGACGCTCGTTTTCCCGATTTTACGATTTTTTAGCGGTTAACAAATTTTTCAAATTGAAATTATAAAATATTACGATATTTTCTAATGAAGTTGTACCGGCGTATGAGGACATAATCTAAAAACCCTTTAAGATGTCCAACAATAAATACTTTAATTGTTATGTAAATTCAACCCAACGGCGACGAAAATATGTACTCAATTCTACTATAAATGACATTTTATCGGCGGTTTTCACAAAGTTACAGTAATACGCCGTACAAGTGATGAAAATTTTTTGTAAACACGATATTTAAAAAATTGACAGCAGTCTATCAGCGTGTCCCCGTATCAACACGAAACCACCGAGCGTAGAAATTGCAAACTCTTCCCCTTAATAAATATAGCCGCACCCGTATAGTAGTATTATCATGAAAGCTGATAAATTACGCTTATGAATTCGTTTCACTCGCGAGATGGTAAAATTTTAATTTTGTTTTTTTTTTTTTAACACAGGGCTGACAACGTCGACGTTCTTTTACCGAAAGGAAACCGATCGAGTAAGATAATATTATTATTTACTATATTGTTTAACGTAAAAATTACACCCAATGTACATATAATATGATTATATACACGCGTACCGAATATTATTATGTACGTATAAACTCTTAAAAATAATCAACAATGAACGTAACAATATACCGCATTGCGCCCGAGTGATAGATTTTCCTACTATAACATTACCAACTACTGTTTTCCTATTTATAAAAATATAAGTTCGCGCGGGATTTGGGGGGGGGGGCAGGGGGGGCACGGAGATTTTTTAAGGGCCTCCGATTTTATTATACTATCGGAAATTATACACTTTAGAATTTTTTTTATACCAGAGCAATGGGCCCATAAGAAATGTCGGCCTCAAACTATCTTAATCCCCGGGCTTGTTACCTACAGTTATAGACAGGGCCGTTCAGAGGGCAGAGACATTTCGTGGGACCATTTCGCCCCGGTTTGGGAAAATTTCAAAGGTTCAGATCAACTAAATTTTCTAATATCATGACAGTAATAGAAGGAATCACTTTGCCCCAAAAAAAAAAAACCTCGGGTTATAGATTTGTTTACCGAGCATCCTACTCGTTTTTTCAACGGTTTATATTCGCGAACCTCACTATGTGTGTGACACGTCTTTTGAACCGACGACCCGAAGTGATCTGCGTCTCCATACTAACGGTCGCCACTCCATAGAGTTTTTCACTCCGTTTCACTCGCCGCGATATCCATCTCGAACCACCCACCCGAAACAGCTGTACGCACACTACTCCCCGAACAAGACCGCCCTGTATCTCTTGTTTTAAAACCGCATACTGCATGTATGATTTTTTTTTTTTATGATTTCTCGCGGCGCACAGGCGTCATTCGTTTCGTGCGGCAGCTGAACAACGTGACCAGGGACTCGGGCAAGTCGGTGAAGATGAACTGCGAGGTGACCGGCGAACCGCCGCCGCTCCGCATCCGGTGGTACATGAACGAGGTGCAGGTGGGCACCGCGGACGCCGCGCCTCCGGGTGGCGGCGCGAAGAAGTCCCCCAAGCCCCGGTTGACGGTCAAGCGGTTCCTGTCCAAGCACAAGAACGGGCTCGGGTCCCGGCTGCGCATCAACCGGCTGGAGGTGCACGACTCGGGGTTCTTCACGTGCGAGGCCACCAACGGGATCGAGAAGATCCAGTCCACCGCCATACTGATGGTCAAAGTCAACCCGTTCGGTAAGTGATGTGCATCCTCCCCGGGTGCAACAGCACGACGTGTTCCTGCGGGGGCAGGCACGGTGCCGGCAGCGTTTGTTCCCTGAATCGCGTACGAATCGCACGGTTTCGTGTCCCCGAGATCTTTCTCCGAAAATATTACGTCCCATACAGGCCGCAGTAAAACACAACGTCACACTGTTCTGTTGTGCTGATCCGCGTTGGGGGATGAAATTTCAACTGCTAAATTTTAGGAGCCGCGTGTCTAACGCCGGAACGAAAGCGATCAACTATCACGGACCCGTGTGGAGGAAAAGAAGTTTTGGGTCCCGGCCCACATACTCTTCTTTTATACTTTCCGCCAGCGCAGGGTCGTTCCGGTTGTGGAATTGAGTGCAGCAAAACGCCAAAAGCGGTGCTGCCATCCATATCGGTTGCACCGCAAGATCTAAAACGTTTTATCGTATCGAATTCGATCGATTCGATCAATCTGTTCCGTTCTGGCGCCGTTCATACGACGCACAACCGTTATCATGATTTGATATTTTTCTGTACATTATATATACCCTGCGCTGAATAAAATGGATTACGTACCGCTATTATTGTTTTCTTTCGGTATTGCAGGTACGTGTAATTTTAACGAATACAAATAAAACACGGACCCTGTTAGAAAATTATACGAAAATAAATATAAATAAAAACAATATTAGAAAAACATAGACGTTTAGGACAAGTACGTAATCGAACTAGCGTTCTCCGCGTTCTTCGAAATTAAAAACTACAAGTTTAATAATTATTTAACCTGGATGATATTTTACTCCATTGTACGTAGTGCAAACTGCAGTATTATCACGATCGTACTCGTGTATCAACAGTAGTAATATACCGTCTAGTAAATTAAATATTCAAAACTCCCGTTATGTTAGCTGTAACTCATATTTTTACGAGCGTTCGATGCGTGTACTATGTCAACGAGTTCCATAATTAGTAGGTACGCAAATATTATATTGAAAAAAAACTACACTGCTTTTTACGTGTACCAAATTTAAACTTTAGCGGTGTTCAATTAGATGTATCTCAGAAAAATTTTGACACTCGTTCCTAACGTATAGGTGGATTCGTATCAGACAATGCGGTTAAGAATCTAAAAACTGGTTTGAATACAATATCATAGAGTGTCTTCTCGTTTCGCCATAATATCGTTCTCACAGTTTGTACGGCCGTTATCCTCTACGTTTTTACAAATATAGGATTTAAAAAAAAAATGTACGGTTTTTTTTTGAGAACTTGAGACGAAAATGTTTTTTAAAACGTTGGAAAATCGTTCTCAGAACCGTTAAAAACGGAAGAAGAGCTATGAAAAAACCGCCCGTGTTAAATCACACCGTAATCTTCGTCGCGCCGGCCGCCGGTACCATTTCGCATGTATGGTTTCGCATTTCGCATCACGGTTGCATCAGTAGTGGTTCGACCATTACTATTAATCACATGATTTCATGATCTGTCGTTGATTACGCACGAATCGGTAACTTCTCCGGAGATTTCCATTGGATTTCTGAGGCCCCTTTAGCATAACTACTGATGCCATCGTATAATCTTTAGAGCAAATAAATTTACAAGTAAACTTAAATCACTCCAAATCAAAAATGGTCTCTTTCCCATACGTTGTCCAATAATTGATATTCTGTCTCACACAACTCTCAAATTTTATACCAATGTAAACGTGTCGTTGAGCCTGAAAATATTTCGAATACTCAATAAGTAATTGTTAGCAGTGGTGATTTGTGTGTTTACTATTCTACGCAACCACGAGTTCGCCTGCAACTGGACGTTAGTTTTTTTTTTTCTATTTTCGTTATGAATTCGTCGACTTTTTGCGCGTAAATTTCTGTAAGTCATTAAAATGACGTGAAATCGAACGTCGACGTAGAACCCGAAAACGATTCGACATTTTGTACTCGACACGTTTGAGAAATCGACGATCGTTCAATTTTACACGACATTTTGAACGTCCTTTTTTCCGCGATCGATAGTACGCGCGATAGTTATTATTTTAAAAAAAAAAAAAAAATCATTGGCTCCAAGTTAAAAATCGATTTCAGTATTTTTCGATTTCCTCTGCTCTCGGCTGAAATGCACCTAAGAGAGTTGATATTTTTAATAATCGTTGTAAATAATAATTACAGGTCACGACGAATCCAACGTGGACGTACCGCAATTTGGATTCTCAAACCAGCACCCGGTAATACTGGAAGGGTGAGTAAAATTTTTGTACCGTTCACGCGACGTATTCGTTTATTTTTTTTTCGCGTTGTTTTTACGAGCAAACAAAAAACGGTGGCCAAAATATGGTCGGTGCAACACTCTATTTATTTACAACAACTAATCGCGTTCAAAAATCAAAGAACGTGTTCAAATGAACATTAATATTACGCAATTCTCAAACGCCCGTATCGGTTTTCGTCACTCGCAAACGTCCGGCCGATCTTATTCGCATGTGAACGAACAAAACTATGGAAAAAACAAAAAACTCTCGCGATTATTAAAACCCCCCGGATTACATCGACAAACGCGACTGGCGAAACATTAACGAAAAACGCGTAAATTGTTGAAATCGTTATGCGTGGACGAGTAAAAGAATATTAGACAAACGTTTTCGACGGATCGCTCGCTGTTGTACACGACCTCGCAGATTTGAATTTGCCGCCAGAACGGCGCAGTGTCGCCAAAGACGCGCTACCGGAGGAAATCGGTCGGTGAAACGAGAGATGGACGATAGGAGCGCGGCAATATTATTCTAATCAGCTTGTAAACAAAAATCGCCATATCAGTTTGCTCGGAACGCTCTCAGTGACCTTATTTCTTAGTTTTTCGGTTTGTTTTTGTTTTTTGTATTAAACGTTCGCCGATTCGATTTTTAACCGTAGTTTCTATTATTTTCTTATTTTTTATTATTACAACGGTTCCGTACGATGTTGCCGTTACAGAATTACAAACGACAACTATTAATCACTTTTAAACGCACCCAATATTAACAACTCCTAGACTCTCCGTTTGGCGTACGACCGATTTTTACTTTGAAATTTCACCAAAATTAACGTGATAAAACGCCGCTCGAGTGCAATTCTTTCCGAAAAGATGTGCCGCGTTTAACGACGTGTAAATCCATCTCTTCCGCACGTAAAACAAACGCGTTTCTATGGATAATTTTTTCGTCCACTAGGTACATCGAAAATTTGTGTTTTTTTTTACCGTCCGCGTTTATGTGTACAATCATGTTTTCCCTGATTGTGATTGCTACCGTCGCAACGGTTTATGGCGATACCGTCGATGAAAAGTACCCGTTTAAACGTTTGATTTTTGACGATTACCGCGTTATTAATTTTGTTTTTCTTTCTCAGAGAAACAAAACTCACTTCGCATCTCGGACTGAACGATCAACAGAGTCCGCTGGAGAGCATTCCGGAGCTCAGTCAAATTCTGCCGTACCCGAGGTGTCAAGTGAGTAATCCGTTGTTGAGTGTGCTCACCGTTTGTTTAGTTATTACTACTCGTACTCCGAGAAGTAAAAAGTGAAGCAAACGACTCATTTTCTGACGCTTTTGACTCGCGTAGGTTTTTGAACAAATTTTGGTCGTCGCTGTAAAATGCATTAGTAAAGCAAGCTGCACTAAAAAAAGTCGGACGACTTTCAAACTGTGTTCTAAAAAACTTCAAAGTTTGTCGGCACATTTTCAAAAAGTTTACCTTAATTTATCCTGTGTCAATATTGATTGTTGTGCAAGCGCTTATTGAGTATGTTTTAAAAGCTTTGGTCGCCAAACTGTACAGTAGTATTTAATTGGAAAAGGTTTGATTACATTGCTTATTAGACGTCAGACTTTGAATTATAACTTTATATTACTTATAAAAATACTCATATTTTAACTCTGGAAAACATAAAAAATCAAAGTTTGCTCTTTAAAAGTATCTTGATTCGTACTATTTCGTTGAAAACACTATAACGTTACACAAAAATTAAGAATAATAATGATAACTGTAACAATAATATTAGATACTTATTGCAATAAATTAATCTATTAGTAACAATATGAAGAAACGTAGTAAGTTTTATTTATTGACTCATCTTATTTATGCCATCTATTTGAGAAACGGGTGAAGCGCACATTTTTCAGTTTTAAGTGATAATTAATTTACCCTAAACGCGCGTGTTAATTGTTGTTTGAAATTTTTACTCGTATTAAACTCTGTACTTAATTATCAAAGTGCGTTTAGCCGTGTTTAACAATGTATTCAGACATTCAGTGCGTAATACAAATGAAAAATATGTGAAATGTGCTTTGTGAAAACACCTGTTCAAGTTGGCTTTTGTTCTTCTAATTTAAATTTTTTTTGCAATTTTCAAACTGAAATCGCGAGTCATAAATGTAAATATTTCTGCATCCATCAGTATGCGTTTGCTTTTGATGTTGTTAAATGTTTGCTTTTTGCCATGTCTGAATCAAGTAAATTTACTTTGTTACTATACTTTCTTGTTGTTTCAAATGTTTTGTGTGTGTGTTCTACTTATGATACATCAATACTAAATGATAAACCGTTTTGGATCAATCCTTGTGGATACTCTATAAAAAATGAAGAACAAGACAACATTGATATTATAGATCGTATACTGACTTTAGCAAATTTTAGTAAAAACAATATTGATCTGTTTAAATTTAGTTATATTAAAAAGACATTTAATTGTGACTACTTTGAACATTACCAGAGATTGATCGATGTTAACAACAGTTGGATGACTCCGCTTTTGTTGAAAAGTCCTGAAGACAATTTGCCAGATTCGTGGTTGTCTAAACGTTCATTTCCTGAAGAACTAGAGTTCACTCATGAACTACTACAACGAGTTGCTGTCGGTTTTGAAATGTTGGTCGAGGACGCGAAAAAATATAAATTTTCCGAAAGTTTTTTTTTGAGCCAATTTGTTTCTTGTAAGAATGATTTACGGCAACTCTTATGCGAAACCAGTGACAGTATTGATATTACACTTCAAAAAAGACCGGTCGATGTGCCAAGAGAAATAATTCCTAATGAAGTTCAACACGAAGAGAGCTCTGCCACTAGAAACCTCACAAATTCTATAATTTTCCGCGATTACATGATAGCTATTAAATATATATTAAATACTTATGGTGAATTTAAACAAAGGTTTGAGTTATTTTACCGTACTGTTAAGTATACATACGCATTGCCATAATATTTATTCATCATCTACGTTATTTTTAATATTGTAAAATATGCAGCTTAAGTTATGTATGTTGGTATATGTCAAGAATAATTTTGAGTTTTGGAATTCAATGTACTAATTTATTTTGTTATTTTTTATTAACTAATCAATTTCAACAACTTTCCTTAATTTGTAATATAAATTAATTTTTTTAATATAAAATAATACAATTTGTATAATATTTATAAAATGTTAAAACTGTTTGTGTTTTATGAAAGTGTAGTGTAAAAAGAAAAATATATATCGACTTTTACTGACGCTTGGGTTATGATGATTATTTACAATAAAAATTAATTTGACATTATGAAAACCATCTATACACCCAACGTTATAATATTATTGAGTAATAATAATTACCATAACTATACGTTTCTGTAAAAGTCTCGAATCATATTTTGTCTATGATTAAATCTCAATAATGAGAGTATTAGATGTTTATTATTTTAACGTAAAAAGTGGTTTTTTTTTTGTAGAATTTTGTTTTTGAGTGTATTGTTTATTAAATTTGGCCAGTTGCATCGTTACTTATTAAATAGATAGTAAAAACGAATACCTGCCATTTGTTCTTAATCAAACAATGACGTGTTGGTTGCTCATGCTGGATATAATTTTACGATTCACCTCAGTAAAAATATACACACAATTGAATAAATTAAACTATTTAGAATGTGTTGGTGTAGTCTTCATCACTGCTGCACAACTCCGGATTTTAAAAATCGTCCCTCAACTTGTTATGAAAAGGTTTTAGTTGTACCCACATCGTATCAAACTTATTAGACGTATTATTCCTATGGAAATGAATAAAGTAATTTTTAATTATTTCATTTGTTTTTATTTTCTTACTTGGATAAAATTTATTACTTGCCCAGTTATAGTAAATATTTTAATACAGTTTAAAAATTATAGTCATTTATCAGTATCACTGGGAATGAAATGATTCGGAGAAGCGCACAGTATATATTATATTGAATGAATAATTTGCTACTTTTTCTTCTTCTTCCGTGTACGGGATCAGCATATTAAATGTTTGACTTCCAAAACTCAGCAACGTAGGTTGCCTTGTTGTTTGTTAAAAAAAAAGCGTTCCGTCATGCAACTTTTTTCTATATCTGGACACATCATGAAGTGTTTGGGATTTTGTAACATACCACAACACCCGCGTTCTCATTGACACCAAAACCCTATTTAGGCTTTAGGTTTAATTCGCATCTCGAGACACCTGTCCTTCTTAGCCGGTTTGGGGACCTCCGTCGAAGGAAGGGCAATGTTTTAGGAAAATGTCAACAATTTGCTGTATATATGTTTATAAAATAATATTAATAGCTTTAAAAAATAATTTAACACTGAAACTATTTTTGTCTTAGGTATACCAAGGTTCGCATTGTTCAAAACACTTACAAGGTCAAAACGTTTATATACCTGCCAACACTTCTCAAGCGCTAATTGAAGGAAACTTATCATCAGCTTTTAAAGTGATATCACATTCTGATGATTTAACTCCAGGATGTGAAAAGTATGCTCATCGTTCCATTTGCCACACTGCGTATCCATTCTGTAGAAAAGGCAGAACTATGCCAAAGCTTATATGTCAAGAGGTTTGTTTTTCAATCCATATTATTATTTATTTCACCACGCATTTTGCTATATTACTATGTATAATTATTGTTTAAGGATTGTGAATTGTTGGAAAATGACATATGTCGCCAGGAGTACGCAATCGCCAAAAAACACCATTTACTTGGTCGTGTTGTACATTTTCCAAATTGTTCTTCTCTACCGAAAACTGACTGTTTTGAGCTCGGTATTGAAAAGCCAGAAGTTAACGAAGGTAAGATTTTTGACACTATTATTAACCAATTTTATAAACTACGTGATGGTTATTATTTTCAGACGAGAATTGCTATTGGGGATTAGGTGTTACATATCGAGGCACAGCATCATCGTATCAAAATTTATCATGCGTCAGATGGAATCAGCAGTTCATCGTTAAGACTTCTGACTATAAAGAACTACAAGGTGGTCACCGTTATTGCCGCAACCCCGGAACTGAAGAAAATGAGCCGTGGTGTGTCGTTGAAATGCCCGACACTGGACATCCAAAAAAAGTTGTTTGTGATATACCTCATTGCAGTGAGTTTTATTTTATTGGTTTAACTGGTGAGCTATGATTTGATATTTTAAAACGTGTTTTAATTTCAGTGAGAACTCTTCAGTTACCAATATTCATTGTGAGCACAGTTTGTATTACTATGTTTATTGTACTGATTGTGATGGTGATTTGCTGTGTGCGAAAAAGAAAAAAGCGACAAAATTCAGCAATACGCCGAAGGCTACCGCCATATACAAATCAAAAAGTAACAACATGCAATTACTTAAAATTAAATAACTTGTGTTATAATTTTGGAATAATTTTTTTATTCGTAGCAGGACATTGTTAAAAACAAAACTAACGGACTAGAATTATCATCTTTGATACCAGGTTCAAGTGCATCTAGCCAAAAATCAGATAAATATTCAAAGGTCCGTCAGTACGCTTTGGGCGAGATCACATTTTTACAAGAAATTGGCGAAGGTGCCTTTGGTTCGTATACAGCTCTCGTCATCATCGAATCATTCTCAACTGCTCTAAATTCGTGTATTTAAATTAATTTAATAGGGAAAGTTTACAAAGGTCAAGTGCCCAACGATATGGGTGCCATTATTATGGTTGCCATTAAGACTTTAAAGGAAGGCGCCAATGCTAAAACAGCGGCAGACTTCAAACGAGAAACAGACTTGATGGGAGAATTGAGACATCCAAATGTTGTGTGCTTGGTAGGCATGTGTTCACGTCCAGCGTGTTTATTGTTCGAGTACATGGTCGGTGGTGATCTACACGAATTCCTCATGGCCCGCTCTCCACATTCGCCTAATTCTCCTATTGGCCCGCCATTAAATCAGGCAGATTTTATGTACATTGCGACTCAGATAGCTTCAGGTCAGAAAAAATTCATATTTTACTCGATTATTCGGTTAGTCTGTTGTCAGTTAAATTAATTTAATGTATCCAAATATTATTCAGGAATGGAATATTTGTGTAGTCATCATTACGTGCACAGAGACTTGGCTGCTAGAAATTGTTTAGTTGCTGAAAATCTAACAGTTAAAATATCAGATTTCGGTTTATCGAGAGATATTTATTCGTCAGATTATTACAGGTATTTAATTTTATAATCGCTTGTAATTTTTTGTATTCACATGTCACTAAAATAATAAATTAAATTTTATTCTAATCAATTCTTGGATTGTATTTTATCAAGTCAATAAATAATATGATTATAGAAATAATAGATATTATTAGAAGCAAGTTTTTGTGTTACTAATTTCAAATTTTAAATGACAAAAAGTGGTTTTCTAATAAAGTGTTCTAAATAATTTATGTGTAAATATATAACGATCTTATTGTTCATTGTAAATTTCAAGTGCTACGTAGAAATGTTTGTAAC
This sequence comes from Hormaphis cornu, assembly GCA_017140985.1. Classification (NCBI taxonomy): domain Eukaryota; kingdom Metazoa; phylum Arthropoda; class Insecta; order Hemiptera; family Hormaphididae; genus Hormaphis; species Hormaphis cornu. The sequence goes on from CM029358.1 coordinate 28,523,075, forward strand.
TCGCGCGGTAACAGTAGCGGTGCGTGCATAAAATTTATGGGGAGACTTAATTTTTTATTATTTTCAAATACTTTTTTTTTGAAATATTGGAGTTTAATCAATGGTATAATTGGATACATTTTACTTACTAAAATAATACCTTTGGTTAATTTTATTTTTATAAATTTAACTGCAATATTAATTATTTTAAACTACTGAAAAATGTATATATTTTATATTACATAAAAATAAAGTAAAACGCACAGTACACTTGAAAAACGATTATAGCGACGCCCGTTGAAGGAGACTAGTCTCCAGGACTCCGTATAAAACCATTATGGCAATGATTCCCCCCCAACTTTGTAATAACCTCCTACCTATTAGAATTGAGACTGTCGTTCAATCGTCTCTTCTATATTACATCTATTATTACGGGCCGTAATTTACGGCACACCGCAGATTGGTATCGCGTTATCGTCGTTATCGGCAATTCTAAGAACAGCTCAGAACGTATGTACTGAACGTAGTCAACAATAGATGTATAATATTGTATACATATTTATATTCTAAGATTATTTAAAACATTTGTGAAAACATTTAGACAATTTTTTTGCCCGGCTATAATTATTGGGGAGACGCCGTCTCAAAGTTTACCCTGACGCACCGCCCCTGCGCGGTAACGTTTCTAAAAAGCATATGTGACGTCAAATGAACAACATTAGTTTATCAAATTCTTTAAATGTGTTTTAGTTAGTTTTTACTCGCATCATTGTAAAGTTAATCTTGTTTTTCAGAGTACAATCAAAATCATTGCTGCCCGTAAGATGGATGCCACCTGAATCAATTTTATATGGCAAATTTACTACTGAATCAGACGTTTGGAGTTTCGGGGTTGTACTGTGGGAAGTCTACAGCTATGGATTACAAGTGAATATTTTTATTTTTCTCGGAGGGCGTGTTCAATTTCATGAAATCATTCAACTTGTGTTTTAGCCATACTACGGATATAGTAATCAAGAAGTGATTGAAATGATTCGCTCGCGTCAACTACTACCTTGTCCGCAAGAATGTCCGTCTCGTATGTATTCGTTAATGATGGAATGTTGGCACGAGTCGCCCGTGCGGCGACCCAACTTCACAGAAATTCACTCTCGACTCAGGCAATGGGCAGCTATGTCTGTATCAGCAGCGCCCACCATGACCTATTCTATGGTACGTCCGGGCAGTCAATCCGATCGCACTGGATCGTCAAACGTATCATCCACGTGTAGGCCAGTGAACATTTGAGCCTTTAATACCTAAATAATAGTTCATGTTCGTTTTGGACTATTTCTGTGCAACCAAATGTGTATCTCATCAAGTCACATGACAAGTATGTTCAAATAATTTGCGACCCGTGTTCAAGCCTAGTTGATAAGTGATGGCATTTCTTAATCAACTGTTTAGAATTGTATTCGTGTCTTAAAGACTGGACAGTTTTGTTACAAGTTATTTTTTATTATTTTATGTACATTACCTAGGTGTTTAAACTAAACAATGTACAGTTTATGTAAGTACTGTATTTATTTATTTATTTTTTTTTTTTGATCTCTTAAGTTTATTAAATGGCAAAAACTTAGGAGGTATGTCAAAAGGAAAACGTTACTGAAATTTCCTTAATTTATTTAAACTTTTAAGTGACTACTTTTGTTTTCTATTTAAACATTGAGCGTGAGTTGCAAGTATAGTTATTAACTTATTCATTTTCCCAGACAAAAGCGTGTTTTCGAATTATTTCTTCGAATTATTTCCACAGACAACTTGAAAGTTACTTTTCTGTGTTATTTACTGGACCAACAATAAAATATACGTATAGCATTCACAAAATTACGATGTATTATACAAAAATTATGCAAAAATTAATTATAATTCAACCAAGTTCATATCTTACGTTTGGATTTCTGTTTTGTTTTATAATAAAAGTACATTTTTTTTTCTTTAATATTGTACCACGATCCGGCACATTAAATTTGTTAAAAATTTGTAGCGTTCACTTGGCTTTTGGTATCAATAAATTACGCGTAAATGTGTTACAATGTCAAGATTTCACTACGTTTGTAACTGGCTTAAATTACAACGTATAATGTTTACGTACATATTTCTAGTAAGTTAATGTTTTGTATGAATTTATACTTGTGTATTATTATTATTAATGTGTATATTTTTTATTCGATAAAAATCAGTACCTATATTGTTTGCATAGTAGTATTAGTATTATAATGAAAGCTCCTTAAGGCAGTATATTTTATCTTTTTTTTTTCTGCTTAAATGATTTCATTCAGTATGCCTATAGTAGCTAACGATGAAAAAATATTTTTGAAAAAAATTTCATTTATTTTTTAGTCAGTTACTTCAAAATTTTGCATTTTATGTTCTTTCCCACGAGTCGACACGCTGTCGCTGTTTTCCACGTTGTTGAAAATTGAATTTCATGATTATTTTTTTTAACGGTCAAAATTCATACAACAAAAAAAAACTCATCGTCAGTGTACTGAATCCATTTCATAAATTGGTTTATTATTGTTTCATTTGTGAAAGAATTGAGATGGCCTACTGCCATTAAGTATAGAATGCATTCTGGCGGCAGTCAACTCTACCGTATAATATATTTCCCCTTAAGGATGACTAATTACAATTGTTTTTTTTTTTTTTCATTATGATATCGAACATTATGTAAACACCTATGATTTAGGTACTGAAAACAAACTGTAATGGACGTGTCAATATGTGTTTTTGATTTGTATGATTTTTTACTTAAATAATATAATGCTCGTGTTGTGACGGGACACTCTAGTCTACTTAATGTTAAGCGTATAAAACAATACTTAAATATAAAGACTGTTGGCATAATAACTATCGCTGCAAGCGTTTTCTTTTTTTATTTATCCTTTTGTATCAACGCCGAAAAAATTCCTGTTTAAAAACTAGTGTTTCGCCCGTTACCTATGTCAAAAGACTTATTTTATTCACGGAGAAAAAAAACTACATGACTACAAAAAATTATGTACAAAATATGGTTGTACGTTATGGTCGTAGGTACGATATGAATTATAAAATGTGTAATATACATCATAATCATACGCCCGAAACCATCTCAGTCCATGATTCTCTCGTCTTATCTCACTTGATTGGTGTGACATCAACAATTCCTCATACACATATCCGTTACTTATTTTATTGTCACTCTACTCGTCCATCTAAGCATTCTCGTTCACGCCACACTCGTAATATGTATCATTCTCCTGTCAACATAAAAACTGCCTATGTGACGTAAGAACTTAGAGCAATACAGTTTTCATCAAAGTAAAAATGGTTAGATAACAATATGTCGTATAGAAAATAAAAACACAATAATTCTCGTAATACAACGGGTATACATGAATATAATTTTTTTAATAAATACAGTTTTTGTCGCTTTTCAATTCCACAGTTAATTTAGTAAACATTATTAAGTATTTAATACATATTTGTAATTATAAATACACGTTTACGTCATAGATTGAAAATAGGAATTAATATCGGATTGTTTTGACATTTTGAACGTTAGTTTTAACATGACAAGGGGTGGACACACAACCGATCGTGGTACTGCTAATAGCAGTAGTTAGCAGAACTCGTAATACTCGAATATAATAATTTATTCTTCTGAGGAAATGTAAATGAGTAAACGCGTTACTCTTTCGTATGGCAACTCAAAGTTGTGTGACACGCAAAAACGGCAATCACGCGAGCGCGTCACAAAACATACAATTTTGATGAAAAAAAAAATAAAATATAATTAATAAATAAATAAAATAAAATCATGATTTTCCGCGCACAATAATAATACTCATCATCATACATTATATAATAAAATAATAACTAGAAATAAAATACATATACTATACAATAAGAATAAATATAATGACACCTATCGTTTTCGGTAAAACGATGGGAAATAAAATGTTTATGAAAAACGAGAGAGAAAAAAAAACAAACGACTGAATTGAACATGACAATTATAGGCGAAAATCACAAATGTTTTATTGTCTTGTGTGCATATATCTAAGCACAAATGTTTTTGGTTAAAAAAATATATTAATCTTCAGTTAATGATTATTATCGTACAAAAATAAATGTGCGTTGAGCAAGGCTCTCGTTTAAAATTAAACAAGTGTTTTTTTTTTTTCTCGATATGTATGACTCGAAAATTACAATGCGTAACATTGAACAAATCAACTTAATATTGAAAACAACGCGCTATTTCGGCATAGCTGGTTCTGTGGACCATGTGTACAGTTTTATTAGATTAGTCGAAATGTTTAATTGTTCCAAGGGCAATAAATAAATACATAAATCATAAAAAACAGATTTATTTTCATTAAGTAATTAGAGAAAAAAAAAATAATGAGGGCAAAAATAATAAAATAATCTCTATAAGCCTATAAAGTATAAATAATTTTTTTTTAAATCTAAAAATAAAAATACTTTTAAAAAGTAATACGTTGGGAAGATTATTTTTACTTTTACAATTTTAGCAACAAGAGGAGGATTTTAGCAACAAAATTAATTTCACTTTGTTATTATTAGGTACTTATTATTTTTACGCGCGGACGGACGTGAAGATAGAATCTGACTAGTAGATAATTCAATGAAAAAACTTGAGACTCGATTTTATTCTTCATATTATTATACTCGATATAATCTAGCTGCTGTTAACTTATCTCATTTCTTTTTTTTTTTTTTTTTTTTTTTTTTTTAACTTGTTTGTTTGTTTTCAAACAGCGATTTACAAGTCTGATTCGCCGTATAAGGCGGTTGAAAACGACATATAGTCCAAAGCTCCTGGAACGGCATTAACACCCTTGTACGGGGCCATGCGTTGTATACAGTACTCAGCCTGATCTGGTGGAAGTTCTCGTCTCAATTCATCAGATAAGATGTACGGCTACAACAGAATTGACACGTGATCAAACATCATTGTGAACAACTTATCGATCGCCCAAATTCGATCAGACTTACTTTGTCACCAGCAAGAATGCGGAACGAATCAATCACTTGTTCAGCAGTATCCGTGTCTGTAGATTCTCGTGTCATAAAGTCTAAGAACGCATCAAAGTGCACATATCCAGTGCTGTTGGGATCAACAACAGCTAATATACGTTGAAAATCAATTTCACCCTGTTAACAAGTGATTGCATGCTGTGTAATGTTTACCAATTTTAATTATAATCATAACAAATTTACCTGTCTGTCTTTTCCAATGCTATAACCGATCGACACCAAGCACGATTTGAATTCTTCCGGAGCCAATCGTCCAGTACGGTTCTTGTCGAAATGGTTGAAACTAGCCCTAAACTCGTTCAACTGTTCCTGAGTGATGCCCTTGGAGTCTCTTGTCAATATTTGATTTTCTACTTCGTTCACATTGCGATTGATTGATGTTAACAACTGTTCCCAGCCCACACGTAATGTTTCCATCGTGTAATGAGTGTACCTATCGTAAGTGATTAGTGTTAAACAACTGGAAAACGGATTTAACACACGTTCAGTTTTACCTGTTCTCGAAGATCATACCCTCTTGCACGGCTTGATGAATTTTCTCCAACTCTTCAATGTGTGGCTTGTATGCAAAAACGTTCTGTTCGTATTGTTTGAGTTGGTGCAGCTGGTCTTCCAGAGAGCCTTGCAAACCCATACCAATGGCTGTAACTGCATCCATTTGCCTCTCGATCCACGGACCCACTTGATTCGCTTTCTCAGCGAATTGGCGACGTAGCATCTCATTGTCTGCAAAACAAAACAACGTTTCAGTACACCAACGTATATTGATCACATTCAAAATTAATATGTATATAATAGTATTTACTCTGTTGTTTCCTGAGTTCAGCCATGAGGGTCGTGTCTCTTTGAGGTACTAGATGTTTTACCTCTGACCATTTTTTGCTCAAATCCTACGGTTATGATTAAACGTTATCATCAAACACCAGTGCAAAAGAAAAATAAAAGTGTACAAAGAGTATTCGCATACATTAGAAGTCAGAGTTGTGTATGGGTTCTGAAGACCACCAGGTATTTGGTACTTTTGTACAGTTGACTCGACGTCTTTGACCAGTCCAATGATGGAGTTGTACTCTTTATCGGCATCCGACAATGTTGCTTTGAACTGTCCGTGCGCATCAATCAGCCCTTGGATTTCTTCAACGGTGTGAACGATGAACATGTCTACAAGATCTTCGCGTGTTCCGTCTAACCAGTTGTTGAAAGGCTAATTCCAAAAGACATCGCGATTTAGTGATTAGTATTTACTATACTACTATAGAAATAATTAAAAAACAAAAATAAGTTTTTCCATTTGTACTTACGGCTGCTCTTTTGGCGAATTCCAAATGCAATATGTCAATTTTCTCCAAAATTTTTTCAGCGTCGTCCAAATCGGTTCTGCGTTTCTGAGTCAAGCTGCCCAATCTGTCCCATTGGTCACAAATACGTTGACAACGTATATTTACACTTGTGCTATCGTGATATTCTAGAGTACTAGACGAACAAACAAACGTACGTTTTATAACGAATGAAATAGTATACAAACATTACCGTGTTAATAATATTTTACTTTAATTCGTGTGCAATGGCAGCTATCTGCTCGACCCGATCTTGGTGGGCGGCCAGATCACTCTCAAACGCTTCGTGTTTCTTTTTCAAAGCCTTCAGGTCGTTTAATTTACATTGCCTGAAATCTGAGCTCTGCAACATTTCTTCCTTGCCGTGGGTCCAGTCTTCGTGAGTGTCGGCCTTGGCCTTAAATTTCTGCGCCAAATGCTCCAGACGTTCTAGTCGCATCATTTCCGACAGTAACCAATCTTCAAACGATTTTTCCGATTGTTCAAGACCCTTCCACGCGTTCGCAATGTCCTACAATCGTACCAAACAACAAACATAAGCGTTAGTCAACCGTTCTTCAAATTGTTAATTACGTGCACAATTTTACTCACGGAAACCATTTTTCCTTCGGTCGGCATGTACGCAGGCCTGTTGGACAGACGCAATTTCGTTTGCAGTGTGTTGAAGTTGGTTTCGAGCTTGGCTTTCTGTTCTACACGCGGCGGCTTGTGTTTGCGTCTGTAAGTGCGGTATTCTTCCAGTCTCTTTTGCACGCCAGACAAAGAGTTGTCGGCCTGACGGCTTTGCAGCCAAGGCATGGTACGCCGTATCCATTCCAAAAGCTACAAAATTTTAATAGATGAGTAACATCTGATGATGCTTTTTTTTTTTTAATTTTTCGTATAGAGTTGATATAATGGTGCATACATCACTAGCTAAACGTTCGTATTCTTCCATCAAACGTTCGTTCTCTTGGTTCACCTTCAACACCTTGCAAATTCGGTTGGCTGCAGTTTCGGCCTATAAACGTCCATAAAACACAATCAATACTTGCAGTCATTGTTGTCACTAGGTATAAGTTAGTCGCAATAATTAAAAAGTAACGGCACAAGCACAATTACCTTCTGGGCTCCAGAAAAACAATGGTAATACGACGAGACGTAAGTCATAATGGCCCTTTCGTCTGGCATTGCCGTATTGGTCATATCTATCAATGTTATAACAAACATGCGCAGGTTAGTTTCACTCAAAAGCAATCAAACTGTCAGTATACATTGTTTTTAATGATATTAATAATTATATAGGACAGTTATCATCGGTGCTTAAATGTTGCGGGCCTTAAGGAAATATCCTGAAAAAAATCATTTCCAATAATATACAGCATAAATAATAATCGTACAAACCAATTCCCTGTGAATTGAAATTTGTAGTTTGCACAGTAACTCGAATTTCATTATTTAAATTAAAAATGATAGTTTATTTTTTATTATAAACATACTATGTTCGCTGTACATATTATAAAATAATACAGAGTCCGACTTAAAGTCATATAAATAATAAACGTATCGCTCAAACAAATCTGTCTCTCGTTATTTCTCAGCAAGTGTATAGGCACTAGATAATCTTCAATGCCCGCGTACAGTGTTATTGAATCTTCACGCATTACTGGTCGTTTTTATTTCTTTGTGGAAAAGTTCGCAGACAACAAATTATACAAAAATTAAATTTACTACTGATGGTGTCCATCCAATTAAATCAACTACTACGTTTGTATACAAAATTTTGCTAGACGCAACTATTTTTTAAATTATAACTGGAATAAATAATAATTATTTACCTTACCGAAAACTTCTGAAAATTTTAATGAAAAACAAATCGATTAATTTCCAGAGAATCAAAACAATTTTCTTGACGGTAATATAATTTTTACCTACTGGTCGTTTAGAATTCGAAATTTCGGGCAAAAGATTTTCGGCACACAATACAATACCGAGTAGGGCTGTTATCATACGAATCAACTTGTTTTACTTAAAAAAAAAAAAAAAATTTACTAACCGTTTCCACGGCAATATTCAAAAAAGTTATTTAGATTAGTACACACTCATTCGGACGCGCACATTTTTATAGTTTGGATTAAAAAGATGAAAAACGAAAATTCACCTTCGGATCCTAAACGTATATTTTTAAAAGACCTGTAATATATACTTCCAAGTGTTCGTGTATCGACGAAAAAAATAAGCAAAATATTTTGTTATACGAGTTAGTTTTCGGGTCGCACGCACAGGACAAACACACACGCAAAAAAATCCAGCAGAAAATACGCGCGCGTTCTTTACCTGGTGGGCACCTTGGAATGCGTGATAATAACACGACACGTAAGTCATGATCGCGCGTTCGTCCGGTTTTGGCGTGTTTATCAAGTCTGTGCAAAATATAATATTATAACCAGTAGGAGTCGATGGTAAATTTTCGAAAATATTTTCAAAAAAAAAACGTTCGAGGAAATGTCATAATGGGTTCACACCGGAACAAAACCGAATCGAAAACATGAAACGTTATCTTTATTACAAAAGTTGAGCGTAATTTTTTTTTTCAACTTTTCTCGTTTTTTCAACAGATTTAACGGGTCAAACAGAATCGTCGTCGACTCGCCCAGCCTTGTTGTTATTTACGACCGTCGATCAACAAATAATACACGTACCTTCGGGGTCCAACATGCGAGGTATGTCCAAGTACTTTTCGGCCACGTCGAACGCGGTGTTCAAGTTCTGCAGAGGATTGTCCTTGGACAGTTTGTGGTAGTCGATGAGATCGGGACGGTGACGGTGGATGAGAGCGCAGAACGCCAGACCGTCCTTGAAACTGGAACGAATACGGCGGTCAGGTGAAAAACGGACGAAGAAATCAGCACCCGACGTGTGTCAGACGACAACATGACGTACAACAGTATTACAGACAAATTACGTTTGCCGATATTTTGCCAGACTACTATTATTTTTAGAACTTTTCGCGTTAAAAGAAAACTGAAAGGTGGGCTGACTATTCTGCACGTGCCTACTTGTGGCTAGCCCGCCCGAAACGCCTTAAAATTTCAAAATTGGTACCGAGCAAAAGCTGGCAACAATTAACTGGCAAGTGCGTCGTTAAAATTTGCAAGTAACTTAAGTCACGCATAGTGAAGTTGCCTTATGTAACTTCAAAATTGATAGTTTTTGGTTCACGAGAATTCGCAAACCAAACATAGTTCCGCACAGGAAAAAAATCAATAGTCAGTAGAGTTATTTATTGGAAATTCTATAAACTGACTTACAGGTATTAAAAAGCTACCGTTTAAAGTTAGCCTCCACTTTTCGGTGTTTTTATTCATTTTAAAAATCGAAAAACTTGCTGATTCTAAAGATAGACTTGCCAATTTTCGCGAAACATTCATTTGGCTTTAGTGTGTAGTACACAATTAAACATCAACTTCACGCATAAATCACACACGAGAAACAACGGTTGAAATAATATATACCTAAGATGGAAGTTTTGCACGTTGACGTTCTTGTACGGAGCCGTTTTACGTTGGCACCACAGCAACAGGCCCTCCTTGGCGGTCATTTCCTCCACGGATATGTCCTGGATGGCGAATCTCAAGATGATGGTCCAAATCATACCCAGAGTCATTTTCAGATTTCCGTCGACGATCTCTAGACGAGTGAAAACAACGGGAAAAACAGAGTTATATACGTGCTACAATTATTATTTCACCGTTTACACTGCGACCAGTATAAGTTTATATTAAAGACTCGAGTAAAATACTTTTGAAAAATATTTGGAATAAACGTTCTAATACTTGCGTAAAATAGTTTTTCGATTTTAGAGAAATAATACTTAAATACTGCAACTGTCACGGAACATTTTTGAAGTATATTTCAAATCATTTTAAAGTACATTTAGAAGTAAAAATATTCCAAATACGTCTATTCATTCGAAACACTACTCGTGTCTATAGATTATATAACGGGGGTTCTAGTGGACGAGTCGGCAACTTCGCAAACGGCTGCACGCGCCTTGTGTCCCGTTCGCGCTGCCACTGTAAGACGGCTATCAAAATCACGAAAAACATTTTCAGGAACACATAATTTCTTTTGGGAATGATCAAAAATTAGAAAACAGAAATAGTCCGAATCGCGGGAATCGTTACGTCGTTTTAAATGTAATTTATTAAACTAAACAGTATAATTTTTCGACCTAACCTTTATGATTAATTTTCCCAAAAAAAATCTTAATTTTGCCAGTTCGCCTATAATCTCGACGACCATAACTATATTTTGGATATTTTCAAATAAAATCTTCAATTCCTACGTAGAAATAGAATCCCGATTTCGGTAAATCCAAACATAAATAGATTTAATGTTTGAACATTTTTTAGCTAAGCATAAAACTTTAAAATTTTTGAAAATTTCCATTTTTTTTTTTTGTACCTAGTTTTTGTTCGATAAAAATTTAATTTTTAACAAAAAGAAATATTAATACAAGCGGTTGACGACACGTAAGTACATGCTACTAAGAAATTTCGAAAATTCATAGTCACAATTTTTTTTTTTTTTAGTTGTTTAAAGTTGGAAAACTGGTCATAACTTATTTTTGGAAAAAAATTAGTAACGCGCACAATTTTGTTATTTAAGATTTGAAAATTAAACACGTTGTGTAAAACAAAATCTGAATCGAAAAATTTTAAACACATCAATCCAATAGATTCTGAAAGCGTTTATAAAAAAGTAACGAAAAATTGTGTTACTTTGATCGTAACAACGATAAATTACGCACTGTCGTGCAATTGATCTAAAATCGTGATAACTCCACGAAAAAAAATGGTCCAAACGGTTTGAAATTTTCACACGTTGTTTAAATCGATATTCTTTATACGCGATGTTCGGAATTTTTGAATCATTTTTATTGTAAAATGATTTTCCTCAATAAAAAAAAAAAACCCACCCGCGTTTTGATCGTTTCTGAAACCGATAAATTTGTAATTTTGAAATTGATTATGAGTAACCGCAGATATAAATAATATGATATCGCGTAACGGTTACTTCAAATAAAGTAATGTAAGGCTCTGCGTACCTTCGGCACCAATCGATACCAGTTTCACGCCCTTGCTGGCGATGAAGTCTAGGGCTTTGTTGACGTTGGCGATCTTGTGGAAACGCATTTTGCCTCTGTCGGGTTTCGGTAACGTCTCGCCGGAGATCACTTCCAGCAGCAACATGAGTTTCAGACCGTTGCGGAAGTCTTCCTCGATGTTTTCTATGGCCGTGCCCGCTTTGCGCAAATGCGAGTTGCACCACGCCGTGAAGGTCTAAACGGAGAGTGGAAAAAAAAAAAATAAATAACAATTCAACAAATAAACAGAAAATGATTTTAAAATGTAAAATTAATTAACGTTATACAAAAAAAAAAAAAAAAAAACATTAAAAGAAATTATACGTGAAAATATAGGTAACAAATCAAAAACATCGCCTGAGAGTGCTATATATAGACTAATCGCGACCGGTTTCGATTAAAAATCATCATCGGGTGTTGTTGATAATATCGAAAATAATCGCAGACTATTCAATTTACACGGACGTCAAAATCTCGTCAACATTTTGGGCGATATGCGAAGAAGACACACGAGATACTTTTATTTTTTTACACGATATAGGTATTTATTTTGTATTGATAACATACAGGCCAAGGCCCAGAAACAATGAGACGCGTATTACACACTTGTGAATTAAATAAAGAACATAGTTTATAACCTATACTTGATAAGTTGTAGCAAATAATAATATACAAAACAAATACAAAATAATACCGCATTTTTACATTCGTCGGTCCCAATAAATATTTTCTCCACTTCAGATTTTTGGATTTTTTTTACACGTACAATTTAAATTTTAAAATACTAACTGCAGTATATAAGTAATATTATTATTGTGATGTAATGATTCTCACGAGCAGTACTCAATATAAGTATAATACAGATATACAGATAAGAGAAGTTTCTCAAATGTTTTTATGGAAACGGACGTTTTGGACAAATTATGAAAATCGTAAATGGACAAAATAAATACCTAACAAACGTTAGTAATTGTTATAAATATACTCAATTTTTTTTTTTTTATTAAGTTTAATAAATACTATTTTTAAAAAAGCGGTTCTCTCGCACTTTTACTGTGTTAACCATTTACAATATCACGTTAGGACACAGAGTAAAAAAATAATAGTCGAGCGAAAATGTAAATTATCGTAAAAAACAAACAACACTAATTGCAACGTGTAAAAAGTATTCCGCGTTGGTGAAATAACTTGTGTGGCAGAATAAATTTCCCGTTGTAAATATTTTCCAAACCATTAATAATTTTTTTTCATTTTCAATAACCATTTTATAAACACTTTCCCTTAGAGATCAGAGTGAATCTATTAATTCTTATCAGAAAAAATGAACAAAAATGGTAATGAAAAATATTATTCATGAAGAATCAATCAAAATCATTTACTCTACAAAGACTTTCGGTTTAAACAAAATTCAAATTTTATGTCACACATGTTTGTAAAAAAACAATGATTAAAGACAAAACGTGTTAACTTAGAAAAAAATTAAAATTAATCAATAAATCATCACACAAAAAACATCGTGAAGACCATTAAAAAACTTAATAACAACTTATATACTACAGCGATACATACTACTATGATTTTTATAGGCTAAAATAGCTGAATAATAATAAGGGTTCGCTACGCACACTGGTATAATATTCAAGCGAATTTTTTTTTTTCAAATAAAATAAAATAGAGATGAAAGAAAATTATTTACCGAGAGATTTCATTAGTTTTTTAATTTAGGTATTAACAATGTATATTATTATTATGATCGATAAATATTAGTGTAAAATCACCAACACATTTTAAGATCTATAGCTATGACGCGGCTATAATTGGATGCGCTTCTTTTACATAACCAAATGCCAACGTCGTCGCCAGCTAATTTTCATAAAACAAAATTAACACACGAATCAACTACACAAGGTAATTGGAGACAACATGCCGATATAAATTTAGAAATGTAAATCGAGTAAAATGTACACCGATTTTATTTTTACTTTTCGAATTTTTAGTAAAAATAATTTTTTTTTATACAAAAATCACTACGAGTTCCGAATTGTATGATAGTAAAAAATAACGTACTCGTCACCGATAGATTTACGTAGATACTACGTAGATATAACCTATACGATTTCTCCGATAATTGACCCGAAAAAGTTATTATTATGTACTCGTGTGGAGCAAGTTTAATACAATATAAATAGCTTCGGATCCACTTATTCAAGAACAGATTAAAAAAATGTCATTAAAATATATTTGATTGTGTATACATTTCATTTGACGAGACGACGACGATCGGCTGCTGGACCGAACGATTTCGAACCGGCGGACAACAATCGAAATCTTAAAAACTTTCTATAGATTCCAGTCCACGAAAAGTGTACAAAGTCGGTGAGAGGACCACGGCCAAACCTATAAAATTTTACAGTAGGTATATAGGATGTCCGGGAATAACTTTTTATCTACTGAATATTTTCGAGATCTGTTTTTGGAAAATCGTTACTATTTTAATAAGTCGTACAAAATCAATTTTGGTTTTTCGGTATAATTTGTAAATTCAAAATATCCATTTTTTTTAAATATTTTCATACCTAAAACACGTTCATACAGACAAAACAATCGATTCATTTTTGTAAATTCGGCGAAATTTTAATTTACTACGTTCAAACTACGAACGTATACAGTTTAAGTATACACAGTTGTATGGTATATAATAATTTTATCGAAATTTTTTGAAAATAAATAACTCGTTGAATTGCGTGTGAAAGTTTTGGGTATGAAAATTTTAACAAAAATCAGCCCTACGAAAAAACGGCGGCTGTTTACAATAATTACTGAGAAACCATAATGTTACGATTTTTTTAATATGACTTATTAAAAACTTTTCCGAAAACAGATTTCGAACGCGTTCAAAAGATAAAAAGTTATTACAAACGAGCGGCGAGACACCCTGTATATAGACAGTATAGGTAAAAAAAAAAAAAGAGAGATCGACCCAAACGATATATTATACTATCGTTTAGTTCATCATTACCTACAAAACGCGTTTTGTATTATTTTGAATTACAAAAATTATTGTTGTGACAATAATACAATTTTTGTTTTTATAGCCACGATGTCTTTGCACGGGCATTCACTTTTTACGCTCGCCCTAAATAATATGCACCGCGTATTTATTTATATACACATGGCGTAACAGTGAGCCAAAACGCACGCAGGAGGAATGTTATAATCCCTGTTTACATGTACCACTCCACTACACTTACATTACTTTTCAAATGTTTGAGGCAGATAAAATATTATTAATCACATTGTCGAGAAAGAAACGCGCATTTTTTCTATGTGAAAACGAGACCAGGGTCGCCACTCTTTTTGAATTTCGAAAATCCCCGATTTTTCCCGATTTCCTAGGAAAAAAATAAAATAAATTCCATGTAGCTTTATGACTTAATAGTTTATATTATTTATTTTTTAGATTCTGAGCGTTAGAGAAGAACGTACTTACAATGACGTTTTTTATTTTTTTTCTGTGATCAAAAGTTCTAGTAAAAAAACTGCACCGATTTTAACGTGCGATACCTTCAAAGATAGAGATATATGATCCGAGATGGTACTTTATTTGAAGCGTTTTTTGAAATTTTGATTATTTTTGAAGTTCTGAGGAAAAAAAGAAAACGAGTCAGTTTTTTTAATTGCTCCGACCATGTATTTCTTATGCGAGGGCCAAATAATTACGGAAAACGTGTTTTTTACACGGGACCTGGACTGATTCCGGCTTTCTTTTTTAATAATGAATTTTAGTAAACAATTAAGAATCTACTAAAAATTGGTTATTATTAAATCCTTAATTTGAAATTGAAATACTTTTACAGTTGGTTCACTTCAAATCAAAATAAATAATTTTTAATCTATTAATAAAATTTAGTTTTTTTCTAAACTTTTTAAATTTAAGCTGTATCAACTTGAACAGCATTTTCTAATGAGCTATTAACCAAACTTCTATGAATAAAGAGAAAAGTAAAAAACAAAGATTTTATGGATTTTTCCTATCTTATCTTAACATAATCATTACCGAGTTAAAAAATTTGAAGTTTTCAAAATTCAGATTTTGTTTTTAGATCAATTAAGAGCCTACCATATTTATTTAAGTTAAAGCAGTCTTTTATCTTTCCTACATAATCATAAATAGATTATGGGTACTATAAAAAAAAACCCTCAAAATGTTATCAAATTACTAATTTCTAGTAACATTAAAAATTATTCAAGATTCCCGGACTAAATTTAAATTCTCCATCTTTTCCCGGTTTTTAAAAAAAGTGGAAACCCTGGAAATTTTTCGACCCACAATAATTGGATCATTTGTATTCTATACTATTGCTATAACTAATGAAACACATAAAATAGTGTAAGTGAAAAAAAAAAAGTTACATTTTTATTTGCTGCAGGTTACCCACATAATAATTGTTGTCCCTTTATAAATGACCGAATCTATATAGCAGCCATGCAGGATAACAAGTCGGGAATAAGAATCACATGATTTTAGTTGCCAAACGACGATCGTGTAGTAATATATTAATAATACGCGCAATAACATAAATAGTTCGACTTAAGCCGGTCGCGATTGTTTACACACAGAGTCGCTATAATTAGTAGAGCTGAAAGTATTTAACCTAGATAATAATATGCAACGACAAAAGCGCCAAAATGTTTTGAGGAAAACAAAAATATGTATCGAACCAAGTTTCAATAGACAACGGACTTCAAACCGCAAACGCCATTTATTACGTAGAGCAACCTTCAAAAAACTATTTATTATAATAAATTGCAAATTTCGATTCACTAACAATATATTATTTTCCAGAAAATTTAAATAGTTCACGCACTGCAAACCGCGCCTTGTTTGCGCTATTGTCGTATTTGAATAGGTACAAAAAATAAATTTAAAATATTATCATTCTCAATTTTGTTATCAATAATGGGACTTGTCTAGTTTTTGCTAATCAAATAAAAAGTCAATTTTGAAAAATGTGCGACACATTTGCTGCAGGGAGACCACCTTCAATTGGTTGGTTATCAAAGACGGTTTGTAATTTTCCTATTTCCGTATTATGTTTTATTTTTATTTTTTTTTTCGTCAACATTATAAAAAATTATAAAACGTTTATCTAATTAACTCAATTGTTGCTGTACACCCACTGTAGAGACCCTTTATGCTGCAACGGTGCTGATATATTTTTACAATTATTTTACCCATCTTCCAAATTAAAAATTTTTCGCTTTCCGATATTCCGAGATCATACGAAACTACATGCTGTCGGTAGGCATAACTCGTATACAAGAATACGCGCGTTCAAAGAATTTTGGAAAATTTTTCTCGTTTCTCCACAACAATTACACGTCATAACCCATTATCAATAGGTGGTTGGTTACACGCACCGATTACGTACAAATAATAAAAATATTTTTCAAAAATAAACATATTATAATTTTTTTTTTTTTTTTTTTACATGAAACATACGCGCATTTGAACATTTTTGTATGATTTAAATGAAATAAAAACACAAAAAAAACCCCGACAAGTTTTTGATTATAGAAAAAAATGCATTCTTATATTCTCCTCATACACAATTATAATGATTACAATATTACAACATGAAACAGTATTTTTGCATTTACTTAGTGGGTTAAGTTAGGTCATTATATGCTATATACAATATTATAATTATCATTGCAGTAATGTTATTCTTTTTCAAATCACGTTTAAGTATTATAATGTGGTTAATGAACATTGTACAATTTAAACTGCTCGAATTTTCTTTTTGAAACATGATATAATGTGTTAAATAGTAACCAACATAACTGAGAGTCTCGCACACAAATAAAATGAAAAATAATTTAGGAATTCAGACTTTATTTTGGTGATCGTTTTCTAAAATATTACACTTCTCAACTCTCTACCTCTATACTATTGTAACATAACTCATTGTTTATTCTTATAACTTGACTTAGAAGATATGGTTAGAAGACACGCACCAATGGTCGGGACATTGACTGCAAAATCAATGCGTCCGCTTAGAGAAGGCTTTTTAGTTCACATTTTTTTTCGCTTATTTAACACGGAATAATATAACAGCGCGTCCAGTCCAACTTTCAGTAATAAATTGAGGTAAGAATTTATAATTATTTAAAATTTTACACAATATGTTTTGACAGTGATCGAATAAAGTTTGACCTAATTCGCGTTTAATATAACAGTTAACAAATCAACTAAAAAATATCCTATCTCCAGACCGTTTATTTTGAACACATCGTCCCGACCTTATCTATTCCAAGACCGAGATTCAGCTAACGAGCTTGAAACAAAACATTGACTTTTGCCATTGATCAGGCAAAGAATTAAGATTGCCTTAATTGTTCGTGTTATGATTTCATAGGCGATATTATATCCCTGAATTATTCGCATATTCATAAACATTATACATTGTTTGGCACGATTATGACGATAATAATTATTTAAAACAATAATATTCACTGATAATCAGCAAAATCAACGTGAACTTGAACATAATTATTGACATCGTTGCACGAAACAATAATAAACAATAATCATAATTATACTCTCGAGACGTATGTTGCAGTGATTATCTCCGTGCATCGAGGTCAAAGGCGACCCAAACAAACATTTGTTGTTATAACGTTTAATAATCAATTAGAATACTATTATCGTCGATTAAATATAATAAAATTAAATGTACATTTAATCAATGATATCATAATACAAACATTGAAACGATGAAACTCCGAAATCATTAGACAATTAGTATTTTGTTCGTTCAAAATTCAAATAAATAATTGTACGACGCGATGTGTTGTTCCCGCGCTGGCTGCGATCAACCGTTTGATATTGAGGAGGAAAAAATATGAAACGATTCCAATTTTTTTTTTTTTTTTCATCGAATTTATACTTGCATTACGATTATTTCAATCGTGCGATTCCCAGAGTAAATTACTGCACACAAACATTGATTACTACATCGCATTATTTCAGCAAGTATTCACATTTTCCTTTAATACATGAGGTGGTATTTGATTATGTATGTAAAACCGAACGACCTTGCTTTAGGAGAAATGGAATAAAAAAATATATATATATCAGAAAATACGTACAAAAGTACAAAGAAGGATTTTTTTTTTTTTTTTTTTACTCATTTATTCGAGAAATAATTAATTTTTTATCATGTAAAAATACGTTGAAAATCGATTGACAGGGTCCTACGTATTTTTTTGTAAATTTTTTTTACAAAATATTAAAAACAAATCCCTGACACAATACTTCGTTCAGTGTGATCGGATTACGAGAACCCAAGTCCAAATATCTTACTGCCTTATCCTGTTCGGATACAAACGTCTGATTCACTAGGAAACGTCACTTTGTATACACCTACTTATATGATATTATACGTTTAATACAGAATAAGTTTAACTTTGAAGTATAAAAAAAAAAAATCAGCACTTATGTCCTTTGCATAACTTACGTGTGCAATGAAAACAAAAAAAAAGCGACGATCGAGTATCGACAAACAATAAGCACCTATACAGCGCACAAATGTAAAACAGTTTAAATATTTAAGAGTGACGTGAGCACATTCTAGGAATTCAAACACGTAAGCAATTCGTCTATATCAGCCGTACTGTATATACACAGAGATTCCAATTAGGCGCGTTTTAGCAAAAATACAACAATTCGTTGTCACACTACATTTTATACTAACACATAAAAATAAAAATAATTTAAGTTATGGCATTCCAACAATTAATATTAAGGAAGTCCGTATATAAAACGCTAAAGTAAACATAAAGTTAAAAAACTAGCATACACCTTAAATACGTTTGAACATAATTTTTACGTTATTTAAATCCGTTTTTTTTTTTTTATCTATACCGCTAGGTAAATAAACTGTCGGTAATAGCTGCAATAGTTTTTCAAAATAAATCAACATCTGCTGGTAAGCGAGCAACAACAATCTTTAACGTGGTTTTTATTTGAAAAAATTTAACAGTGTACTGCCAAGAGTCAACACCGTTTTATAGCTTACATATTTTGTATACATTTTATAAATTATCTTCAATGATTGTAAATTTACAGTTTTAAATCCAATGTACTAAGCAATGTCGTATTTAGCGACATTCAAAGTATTTTTTTTTTATCGTAAATCAAAAATAAATTCAAATCGCCATTGTTACGATTGGTATTTTTCATCGTTGTATTTTATTAAATATTATTTAATACGTAAAATAGATCGTATATAATTATAATATGTACCTAATAAAGTCTTTCCTCGGATCGATTGTGACACTGAATTGAATTTTTTCATCGATGACAGTCCACGGGAGGCCTTTTTGTCTTTACAATATCGCAGATGAAATGATTATTATTATTACTCGTATTATTGTTACAACAATGATTTATAACTTGTGTGTACCACGAACAACGACAACAATGACAAACAAACGACCTTGAAATAAAAGAAAATTTTTCTTGACTTCATAAACCCGTATGTTTTCCTCCACAAGTAAAACAACAACGACGGTAGTTTTTACGCAAACGAAAAAAGATCCACATTTTTCTAATTTATTGTCACGAAACCAAAGAACCAATTGCAAAAACAATTCTCAATTTACGCACACTATATTAAATCCAAGATTTTTTATCACAAAAACCTTAATTTTTTGTTTTAAAACGCAATACTTCAACACATTTTCACGACATTATATCATAACGGGCTCTTAAAACCGCATTTAAGATTCTTTTGCCGTTTGTCAATGTTATAAAACAATTGACACAAATGGTTATTTTTTTAAATATAATAATGTACACCTACAAGCACAATTTTATAATTTTAATTTTTAGGATTTTAAAATATTACAGCCACGTTGCATTTTGAATGCATTTTTTTAACTGTACAATAACTAAAAAAAATCGTTTTCAAACAACGACCAAAAACGTAAAGAAAAACCGAGCAAAATTATTCTATAACTCTACATGACATATAGTTGACATTGAAATATGACACGAAATTATAATAACTAATAATATACACAAACCATCTGAAATTCGTATACACGTGTATATTTGCATAAAAGTATTCAACATGCATGGTGAGATATTCATATCTTTTTGACAATGTTCTGATTGTTCTAAATGTAAGCGAGTTTTTTTTTTTATTCTTTTTTTATTTAAAGGAATTCATTTTTCAATCAAACCATCATATTGAATAAGGTATTTATGGAAATGAAACTTTATAATAACATACTACAGATATAGCGTCGTTTAAAGGAAATCTTATTTTTTTCTGTACATCCTCTTTTTCTCAAGATATACTTGAGCCAATTATTTAAAACAGAATTTCCAATGGCACGTAAACGTACGTCTAATAGAATATTAATAGAATCATCTTAAATGAATAAGTATATATACACAACAAACGTGTAACTCCCGGATACAATGAATTTGATGAGTACGTTCGGAAAAACAAGTTAACATTAATTTTATTCGGATGGAATCCGTGTGTGTGCGTGGCTTAGGTATACAATGCGCGTGATGACGATATTAGGTAAATTAAATTAAAACGTTATAATGATTTTTGAGAACCACAAAAAAAAAAAACACGTCATTCTGTTATTTTTTCGGTTGTGATTTGATAATGAGAATTCCGAGTTTACAATTGTACACGAAAAAAAAAGTATACATATATATATATACTAGCACAATAAAAATTACATGTAATTTATGAAATTAAAGGTTCCGTACCTATAATTTGAGACGTTGTATTAATCAAAACATTCTTTGTATAATACTTCTGTTTTTTATACCTATAAATATACATAATAATAAAGTAGTTAAATGTGTACACTCAATGATTTGTTTTTGGGCAGCCATGTTAAAAACAAAACTAAGACGTTGAGCGAATTTCTTTTATAAAATATCAGAATTTGGTTTAAAAATATATATCAACGACCAACGTACGTTAAGGAGAATAATTTATTTATAATTATTCAAATCGATAGCGTAAGCTTAAAACATTTCTCAGATAAATGACAAGAGTTGCATTGTAATCCGTGACATGAGTCACGACCAACAATTTAGCAATAATAGAAAAGTCGCAGATAATTATATAATGATATTATATAGTATGATTGATTTTAAAAGAATACGCGGTGTAAAAAATTAATTTCAAAGTATGAACCAAAAATTAATTCAAAACTCGTTTTCCTGAAATTCATATAATAGGTACCTCCTACCTATATACTAACTTGGCACAATATGATTTATAATTTATATTTTTTTAATGGATACGAATATAAAATGCATGCTCAGATTTACTTCTCTGGGAAGAGGGAAAATTAAACAATATGAAAAAATTATTTATGAAGTAAAAACACTTGTTATAACATTTATAATATATTATTTTGCTTCGTACCTATGTAATATGTATGATTAAGTTAACTTTGACGTGAAGAATTTTGGGTACCTACCAACTTTTTCAAATAAAATAAATAATTAGGTATAGTAAAACCTACAACTCTACACTGCTTCATTTACAATCTAAATTGAGAAAAGGTAAATAAATTGTAGAACGATTTCCAATAAGTACACATAATATTATATTATACATATAAATATAGTATGTCACGCAAGTATGTAAAACAACATATTTGTGCACATTACAATATTATAAACTGAAACGCGTTGCTATGTAAATTGCAATAAAATTGAAGTCTACTTAGATTTTTGAATTACAGTTTTAAGATATTAAATTTAGAATATTGAATTGAATGACACTCGTCATAACAATGAATCACTTGCACGCGACGCATTGTTTTATTATAGAGTAACTTTTAAACGAATAAAAGTAACCACCGCACGCGTTTATTTCGGAAAATGTCACAACATGGGTGACAATATAAATGATGAATATTTTATGTCTTACATTTTGAGTAGCTTTTATGAAAATAAAATGCAACTATATAATAAATAACATAAAAAACATTAAACAAACTGTCCAGATTCGGTTTTCAGAGATAACGCGTTCAATTCATAATGTCCATTATATAAAATTTCCAAACGTAGGTACTGGATGAAATTTTTTGTTGACATTCGAGAGTTTCTGACTAACAAACAGTTAATATTTGATTCTTGAGTATTAGAACGCTTTTTATTATTATTACAAACTGACCGGTATATCTTTTAAAAATAAAAAAGTACACGACAACGAAATAAGTATTTTTAACAAAAACGCTAATGTTGTATGAGAACGGGATTTATAGCTGTTTAGTATATATCTCTTTGAAGATGAAATTTTATGTTTATAAAACGTTATTACGGTTAATCACGTAATTTTTTAAACCCTGTCGTAAAAACGACGAAAATTCTAAACAAGGTTAAAAACCTAATGAAAAAGTAAAAAAAAAAAAAAGACTTATTTTTACAAAAATAAACGTCTAAATTCTACTTTAATAACATTTTTTTTTTTAATATTAAAACGAGACGCATTTCGTTTAACGAACCATCATATACAATACATAGTTTGTCGAACTTTGACCGTCACGATAAAATGGAAATTCCTATCACTGACAGCAAGACAACGGTGTGTGATAGATTTCAATAAAAAAAAAAAAAAAACTCCGATGACGAGTAACAATGAAAACAAATTTAATATAAAACAATAGAATACCTCCTATACTGTTTATTTTTATGTTTTTTGTACAAGAACAACCATTGAGTTATCACTCGGAGAGAACGCGATTAGTTCACAAGCCATAAGAGCACTGGCCACTGCTGCGGGCTTATTACTCGAAAATATTTATAATCCCGTTTGGCCCGAACAACATCAATTAGTGCGTTTGGTAGGTATTATATATTTGTTTATACGAATTTGTATAATAATACATTAATAAGAAGTTACACACAATATAAAATACGTGAAAATAACATTTTTCAACGCATCTCTTTAAATACCTTTCGGTCCGTGACGGTTAAGCCCAATAATCTAATGGTCATTAAACTTATAAGAATGTAAGAGCACTATAGCTTGCTCGCCTACTGCCGTCACATGACACAAAACAACACACACACACACACCAGTTTCTTCTGTCCGCTCGAATGGCGGTTCCTCCTCGCGTTCTCTTCCGCCACTCTCTTCCTGTCGACCATAATGGTCCGCGTATGACCCATATATGACCTACTCTCGAACAAAATACGTGTCCGATTTCAACGCACGTAGGTTTGACGCCTTATGCAGTGTGCACGCAGAAAATATCCGAGAAAATTCGCAAAAAAAAAAAACATAACCGTTCAAGTCGAGTTGAGAGATTATCATGAAAAATTGACAAATAACAACATTTTTCAAACATATTCAATATTGTTATTGATATGGGCTGAACATGACGACTAATCGCTTTAAAACCTAAACCGGGAGATCGCACGCGAAGGGGTGCACAACATTTAAGAAATCTTAACCTGCGAGGAAAACTAACCCAGGAAAAATCAGAAATCCGGTGTACAATAATATTATCAATCGTACCTTGATTACCCAAACGTAATAACAATAGTAATTATTTTCGACAAACTGTTTTTAAAACGATTGTTGAATAACATCGTGGTCGAAAACCCAAAAAATGTCGTCAACCAAAAACGATAGCGAGTATTTTTTTAAAAAACAATCTGCACCTCTATAAATAATTAAGTTCATATCACACGCTAAAAGCGCATATTTGATTTACAACATTCGAATTTTCTTTGTTTCCATAGTAACTATATTATAGTGAAAAACAAATGATCTCGTTTCAAGAAAAGTTAATACATAGCCAATAACACATTTATTTAAAGAAAAACCTTAAAAAAAGTACAGCAATCTTGCTGGTAGACTAGTAAGTTATTAAGTTTGTATTGTAGGCCGCAGTTGTAAAATTTTAAGCTTAAAACTAAAGGTTTTATGAAACGAAAATGTGTAAAAAAAATACATATTCAAAAATCAACAAGTCTAAAAAAATGCTAAAATTAATTGAAACTTTAATAAGTAGTTATTTATAATAGTTTATCAAATGTCGAAATAACTCAAAAATTATAATTAGATACAAAATTTTTGTTAATCCAGTTTATAAAACAAATTGCATTTGTTATTCGAGTTGTTATGCTATGTGCAATTTAATGCAGGTTTGTAAAAAAAACCTTTTTTTATTTGGAACTATTCCAGATAATTTAACTGGTTAATTAATAGAAATTGTACTTAACGCCATAGATCACAGATTAATCACAGTGACGTTGGACAAAAATAATTTTTGCACAGCCGACACAATATGATGAATCAGAGCTGGATAAAAAATCTAAAAAAAGATTAAAATGCATACACGCAATCTTGCATTTGATATACATACATAAATTATAAAAATAAACATTATACTATGTTTTACATGCATGTCAAATGGGAAAACATAAATTAAATAAATGAATTTACAATGTAAGTTACTCTTCTGCAGATTTTAAATGTCAATTAATAAAAACAAAACCGTAGATATACAGCACAAATATAATTTACATACATAATATATATTATCGAGTATGCATTACAGATTATATAAGGCAAAACTAAATTCCTACTTTACGAAAAAAAATTTTAAAAGGAAATAAATTCTAGGTCGGGTGGGAAACTCGGTGAACTTTGCTTTGAGTTAATCACTAGTTTGAAAGTAGCTAGTAATGTTTATATTAAAACTGTAGACAATGGATTGCTTACGTAAAATACGATTCTGAGCGAGCTCAGTGAGTTAAATTCTGGCGACAAGTTCAATGTTTTATTATGCTTGACTCGAATATTTTCAAAACGTTATGATGACGTGTTGTGAAAACGCAAGGATTAGGTTCCGATAACGTTTGTATGTTACTTTTAACTATATCCTAACGACGTGTAAAAATGTCAAGTCTATTCTGAAATTTTTATAATGTTTGGCACACAACTCATAAAACAATCAATAGTTCAAAAAAAGTTTTAGATTAATCTATAGCCAAATAACAAATAATTGTTCTATGGTAACTATATACCGTACGGAAATACCGGAGAATTTCTACCTTTTCTTAAAAAGTGTCACAGACAAGAGAATAACAAATCATTCAGCGCAACATTTTCAAAATTATTCTGGTTTTTGAACTCAAAAATGAACTGAATTTTAAGAAAAAGCTTCAGTCAAGCTACTATCTAGGTCCAAAAACCTATCGTATGGGATATGAGATACTGCGTGAAAATAGATCTGAGCACTCTTTCGGACAAATAAAAAAAAAACTTTATAGTAAAAACAACATTACTCGATGCGCTCAGAATCTAAAATTAATTAACTCTATTCGAATCCACGTGTTCGTTTAAGCAAACATAAACTTAGATGCAGGCAGTAAAAATACCGGTCAATACTATACAATTACAAAAAGTATACAGAATAAAATAGAGCACTGCACATAAATACCGACGTGGTAAATGGAAAGCGTCCCAATAAAATATATTTTTGGATGTTGGCTCAGTTTAGCGAGGTTTAATTTTAAAATAAAAATTCACCACGTGGGTTAAGTTTCTTTAGAATAATTGTTTCGTGATTGCCATTTTGTTCACAATTTCTTTTAACGACTTACAAAAAAAAAACTGTATAAATTTAACTTGTCAAAAATAACGCACACACACACACACACACATATGTTTAGTTATTTTAAATCTGAGTGGTGCGTTACTATATAATATTAAAAGCAGCTTATAATAATTAATTGTAAGTAGCTTTCTGCGATAATTATTTTTGACGGTTTTTGACGTGTATAGAAAAGGTCAATGTTCGCAGAAAAAAAAAAAAACGCGAATGATCTGTTGATTTGCAATTGGCAGTATAGTAGTAATTTATTGTATCCCTTTAATGCTCTTTTTAATTTTCAAAATAAATCGTATCCCGCGCCACGATGGTTTTTGCTACCTACAACAAACAAAAACATAACGTTTAAAATGCCTATATATTATGTATCACAAACGAATGAATGCGGTTAAGGTCAAACACCTATTTTCGTTGCTGTCGTCGTGTGACGTCGAGTCAAACTGATAAAAAATCGGAAAAAAATATAAATAGGTGCTTATACGAGCTTTTGTCGTGTGACGACTAGATAATATAATGAGTATATGAACCAATATTGACGGAAAATTCGAAAAAAATAAACGTTCACTCCGTGTTCCAACAGACAAGGAAATGATTTTGTAAGTATACGATATTATTCTAGACAGGTCAGGATGTTTCTTTCAATTTATCACACACTTCAGCACGTACACCTAACTAGTTTATATTTCTAAGTACGATCGAAAACACACCATCTTGGCTCAAGAGTCCTGTTATCCAACTTGTATTTGTTTCAAGTTCAAGGACGTCGGTAATTACGACAACTGGTTTTACTGCTCTTCTCCAACGGACATGCGTGTAATGCGACGTGAAAAGAGGGAG
Organism: Hormaphis cornu; assembly: GCA_017140985.1. Classification (NCBI taxonomy): domain Eukaryota; kingdom Metazoa; phylum Arthropoda; class Insecta; order Hemiptera; family Hormaphididae; genus Hormaphis; species Hormaphis cornu. The sequence goes on from CM029358.1 coordinate 28,550,111, forward strand.
CAGGGAAATATCATAACACGTCGTGTTATGTTCGACGTGTAATTTGACACCGAAAAAATTATTATAATACACATCACACGGTTCTAGGATTAGTCGACGTGTTATTATTAGTATTATATTATGTACAATTTGAAAGCAACGGCGGTATAAATCATCGATTATACGAAAACGACGAGTAACACAAAGCGAGTGTCCAAATACTAATAAAAAATTGAAAATTTCAACTCAAAATTGGTTAAATTTTTTGATACGTTTAAGACGCTTTTTATACTCCAACCATTCTTCCGATTACGTGTAAAAATATTTCAAACAATCTGAAAAGTTTTCGGAGGAGTTGTTACCAAAAAATAAAAATAATAATGCAGATAACGAAACAACAGCAACGTATAAAAACCGAGGCGAAAATACGATTAAAAACTGACATTTCACAATAAACCGGAGAACATCAGTATTTAATATTTTAAACGTGTGTTGTATCAAAGTGCAGGTCTTTGGACTAAAACTTAACGATTGCATATGAAACAAAACTGCGTAACTAACAAATTCAAAACATTTATACTACGGTCCGTATTGGCCAAAACGAAAAGGTAGGACGATGGAAATGTGAAAATCGTATAACGTTTGGTTTTTACAAGTTAGATCCACGCTCTTTCCGACGACGTGTGGAAAATTTCGAGGAAGCATTTTTATATACGTTTCGACTCGAAAAATGTGCAAATTTTCAAAACGTTTTCTAATATAAAAAAAAAACTGTACTGTTCCGACTTAGCTACCGTTTTAGCAGTCGTCTTTGGAAGGATAATGTGCGATACAGGTCGGAGAAATTATTCACAGGGACGCGAAAAATTGCGGTTTCCAGGGGACGAAAAACAAAACGCTCAACGATGGGCAGAACCAATAATACACCCTCTCTCCGCTGCGCTCAGAATCGAAAAAAAATCACGACTATACACGACTTGTGGTGGTGACGCACGAGTAGAGAAAATCGATCGCGTATCCCGCGTTCAAACACGACGAGCGGCATTCCTACATAATGATATACATACAACCGCACGCGTATACACAGGTTGTGCGTGGCTTGAGGTTCAAAGTTATGGAAGAAAACCACCGCGTTACCGCCGTGCCGGTTGAACAACATGAATAATAAGAAAACAACGCCGAAATCGTAAAACAAACAAAAATTACCAAGACGGTCAAGATCAGGTTAAACAGAACGTTTCGCGATGGGAATACATTTTTTTAATTAACGGTCAAAAAAACTGGGCCCGGCCAAAACTTTTCTACTCAAATCGGCGTGATCCGTCAACTCTCTCTAACAAGAGATGAATAATAGTAATTTTGTTCCAAAGTTTAAAACGACATGATAATATCGATTTTCAACTTTTTCGCGAGAATCGAAAATTGATTAATATCTGCACAATACGGACACTGCGAAGTAGAAGGGATTTTTTACTCTTGAACTTACATCGCGAATTCGATCCTAATAGCATTTACAAGTGCGAATCGAATTCGCCGAAAAATTGAACGCGATAAAAATAGAAGAAAAAAATTAACGGTACCACGGGGTAAAGTAGCGACTGCTTTTCGGGTGGCTCATTGGTTTCAAAGTTGCGGTTTAGAAGCGTTGTTCATAATATCAAAAGGCAACAGTAAGTCATTGCATTCGAAAAAAACGATTTTGAGCGAGCTATCTGATCTAATAAGTCCTGGGTAAAAATAAATAAGATCGCGAATTACTCCTATTATACATATTAGGTACGTATTATTTACAGTCTTTTATAACTATTATTAAATGAATTTAGTACATACAAGTTTGAATACGACATGGAATAGTTTTTCATACGATAGTTCAACTGGTAAGTATAGCCGTCCTGACGCCGGATTTGGCGATTCCGCCATTTCCGGCACGTAACTCAATAATAAAAATAATCAAAACATCGAGAAACGCTTCAAATAAAATACACAATTTTAAGTAAAAATCCGTGGTATTCAACGTAACGATTGGAGAAGCACTGCCCAAAAATGACATTACAAACGTGAGAATTTTTTGCCGTAAATTTCTCGCGTTTTTTTTTTTTTGTTATTGGGGTAAAACTCAAAAAGTGAGCAGTTTCTAAAAAAAAAAAGCTTCAACCAAAGTATCGCCGGAGTCCATGTAAACTTATTGGAAAAGTCACCGACTTTGAAAATTAGAGCGTTCCTTCTATACGAAGAGTTGACAGAAAAAAAAAAAAAAACATCATTATTGTAAAAACGTAATATTTTGAATCTAAATGCAATTAAAACTAGGTAGAATAAAAACGTTGAAATTTTCCTAACTTATAGAGCATTACAGATTCTCGCAGGAACTTATTTTTAAATTTCCGGGCTCATTTTATACATATAAAATGGGGAAAATTACATTTATTCCGTGTAAATCGGACAGGGTCGTATAATATAAGGTGCTGCATTTTCCGCGATACGGTAATAACAATAACGGCGGTGACAAACTGTTTTTGCTATACACCAGGGATGGCCAACCGCCTTGGAGAAAGTTTTGCGGCCCGCGATATTTATCAAACATTTACGAGAAAAAAAATTCTGAATCTCAATAAAAAAAACACTAACGTTCAACACTTTCCATTGCTAAACGAAAATTCAAAACATGTTGACTACCTACGTTAATAGTGCAAAAGAAATGAGGAGACCTATATTATCCGCTTTTGAGAGTCGTTAAGCTAGTTTGGACAAACGCGAGAAAATATTTTCACAACGATGTCGATTCGGCTCCAGAATATCTTCAAATGTTGACTTACAATGCGAAAAAAAAAAAATTTTAAAACGTCAAAAAATCGTAGATTTGCAAAAGCTTTGTCGACGAGTTGAGAAACACTAAATTAAAATTGTTATGTTGTTATCATCCGTGTCTGTAATAAAAACAATAACAACTCGTCCTGTTCATTTTTATTGATTTATATGTGCACCAAAAAAATTTTTTTTCCGTTCTCTTCAAATCTAAAATACGTAATTTAGTACGTGGGCTGCCGAAGTGGCCCAGGAGATCGTTTGGGGGTTGGCCACCCCTGCAATACGCCCTTGCGGGGGACGAAAAACAGCATAATATACGAACAACAATATACGAACGCGAGGCGTCGAGCAAAAAGTTAGCTACGCTGCGGCGAGCGGTGACGGCCAGATGACGATGAGGAGGGCGACCGAACGGACGGCGGCGGCGGCGGCGGCGGCGGCGACGTGTCGGCCCATTTTTGGTCACCGGCCGCCGACCGAGGGGTAACATAATGCGACGTCGCCGCAGCGGCAGCGGCAGCGGCGGCGGCGGCGGCAGCAGCTGGTCAAGAGCGTCTGGTCCGCGCGGCGGCGGCGGCGCGTGCGCGCGTCTATTATACGTGCGTAGATGGATGATTCTGAGCGGAGCGAGGGAGCTATTTTTAAATTATGTTTTATACACATCGCATTGTATACGCCCGCGGCCGCCGCGACACCGAAATAAACGCGGATCTAGGCCGACTGGATCCGCGGCGGAGCTATAAATATATACCTACGGTTTTATCCGTCAGAGCCGGCGGCAAACGCGGCGTCCCGACCCGTAATAATAACGCGACGACGAGCGTGTGACACGCGACACAGGGTGATCGCCGAAAAGAGGTTTCAAAATCAAAAAAATAGCCGGAATCACCGTGTCATTATTGTTTTGGTATGTTTATTATAGAAGTTGTGTAAGCAGCAGTTACGAATCGCCTACGAAAATAACGATTCCGAGCACAACAGTAAAAATATTGTGCCGTAACAACAGAATATAATACATACAGTGTTATCGGTCTCAGGCGCTAGAATCGATAGTCAAGAAAACACTTTTTAAACGGTCATAATTGTTTAGAATCTTTAATTTTATCGTCACGAGAAGAACCCGAACGAATAATATCAATCAAATACCGCCACGGAGAACGTTCGGTTTTTAGAACTTTTGCCTAAAAATCACTCTCTGTGACAACAGTGCGTAATCTCATGGTTGTAACCGAAACAACGACGTTTTTCAATACTTTCTTTCAATACGCTTTCGGAAGAACCTATACAAGGCGGATTTTTTTTTTGAAAAATTTTTATTCAGATATTGTTTTACCGTACGCATTACATTTTCAAATCTTAGATAACAAATTTGTGCGAGTTACGAATTGATTTCGAGAAATAAATCACAGGTAAGACCGATTTTCGAAAATTTTCCGACTTTAAACAACTGAGTATAAAAATCGTGGATTTTCAAAACTATTTAGTATCGTATGTGTTTACGTGTTGGAAACCTTGTATTGAATTTTCAAAACTTTTTGTGGAAAATTAAATTTTGTGTCGAAGTTCTATCCATACTTAGCTCAAAGTTTTTCGAAATTCCTTGAAATTTGTATCAGACCTGTACCTTACTAATTTTAATAGTATGTGAAAGTTTCAGCTTGTTCCGATCATTATTGTGGAGGATATGGCCAAAAATCTAAATCGATTATGTCAAAAAACTACAAAAACCAAAAAAAACTAAAAATTTAACCAACTTAGGTACACCTTTTACGGCAAAGTTACAAATAACATCACAGCAAAAAATGTATTGCCCAGAAAGAAATTGTATGCATTATGAAAATTGAGTACTAACAAAAAATTAAGAATTAAAAACACGAAACAAAAAAAAAAATCATTTATTATACATACTAGGGTTACTGTTATTTACACGTGTAATTTAATAGGTAAGGTACTTTAAAAGTTGTTTGTTTTATTCTCCAAAATCATATTAACTTCCGATCTTGTATGGATCGATTTTGTGCACTTAGTGACCATAGTGAAACAAATTTTTATACGAATGTATTCAAATCCAAATTCAATAATAAATACCAACATTTTAGTTATTTACTGTATTGCAGAAAATAAACTTAACTTAAATTACACGTCAACACAAAAATTTCAACTCTTAAAGATTATTGTACCTATAATAAAATAGTCAAATATCAAAAATGCAATAGATTAGCTTAAGCTTTAAAATAACAAAATTAGGATGTAAAATAAAATATAAATTATAATCTTCATACTTTATCATTTGACATACTTCCCTAAAACAATATCACTATCAAGTTCCAACAATTATTTTTAAGTATAGAAAATATGCCAAGGATCAAATTTACATGTTTTTTATAAAAGTTATAAACTTAATATAATAGGCATTTCGATGAAGTCGAAACCTTGATGAAATTGTTTTATTTGCTCGATGAAATAGATGATATAAATAATTTTTAGTTACTCATACACATATACATATTATAAATAGCTAAAAATTGTATAAATAGAAAACACGAATTATTTGTCCACAAGTCACAGCAACGATTGAAGCTTTTTGTAACTTAATACACACAAATTTAAATTGTATTTTCAAATAAAATTGTGGTCGTATTAAATATATTAAATATTAAACATTAACTATGGTAATTTTTGACATTTAGTTTTTAGAAAATTATGATCAAATAACATAGTAGGTATTACGGATTACCTTTTATTGTATATATGTTCCTACAGTAAATTGTAAAAATATCATACAACGGATAATACATTACACGTTTACACTACAACTATATATTTACTGACTTGTTCTTTCAATAAAAAAAAAAAAAAAAAACATTTCTATTTCATTTCATATCTTTAGGAATTAGTTATATTTTCAGAAGCTGTTCATTAAACTGACAAGTATAGCTTAAAACATTAAAAAAATATAATGAAAAATAGACGGTAGTCATTTAAAATATGTTTTTTTTTTTTTACACGATAAGGCAGGTAAAAAAAGGTACGTTATAGTTAAGCACGTAATAATTAAAACCAAAATAAGGTATGAACAATTAATATGACACAATAAAGTTCTGTACGTGAGCACCTAACTAGTAAGTCAATAATATTTGTAGACAATTATAAACATTTTAAGTATTCATATTTATTGTATGTATAACTATTTAAACGAATTAGTGAGTCATTAAAATACATTTTTATGGGCATATAAAAAGGAATTAAATACAATTAATCATGCATTGTGCGTATACAGCGAAATGTATTGGTCACTTTCACTTGCTTCCGATTTTTAACAGGCAAAATCAAGAACACGATGAAGACTTATACAGTTATCAACTACCGTACGATAAGATTTTGTGAGAAAATGAAACCGCTCAGAAAGCCTGATGGGAACAACTTTCACGATCCAACGGGAGCTTGAAAAATTACTATCAAAAATTTCACTGAGCTATACAAATATTATATAACTTATAAACAGCTCTGTCTGTACGTACGCTCAAATCCCTACATTTTTATTATAATTTTTTATAAACTACATTTGTAAGCAAATTGAACACTTGTGACAAACTTTCTTATTCTGACTAGTTTAAACGTTATAGTTTTACAGAACTTTGTTTTTATACTACGAGACCAAAAGATATTATGATATTTTATAGCAATGCGCACGTTGTAGGTACGAGTAGGTAAATGACCATCTCGGATGTGCGTAATTCAATCGTTAGGCAGCAAAACGGCCGTTGCAGTCTCCATTTCAACGTAATGGTAGTATACAATGACGGACAATTATTATAACTGACGTTAACGGAGTCTTGTCTATATTTATAATCAGAGGAGGAAAAGCAAAATCTTATTTGGCAACTGTACAGTTGCAGCGGCAATATATATTAAGTGAAATGCCCACTGTAATATATTGTGTCAGCTGCAACTGTTATCTGCAAGCAGTGTATCTCAAACTGGGAACTATAAGACATTTGTCTTGGAGCTGAAACTTGCAAAACAAAATGGCGTTTCTGTTTTTACATTTACGTTTTTCTACCTACAAAGTTTGTTCATTCGTTAGAAATCGTATAGATTAATTTTGAGAGTGTAATTGATTATGTCTAACGATTTACAAACAACGCATGACACCAACAATTGTTTTCTAACCTATATACCGAAGACTGGGAATTTTCTTCGGGTCTTACGATTTAATAACGCGTATTGATCATTAGGCCATGTGATTTTATTATCCAGTTCATCACTTTCGGTTTATCATCACTGTTAAAAGTTATATTTTTGCTCAAGGCTCCACCACGAAAACTATACCTAAGTAATAATAAACTTAGAAGTCAAAACGACGCGAGTTCATGTTCTTATATTTTATCGAGTATTTTATGCAGTAACCGGGCACCGACGCCTAATATTATAAAATGCATTATGTAAATTAATAAATGAATAGGTATAAGCAAATACGAATTTAAATATGTATACAAATAACAACTAAGCATCAACTGATCTAGATATTGCGCAGTGCAGAAAACAAAATATGGCAACATAAAAAAAAACAATAATAAGGTAACTCGTAACAAAAAAAAATTTAATAAAATACACGATAGAATCACCGATATAATAACAGCGAATATGCATTCGAGGATCGAAAAATTAGTAGTAAATATAGTAAGGGCATATAGAATATCGTTTTGTATCATAAAGAAAATTTTAATGTTCGATAAAAACACAATTAATGGGATCGTAAAAAAATCCAAGTATTTTACTAGAGCTCGTAAAACATTGTTATAACATCCGTGAAGCGCAAATTTTTGAAGGAATAAAATATAATGAGCCTAGGGCACATAATAAAAAGATTTTAAGAATATAAACCCCGACCATTTAAAAGTTGTGATCAGCTACACACTACTGCTTCATTATTACAGTTGTTCAAAATAAATCCAACTATATTTTTAACATTAAATGTACATATTACAAGTATAAGGCCATAACATCACAAATATTGAGAAACACTGAGTTATAAAAGTCCACCGACGTTTACGGTCTAAAAGTTACGTGCTCGCAGCATACGGCATCGTGACGGAGCTAATTCCCCTCGCCGGTTCGCCCCCAAAACGATCGGTTCTATCGGTTTTACAATGGATAGCAGGCTGCTGAGCAGGTGATAGCGGGCGACGGCGGATAGGACCGAGAAGAAAATTAAGAGGACGTCGACCCCTATGAATCACGACTTCTAATAATAAAAACAAGTTCGCGCAAAATCACAAAAACAGTCGATTCGTAACAGACCAGTCTTTAAAAAATCGGTACTACAACTACTCAATACTACACCAGTCCATAAAAAAAAAAAATGAAAAACATTTTAGTCAAGTATTAAAGTATGTCATCTTTTTCACTATTTACCGCTCGTTTGCTTTAAAAAAATCGTTTTCTTCCGAATCTTCTATTTATTAAGCAAGGAAATAGGTTTTTTTTTTTTTTTTTATTAAATGAGACTTACAATCTGCAGTACCTCGGGCACATTGATAATGTCAATAATTGCAATGATAGACATAAAAATCCTGTAACTCATTTCGTATACTAAGCACTAAGGATAAAATCTGATTTTTTTCTTTTCAACGTAACAGTGAAAATTATAAAGGAAAAATAAGTAGTATGTGTGGGTCGATATAGAAACGACGGAGACGACTTGTGTCAAACAACACAGTCAAGAAAACCGACGCCTCGCAACGTCGACGTTTCCTGGTCACGTAACTGGTAATCATTGAAGCAAATACGAGACAATAACAGACAGAGGAAATGTCACAAATAGTTCAAGTACCCATATCAGTTTTCAGGTAAATACTTACTGAAACAAATGTTTTATGGAAGTTATCTCATAAATCACATAGATACTCATATCATCAGTAAACACCTGAGAATTTATAAATAAAGTATATAGACACAATTTTCTCTTGAGTATTCTCTTTAGAACTTTATTTGTTTTTTTTAGAAATATCATTGTTAAATATAAAATGTATGTATGTATATTTAATCAAAATATAAATAATTCCTAAGAACTTTATCCATGTTTTTATGCCGATCGCAGGTAGATATCTAAATAATATCTGCAGATATACCTACTCTACAATTCCTATTATTTGTTAGTTATGGCAAACCGCTCACGTTTATTTGCAACACTACGTACTAATTTATAGTAATTGATTGTAGATAATCATAATAAATAAATAATCATAATTTTGTGTGCATTATATTATTTTAATACACGATAACATAATAGATGGTTAGTATAATTAAATAATTAAGCAATTAAAAAATTTGAGTTTTATTAGTATCAATCTACCAAATTATGTACCCCCACCACGGCATATAATACTATATACCGTGATATCCACAGTTCGTTTGGCTTTATATACTTAGTAAGAGGTTTAATGAGTAATCACTATTTACAAATTGATAGTTCCTATCAAGAAAATATAAGTAATTACTAATTAGTACATAAGTAATAAAATGGCAAAGTATTATTTTATTTTTTACTTTATAGTTTATTTTCATAAAGTTGATGAAAACCAGTCAAATAACTGACATACATACGAGTATATTAATTGGAAAAGTAGAAAAAAACAAGCAATTAAGATTACAACAAGGACCACTACATAATATTAAATAGTTACATTAAGTTAAATAGAAAAAAACAATACTGGATTTCTACATCCCAATTTGCAAGACTTTCTTTGCATGAAAACTTATTTACAGATATTTTTTTAATTTTCATTAGACCTGATTTAGCACATACCAAACACCTCAAATAACGCATTTCTTTATTTAAGCCACTATATTTCTTTCCCAATACTTCCGCCTATACAGATATTCACAGGTATGACTAATTCTCACAAACAATAACTTAAAAAGCCCACAACAAACTGAATTTGTAAACAGGCCAAATTAAATTAAATTTTTGTGATAGTGAGATAACTATGTTAGCAGTTAATTGCTAATGAGTAATAAGTATATTCTGGTATATTAGTTTATATAAAAAGAAAGTTTAATATAATTGTAAAATAATAATCTACCAATTTTTACAATAACTATAGTTTACGTAGGATTAAAAAACTATAATAAAAGAAGACAATAAGTATGGAGGTATTAGTGCATGTACTTATCATTAATAAGTATGTATTTAACATTAAAAGATTCAGGGTATTAGTAAATTAGCAATGAATCAAAGTTTGTTATTAATTACCTACCTATCAAAACATTACTAGGTATCAATGTTTACATATGTTAGAAAAATAGGTACTTTAATTCATTTCAAATTTTCAAGTAAAAATAAAAACACATATATAATATGTTATTAGAATGTAGAATATTTCACAAGGTTTATTTAAATATACAAGTACTGATTAGATATGTAATAATTACGCATCAACTGATCAAAATTTGAATGCATTTACAATTTACATGCTTCATATCCAGGGCCAAAAGGAACCTAAGAGCTCTCGAAATAATCTCGAAGGGCCGATCATCTTTGGGCTGACTTATTATGACCTTGGCTGACTTATGTAGTTTAGAAAAAATAGTGGTTACATCCTAGGATTTAAGTTATCAATAATATATATTTTAAATCCTGCTTACCAAAATTTCGGGGCCGGTTATAATGAAGCGGGCCAGTAAAATTGTAAAACTCGGAAGGCCAAATTTCTCGGGTCCGGCTCTGTTCATACCTAGGCTAGGCACATCATTTAAAACCTAATTGAGACTAATTTTAGTAAAGATTTTGTGAAAAAAATTCCCAAAGAATAAATACAAACCAGAGTAACAAGTATACTATTTTAAACATTCAGTTCTTCAAGTTAGTTAACACTACATACTTATTTTTTTTTTTCAAACAGCTAAATAGATTATTACCATTGTTAATAATAATAATATCAAATAACTGACAAGATAATAGTCGTATTAAAATCTAGTACGTACTAAAAGTATAACGTATTAAGTAATTTGCTTGCCCTTCTTGACTTTTGAAAACATTCAATCATCAAAATTGTAAGAGGTCAAATAAATTACAAGTTGATAATGTGAATTTAATATTAGAAGGTACATACCTACACTGAAAATGCATAAAAATCTGTGTGATTTAATATATACAGTTAATTTATTAATTATATCTGAGATAACCTTTCATAGCATAACACTAATTACTCAAACACTGTTACTACGAAATAGACATCAATAAATTGACTCAACTTAAGCTATCTAAATTCACAACTTTTAACAATACATAAATAGGGTATTAATCCTAAAACTTCAATGTGACCTAGTTTTCTAATTTACCAAAAAATGGTAGGTAGGTACCACATATTATTGTCAATGAATAGATAGTGTAACACACATACATCATTAATAGAAAAAAATATAGCTTAGAGGTTAACACCGTGAAGATTGGACTGACCGTTGTAGTGGCCTCGATTTTCACGCCTGCGATCCGACACAGTTCAGTTGGCACTATATTCAATCAGTTACATTAGATTAAAAACTACATCATGTTATAAGGACATGCCATGGTGTAGTAAATTACATTTGTTATACATTTTGAATACAATAATACAAATAAATATTAAACTTAAAAAAAAAAATACTAAATCATGTAATCAATGTGCCTAATAAAGTACAACATATTATTAATTATCTCAATCGATATCTCAATTTATTAAGCCAATAGATAATCCTGCCTAATATAAATTCAGAAAATACTATTACTCATCTAATTAAATTGTTTTTTTAAAAAATAAATAAATAAATAATGTGACTGCAATAGATTAGGTACAAACAACGTGCACATTAAAATAACCAGACAAATAACTGTCTAAATTTAAGAGTAAAACATAAGAGTAGGTATCTAATTAGGAAATCAAATCTATCTAAATACCTACTAAAATTATTGTATTTTACTCACAATACAATTGAAACTGCAGATAAAGCTTAAACGTACCAAATCACGTGTCATATTTTTACAGAAAACAGAATTACTTTTACAATATAACTGTATCTACAATGTCATAAATGAAAATAAATCCCAGAGAGCAAAGTAAACCAAAATAATGAAATAAGATTCTTACGTCATAAATATGCTTAAACAATTTTAAATACTTGTAGGAATTTTGTCAACCTCTTGAACCCTTGAATTATTACCCCAGATTTGATTTTTGGATTTTTAACAGAATGGTATTGGTATTTAAACAAACTCTGATAATGAAACCAGAAACAATGCTAAAACATTGCCTAACTGACCACGAATATGGTCCAACATATACACCCAACAGACAAAACATGCAATTGTAATAACTAATAAGTCAATTTCAATTGAGTATCAAGAGTATCAATGATCGCCTAATCATATCTATGAAACTTTTCATATTAGATTTTTAATTATTATAAGTTATAAAATAAATTTATAACTCATTTGTCACTAGCGACAAATAGTGAGTTTTAAATGTTAAAAATACAAGATAATCTACATTTAACAAGGTTTTGCTTATTTATTAACGGATAAGCCAAGGCAAAAACTCAGTGTTAAAATTAGAAGAGTGTAAAGAATACCAAAATTACGGGCAAAATAAGAAAATTGAGCAGAGTGCGAAAATACAGATTTGCATTAATATACAAAACAAACAAGCTGGCCATGCATTTATCTGAATTGTTTAATTAACCAACTCGTTAAAATTTTTTTCTATAAGTCATTCACCAGCTTGTTAAGTACCTACAATTATTTTTATGCAACAATATCTAAATTCTAATCTATAATACAATTTCTATTTAATTATCCAATTTGGATAGTTCAAACAAAATGCAACCAGATTAAAAAAATTTCACAAGACAATTTAAAATCTTCTCACTTTTAAAACTCCCCCCATCAAAATTTTTTCTAACTAAACACTTGAATAAAATATTTTTTTCAAATTGTTTATGTATATAAGTAGTTTGTCAAAACAATTTACTACGACATTTTTTATATGTTTGTATTATTAACCAGTACTTTCATTAGAACGTGTAAAATTTATTTTCGATGAATTCCTGATGGCGAGAAAAAAGAATACTTAATTTAGAAAATGAAAAAAAGTTGAACGTTGTAGAGCTATGAAAAATATAATTAATATCTATAAAACACATCACGCAACTACAAATGTTTATAAGCAAATAGTAATTAACTTATTATGATGCATAATAAATGCGTCTTACTGGCTAAGTTATGTATTATTAGGAATAGAAAATATCTAGGTACCTATTGAGTAGGTATTAATACTTTATAGTTTTCAACTAGCAACGATTCACAATGAATTAATCGCTCACGAATTAGATACCAAATTTCTGTTTATTATTTTAAAGAGAGTAGAAGTAGACGTATATAAATACCTACTTGAGTTTTAAATACAAAAACAAAACAAAGATTGCATACCTGAAAGTTACTAAGTAGGTACTTTCCCTGACCATAGATTATTTCATTTCGCTCGAGAAAAGCTAAAACTTCAAAATGAGTTAAATACACCCAAGTCGTTAGGATTAGAAATTTACTGACCTAAGTGGGTAAAATGAAACAAAAACAAACGACTAATTCCTATTCACCTAACACTGTATTATTTTGTGGTCATTAGGAATCAACAAACAGAAAAAATGTATCGATAGTCACACATATATCATAAAAACTGAAGATTACTACTTAATTTTTGACAAAAACCGAAAACCGATAATTTCAAACGACCAGTGTGAATCGATAAGACAATCGGAGAAATGTTATACCTGGTACTCTATACAGAAATACCCACAGAACAAAATAAATTGTCTAATTCACCTAGTGGACACTTAAAACTAAGTCAAATAACCAACTGCCTATCGTATCATCTACCGTTACCATTGAAAAATACAATTTTCCTAGGTACACCGCTAACTTGACAAAAAGCCAATGGTACGTTTCTCCCTGAAACGCATAACGCCGATAATCATCGTGGCACCTACCTAAGTATCGTTGAACGGATGAAAACACAAATTTCTACCGACAATATGCGTACCCGTTTGTACTGGTAGGATAACGTTAAACGCTTAAATAACGGTATCGCAGCAGAGTAAAATAATATCGGGCGTACTGGAGTCGAACAAAAACTCTAAATCTATCTACCACAGAAGTGTTATCACGACCGTGCAAAATGCTTGTCCGTGGGAACGATCGACCACAGGCACAAACGTTCAAAAAATGGAATCCGTGTAGATCCCGGACCAGTCCGGACAAGACTGAACGGTCGTCGAAGACCCACCCTCCCGGCTGCTACTGTGTACGACCGCTGCAGGATTCCAGTACGGCTTACCTTTTTCTGTTGTTTTTCCCACGCCGGGTCCAACAGCCCTTCGCGTTCCCATTCCTCCTCCGGTTCCATGTACCCGTTACTGTAGTCGATGTCGTTCGAGCCGTGGCTGTTCATGGCGATCATTTATGCGACTGCGTTTTAACGCACGACGATTGTTGCGCGCGACGAATCTGAACGCGACGATTGCCGATACTATCTCGCGTTTGTACGTTGTGGTCTCCTCGGACGACGCGCCGACACGTATCCGCCGCTCTGTTCGGCCGGCGGAACGGTTCGAAATCGGTCGGACACGGCAACAAGTGAAACAACGTCGAAACCGCGCGTTTCGTAATTTATCGGTTTGAAAAAAACTAAAAAAAAATTTACAGCACTGTGAGCGACCGCCCGGCTACGCGTAATACGCTCGTCTCGCACGTCGGACCGTCTTCGCTCGACTCGCGTTTTGTTGTCGCGCCGGACGATGCCGCGTACGTACGTGCCGCGCGCTCGCCCCCGCGGTTCCCCGACCGTCCGCCGCCGCCGCCGGAGACGACACGGTTACTCTGCCCCCCCCCCACCCGAGCCGTCCCCCCCACCGGCTAAATCGTGCGAACCGCGCGCTCGACGACCGCAGTGTGACCACGCCGGTGGTAACCGGTAACCGGGTTGATGATGTTTTTTCCTAATGCGTTTCAAACGATTTCCCGCCGGCTTGGAAAAATACGTACGATTGTACGATAAAAACGGGCGCGTAAAATCACCCCGGGTTAAACTCGGGGTGTATACTGCCGGAACAGAGTAATTTTCAGTCTCGTGCGCATTGTTTTGCTCCACAAAGTGTTGTGAACATTTCCTTAATATTTCGTCCGGATCCGGTGTGACGGGCGCCGCCGAGTGGCGACTGCGCTTCGGGAGTTGTCGTTCAAACGTACAACAAATTTTATACTGTCCGCGGACGGCCGACGGTCGCCTTTGACAAAAAAAACGATTCCGCAGTGATTGTATTCGGCTGATTTACGTGCTGGTCGACAGTTTCGAAACCGCCGGAGACTCTTATCGAACCCCCGTTTATAACGCGCATAATCTATTTTAACAGCGCGTACAAAAGTTTCGTCTCGTTCCGAACACTTGTGGCCAACAAGCCCGACCGAAGTGTCAAAAACTGCCCGTTTGCCGTGATCAACGTTTTCCCTATTAATGTATAGTTTCTTCGCTTTCGAACAACGCCGGTGAAGCTGTAACTTGTTTTATGTTGTTCATTAAACATATATATACATCATAATGTTATACTTGTGATAAAATAAATCGTTTATGCCCGGTCACGCGAACCCATTAAGGCTACTACTATTAAACGGACAAAAAACACGTCACATTATACGTAAGTACCTACGATTATTACGAGGATATACTAAAAATGTGTGGCAAAAATATGTTGTTTACGGTTTGGTTCCGAGTTAATCTCGATTACGTACAGCGCACTATTAACGCGACAAAGTCGTTAACATTGGCCGCTGGAATTCACAGGGGCAATATACCATAATGAATAATGATTGACAATGTAACGGACAAAACACTCGCATACCACCTATTCACTTTGTGCGTCTGAAACAAAATAAGTAAACAACAAAGGTATCTGTAAAAAAATACAAGTAAACGTAGATTTGACTTGCCGAAAGTTTTCGACTTTCAAAAAAAAAAAAATCACTCAAATAACACTCGTGTTTTACTCTAAAATATAAAACGTTATACTCTTTAATTCTCGGAACCATTCTTTTTGGACCCATAATGCGTCTGTAGCGAAAAATTTTTTAATCAAACAGTCCGGTGTGCCGTCTTCCAGGATCGTTGTCAATTATGATTTTTTATGTTGTGATTTGTGTTATAAAAGTTAATATTTTCGAGGCTTTTAGTCGCGGGCTATTTTCACTTAACAACACAATATCGTAATTTTCCGTATTTGATACGTTATAATCTGTACTTTTACCCTTTTGGGCAGTTCACATTATGTAAAAATAGGCAAATAAAATAGAAAATTTCCAACACGGGACTTCTCGTTTGTGATGTGAGTAATCGGTTAAATTACTTTGGTAAATTAAATTAAAATAAGTAATACGTACATAAAATGCTTTACCATTTCAATGGTATTTTTGGATTTTGTACTCGAAGCCTTTTTTTTTTTAGTAGTTTTTTAAACATCAAACAGTGCGGTCTACGACTGATTGATTAG
Source organism: Hormaphis cornu (assembly GCA_017140985.1). Taxonomy (NCBI): domain Eukaryota; kingdom Metazoa; phylum Arthropoda; class Insecta; order Hemiptera; family Hormaphididae; genus Hormaphis; species Hormaphis cornu. Next base: position 28,566,476 of record CM029358.1, read on the forward strand.
GTTTTAATGAAATTTGTTGAAATGTTTATGCGTTCTAGCATAAAAATATCTCTAGAATTAAATCACACAAAATATATGTGTTAAAAATGCGATTTGAATAATATTTATTATTTTTCAGCTTACTAATTATGTGCCGTATACAAAGCGAGTATTCATATCATATGTTTTAAAATTGTTTAAGAGGTCAACCGATCACAGATCAAATTACAGTGCACATAATTCGTACGACGGATCAAAATTCAAATTTAAATGGAAAAACATCATAACTTAGCGTTCTGAATGACTTACAAACAAAAATATGTAATTATTAAAATACAGTTTTTATTGGGTTTTTAACAATAGTTAAATACCTACTTATTAGTTATCTACCTACATTGTCATTAGTATAATTGTTTGTATAAATTTAAAAATTAATAATCGCCAATTGATATATTAACTGGAATTTGAACTAAATTTAAATGTACTGATAAATTTAACGGAAATTATACTAAGATAATTGATTCTATTCGTAACTTCGGCGGCACATCTCATCGTACAATGAAATTAATAATATACTTATTTAAATTATTTAGCTCAAAACTGATAAATAGACACGTACATAATAAATAAATAAATAAATAAATAAATAAATAAAAAGAATGACTAGGGAACGTTTCTACGGTTCCCAAAAGGAAATTTGATGCAGCTGGTGTAGGGGTGTCAAACAAATTCAAACAAATTAGGCCCTACGTATTTACAAAAAAAGCTTTCAATTTTTTTTTTTGGGACGTATCTACGACAGCCCTTGAAGAAAATTTGCTAAAACTGGAGAAGGAGTGTCAAACAAATATCAAGCAAATTTTTTTCATTTTTAATGACCCATAATTCAAAAAAAAAGGGGCCAGCGAAATGTACGTGAATTTTACGGCGAAAAATTTGAAACTTTTAGGTTTGTCATGATAGATGGAGTACTACAATCGTTACGTTGAGTTCCGCATAAAAGTTGGGACTTGAGCTTTAAAATTTGTTTTAATTGAAGTCTTTTTTGAAATTTTGATTATTTTCTGAGTTATGTGCGGAAATTGCCGAATCCTGCAGCGTTCAGACATATCGATTTAGTTTTTTGACCATAACATCCAAAATAATGATCGGAACAAACTGAAACTTTTACGTAATATTCAAACGGGTAAGATACAGGTTTGATAAAAGTTATTTCGAACATTTTTTAGCTAAGTATAGAACTTTTAAACTCTTAAAAAATTACCAGGACGCATACAATAGACAGCAGAGCTCGCTATAAGAATCGTTTTTTCGAGGGCAAGTCATTGCTTTCAGGTGTTAAACAATACGTTTGAACCACAACTTCCAAACCGGTGACCCACCCAAAGCGTATGGTCGCTACTCCGTCAAACTATACCCACGCGACCTATAGAGTAATCCCGGCTTTTTAATAAGTGTGTCTATAGTATAAAAGACTCTGATAGACCGTCACTATTGTGACGGTTTGCTCGATTTTCATGGGTAAGCTGAACACAATAATTTACGGCCGTTATATTATAAGTACAGCTGCTATGACTAAACCTTAAAATTTAGATTTGCAGTTACTGTCGTATATATATATAGACAACACAAATTTTGATTTTCTACGATAATTCAACTCGAAACACCCGGTATACAATAATTATAAACACGCGAGTGAATCTACCCCCGCGTAATTCGTCGTTCCGGGTTAACGTTTTCGCAATCCGATCGTTTTCCTGGTACAACACGCTATATTATTATTATTCCGGTTTTACGCGCAGTTTATCATCGCATTATGTTGGTTTTTTTTTTTTTTTAAATGGACAAAACGAAATACCGTAGCGACGACGTGTTGCGAAAATAAGATTGCACATCGCAAAATACCAAAAAAAAATCGCCGAAACGCCCACTTCAGCAGCGTGGCGATACCATATACAATATTTAACAATTTTGAAGTAGATAATATTATACACTTGCAAATATGGGCAACCGAACGACGCAACAATATTTATACGCGTTATTATGAATGGACTAGTTTCTATATATTATATTTGATCACACTTCCTTTCACTTTTTGTTCGGTCGGTTTTTGCGTTACGCCGCAGCGGGCAAAATAAGAGGTGTGTGTGTGTGTGCCCTGCAAGTCATGAATGGGTTTCGCGATCAGTTCGCATACGTCGTATTCCGGGACCGCAGCAGTCGATCCGCGTTTTTCTCGTCGTTTACTATATTATATTCGCTATCGATTTATCAGAAATAAAACAAAAACAAAAACCGTTCAATACATCATAATACGAATTAGAATGTCGTTTACGTTTTGTTTCTTGCTCGTCGCGACGTCCGTACTGCTAGTAACGCTGGAACCGGCCGAGTGCACCATGTACACGAATCACGGAGAATACCTGGAACCCGGTGAATAGTTTTAGACATTTTTTTTTTGCAATTTTTATTTTTCAAAGCACAACTTGTTTAACTGTACAAACCGTGCTCGAACTGTGAAACGCGGGAAGCGCCCCTTCATTTTTATTCACAAATTATTTTAGGGCACGCTTTCGAATTTACTTCCTCTTGTGGTCTGGTCTTTTTCTTCTTCTTCTTCTTCTTCTTCTTCTTCTTCTTCTTCTTCTTCTTCTTTTGGGTTTTATTCGGCCACCACGACCATCCCGTCAAACACATCCAATCCTTCAATTTCTGAATCAATCAAACCAAAAAACAAGGTCCTCCATTTAGAGATTCCGCATTCCTCTTCACCGCGTCATCCCGTCTTAGTCGAGGTCGTTCAAGAGGCCGTTTTCTTTTTGGATTCTCTTGCGTTACCGCATGTGCAATACTGACTACGCCAGACATACCCAGCCAATGAAAATGAAAAAAATAAACTTCTACTATGGATTGCATCTATGATTTGTTGGATTTCTCAAAGAGTTCCTCTAATTCTTTATTTTTTCGTACTCTCCATTCGACGGTTTCCTAGTCTTTTACCGGGCCAAAGATCTTTTTTAGTATTTTTCTCTCAAAAACAATTAATTTCTTTGCTTCCTTTTTTTCTTTTTTTCTTTTATGTCCATTTTTCTGCTTCGTATGTACGCAATAGCGTATGGTATGATTGTACCTATATTTTTCTGGTCACAGGCACCTTATACAGTATCTCTGAGAGCTCGTAGAAACATTTGTTTCCCGAAAAAATTCGTGCTGCTATAGTTCCTTCTCAATTTCATTTTGTTCGGTCAACATCGAACCAAGTTATTTAAATTGCTGGACTCGATTGAACTCGTGATGAACCCACTTTTAATGAAGGATACCATTCTCTACTGTCGCTTTTCTCCATGACCATATACTCCGTTTTTTCTTCGTTCATTTTTAAACCGAATTTCCTCGCTGCTTCTTCCAATCGGTCGAATAGTGTTTTTAAGCCATTGTGCGATTAATCCGCGTGAGTACTAAATCGTTCGCATATTCCAACAGTGTCACAGAAGACTCGTGTGCGTATAGTTGCACTTCCTCTTGAGCTGCTTGTGGTCTGGTATACAGAAAAATTGGAATGTTTATATCCGCTAAACAGCGTCCTCCTTCTATTTGTTTTTTTTTTTCAATTCGAGCACTGACAATTCGCTTTTGACGACTACTGCTGGTGTGTTCTAATCGTACGTGTTTTACATACATATTATAGTATTGGAACCGATATCGTCGACGGTCGAATCCATTCCAATATACAAGTTATCCCGCGGCTTCGAGGTCGGCCCCGTCAAGGGCCACGTCGATAAGACCACGTTGCTCACCGGTAAAAGTTTTCTAGAATATTATCATCATAATATTGCACGGATATGAAAACGATTTTGCTAAATAAACCGATTTGTTTTCATACAGCGAAAAATATCAACAAACTGAAAGAAGACGAGACGCACAGAGACGAAAGCGCCAAAGTAAAATCACTATACTAAACTATATAATAATATTACCTAACACTGTTACCTCCCCCCCACCTACTTAATGAATGTATAATACTATAATAGTAGTGCACGTTACCTATACTGTTAAAATAACAATTTCGTGTTATTATTCTTTTTATTGTTAAATATATATACTATATTTTATCTGTGTTTATAAATTAATATAATGATATGACATATTATGTTGTTTATATATATACATATAAGTGATGAATATAATACGCATTGTATAATAACACAGATTAGTATACCTATAGAACATTAAAGTTTTGATTACATTGTTTTCTAACAAAAAAAAAAGTTACTAAATTTTACTAAACATTATTTTTTTGTAATTTGTTGATAAAAAACAAAAGACGCTTTTCGGTAATTTAAAATAACCACCTTACGTTTTTCCCGCGTATACAAATCATCTTTGATTGACATTCGTCAATTTATCGGTATATAATATATTGTAGGTCCGTCTAATTGAAAAATTCCTATACGGTTGAAAGGCTTAAAATACAGGACAAAAATTGAAATAAAAAACGTATATTTGATCAGTTTTAATATTTTTCATCTTGTTTCCTCAAATCCTTCAACCACTAGAAGTCTATTACGTATTACGTAAGTTCATATGTATATTTTTCTTATCATATTTATATACATACAAAACGGAACGATTGATCATCTGTTAGCTATCTTTTTTATATACATATTTATGGTGAGATCGCAAGTCGTTATAACGGAACAATTTTAATTTTAAAACTTGTGACACGTGCGAATTTGAAATTAGTATGTGTACCTCAGAGGTTAAACGAATAACTACACTTGTATACAAGTTGATGATTCGTGTGGTATAAATCATAATATATAGGTATCATAAATAACAATAATTGTATGCTGCGCAAAATCAAAAATACTGCAGACAAATATTAAACGTGGGTATAATACGCTAAACACGAAACTACAACACCTGCATTGACAATGAAAGTATAGTATTGTTGTTACGTTATATGATAATATCTTAACAATAAAAATTGTTTGTTAAAATTGTGTTATTTGAACATATCTAATTTTTTCTAAATAGTCTGCTTCTGATTTTATGCATTTTTAACTTATTTCTGACAGACAAAATAACTACTACTGTGGTGGTTGAATCACGTACCTACTGTTTATGTGTAACAGGTACCTATAGTTTAACGGAGATCGAGAAACTTGGGATTTATAAGCTCACGTTTTATAGGACGTTTAAAGAAGAATTTAAAATAATTTTTTATCGATCTCGCGTTCTCTGGTGTGATTATTAATAACGGAACCGAAGAGGTTATTGAATTGCACGTACGTAATATCTAGAACAACCAGCATTACAGCCTAATATGCAAAAAACCGAACCGTTGAATGACGAGTTTTTTATTAAAATTTATATAAATGACATCAAATGAATACAGACTTAGCATATCCTAAGGTTTTAAATTTGTATACTTTAAATATAGAAACACAGAAATCTTTTTGCTATGCTATTGCACAATATTATTGTAGAATTGTACGAAACATATATCTTGTGAAATCATATAATTATGTATACTATACCTATGTGTATTTACTCGTCTTTTAGCCGTAAGAACCCGTCAAATTTCAAACTCTAAATAATACTAAAACGTTAATTTACTATAATCTATATAACATAGGTATATTTCAATATTTTAATAGGTAATACGCAAATACGATTTCACTATAGTTTTTAAATTCTTACATTTCAAGAACTGCGTAATATAATAACTAATTATGATAAATATTTCCTATAACAAAGTTTAAACTGGATATGTGTTATTGTCCTATTGCAGACGTCGACCGGTAGGTATATGACATATACCTAAGTCAAAACATAGATTGGTACGTAATAGACCGGTATCTATCCACGTTTTCACTAATGTACTAAATAGGTAAAAACATTTAAATATTGATTGGTCGGTTAATGACCTAACTAAAACAAGTTACAAGTTGAAGTAAAAATCGCCACTTAGGAACTAACGGTATATATCTACCGTACAAATACACAATCGCGCGACTGATGTCTGATGAATTACACGTAATTCATGATGATACTGTTCGTTACATAGTTGTATACCAATATATTATAAACGGCTAAATTTCGATAACTTTTTCCTCTATTGAAAAAATTCATAACATATAGGTAGGTTATGCCTGTGACGACTATATCTGTTGTGTTTTTCCGTTTATTTATCAAACTATTAAAAATATGAGAGAGATAGTGAAGTTGTAGTTGCGATATAACTTCAAAACTGGTTGTCACTTTACAACGTGGCGTTGGTCTGAAAATTACGCGTTTTTTATAGGTATGTAACATTTCAAAAGAAATTCTACCGTCCGATTGCCAAAAATTCAAATCATCAGCGTATAGTATATAAGATAGGTGGTAAGTACATACTTATTTCAAATCGAAAATAATTTTAAACTGTCAAAGTATCTAGTACATCGATATTGATGAACTGTTGCCGAGGCTAAAATTATAGTTGGCTAGGTATGCCATATTTTAATATATCTACCGTTCACCGAATACGAAAAATGGCAAAAAATTACATTAAAATATTTTATAATATTAGTTATCCGATGCGTGTTGTCCATGTCTGTTTAAAATCAATAAAATGACGTATGGGCATAGTTAATATCCTGTTAAGTCACTTAACTTAAGTGGGTAGACAAGAAGGTCGCAACGTCTGAATTTGGAGAATTTATTACGATAATTTTGTGCGAATCACTGCAGTAAAATACGAGTTTTGTTGATAACGGTGGCGCGATCTAGTTTTCTTTCTGCGGCGTTTCCGCGGATTGTTCGTATATAATAGTTTTTATTAACACTTTTTTAACATATTTTATTAGAACAATCTGTAATTTTTTTATTACAATAGGCAAAATATGAGACAAATTTAAGTTAAGAACATGAACAGAATATTTAAAGGAGTTACCCAGTAGTAACACTTTTAGCTGGAATTTTTCTTTTTTTTCAAGTTGTACTGTAGAACAGGGCACCATTTTCTCTTAAGCCTTCTCGGGGACTTACCTGGGATCATAGTTTTCATCATCATTCATCGTTGTGCTCCGTAATTTAATTTTTAAGTTTATCATAATATTTTTAAGACATTATTGAGCTACATGGCTTATACAGAAAACTAACTCGCCTAAATTAATACGATAACAACGACTCATGCGATAGGACGTCACAATTCTAATTACATACGCGTATAAATAAACTTTTGTGTAAAACTGTTACAATTTTAACGAGTTAAATTACTTTTGTTTTGCTTTAGGAACGTATTTGTTTTTTTTTATGTTCCGTTAGGTCATAATTTGTACCTAATGTATAACACCATCTTGAATATACGTAGGTAACCGAGTTTAGGTATTTGTATTGACTATTATTCAACTTGACTGTTTAGTGACTAACTGTTTTGTACGCTCCACCTATATGGTCATAAAATAGTAAGGCTTTAAACAATTTTTTTGTACTCAATAGGTTAAATTCAT
>CM029358.1:28574350-28636247 GCA_017140985.1 Hormaphis cornu
TGTTTGCACATATCTTGAATTCGACAAACTTCAACAATACTTTGTGTCGCTATAGACCCACAAAAACATAAACGAAATATTCACGCGATTGCACAGAAAGGACGACAGAGAGTAGGTACGCTCAGTATACAGGTTGGATTGGTATTTTAAGGTTTCCCGCGAGTACGGTCTTAAAAAAATCGTATTTTTCAACAATAAATTTCCAATTATCAGACACCGAAATTTAGTTTTTGGGGCCAATTCGATGGGTAGGTAACTGCTATCCTACGCGGACATGGCGAAATTGAAACCGTATATCTTGCTTATAGGTTTATTAAAATGTCTACTAAAGTGGAAGTTATGTGGAAAAGAGTTCCAAGTGCACATTGGTTGACTGATAAACGTGTGACATTACAATTTAGACGTTACAATGTTTATACGCTTCCAATAAAACTCACTGAGTGAAGAAAAGATTTAAACGTTTTACAAAGATGTATTTGGATTTTTCTGTGTATGAAAAAATATTATGATTTTAGTGTCTAACCACCTGCACGACGGATGCAATAAACGGTATTCGCACGTTTTCATATAATTGTGCAGAAAATATTTTACGACACCATCGAAATTATCACTATCCATAAACACCCGACTCGCACAATTTTTACAAAAAAAACGAATTATTTTATATTAGCTTACGAAATCCAAACGCGGAATGCGATTTCGCGCCCACGAATCGTTATTATAATATCATTGTGTTAACATTATTTTTTTCTTCACACATCGGGAAAAAAATAACGCTGATGTGCACTATTACTGAATACTAGAAAAAACAATTTTTTTTTTTCTCACCGAGAAAGGACACGTTCAAAAAAAAATATCAAAAACCTACGTCATCGATATTGTAAAGGTATTATCGTCGTAACACTTGATGGCAATAAATAATGAACTCAAATATATCTACATAATATTATCTGACCGCATATTATAGTGTACATGCAGCTACGGGACTAGCTGCGTAACCGAAAGAAAGGGATAATTTTAAAATTTAAAAAATCCCAACGAACAAAGTGCGTGAAAACAAAAACAAAAAATCGGTGGTCTGTTGTCTAATACCTGTGTAGGCGTATGTTTGTTCATTTTTGAAAAGTATATCTGTTTAAATCACTATATTAACTGGTAGTGTTTTATTTCTAAACCGAAATGATTATAATGAAGTTCATAAGAGGTAACATAAAAGATGTTCGAGGGAAAGTATATTACGATAATACGATGGATATTATTATTAATTCGTTCAGTGCTTTTCACGTATTCTTGGTATACGGTGTGGACAACGCTATACAATAGGGTCATCGACCGTCCCACAAAATGATATTATTTTTAGAGAACACGTAAACGTATGCAACACGCCAATATCTATAGTTATATTATTGTGTTTGGCTTTAAAGTTTAAGCTATGCAAATTATAACTTTGAAGGTTCGGTGTGACCGAATTAATCGAGGTATTATATGAAGATTGAGAATAGTAATTTCCTTAAAAATGCGTACAGTTACAAAACCAGCATTAAAAACAGAAATCGTTTCGTAGAAAAGCGTACTATGTACATATTACAATACATACAGTATCCGATGATGTCTGAAAGCAATTTTTGCATTCTAAAAACGGTTCGGGACCAGCTTGATAGTATTGAGAACAAAAATGCGAGTTTTAATATACGTATTGTGAAACGAAGTAAGTAAAAAATGGCGATTTCCTCGAAGGCGATTCTGAATTTGAGTTGATGATTTGTTATTTTTTTTTTCGTCAATTCTTATCAACAGGGGAGAACTGCAGGCTCTGTTCCCATAATATTTTTTTGTCGAACTCGCGAACACAGCGGCGGCGGCACACGGTATCTAGTCGTTGTCGCTTTCTTTCTTTTCGTCCCCCCCCCCCCCCCGCCGATCCGGGACGCGTATTAACAATCCCTCTACGGCCCCAGCGCCACGTACAAACACAACGTTTTCATTGGTCTATTTTGAATTTCGCGCCAAACAGATTTAACGTTCGGTCACGTGATATAGATCCGCGTGTTTGGCACTCGCTCGCTGCGCTAACAGCTGATAATAGCCTAAAACTAGACCTATTGCATCCAAACCTGGACACTTTACGTGACTTGGTCCAACCCACGGTGTATAATATAGAGAAAAATAGAGTTTAAATTTTATAGAGAAAATTAGGTGATAACACTGATAATAGAAAAAAAACAGACGCCGTTCTTGCAGACGGCACACTAGTAGTAGTTCAAATAAATTCCACCGGTAGCGCCCGTTAATCGAAGGCTTGTAATCGTTTCTTGAGTTACACAGTATTTTTCACGCAATATTTTAATTATATATTGTATTTAGATTTTGAATTTATACAGATATTTTAACACATTCCTACACTCAAGATTGAAACGTTGCTATTCGGACAATGTTTTGATTATTATTAATATAGGCACAGAATATTATATATTAAAGGTACTGAAATTTTGCAATTTGGAAATTTGTTAAATACTGTGAAATTATTCAAAATTATCTCTTCCAACTATTCGAGGTCGGCCACACATTTTTAAGATAATTAATTGGTATTTTAAATAGGTTGGTCATATTTGGGTTTCGGGTCATGGAAGTCTTTTTCTTAAATTTAATATAGGTACTAATAGTGTAAACATATTGGAGTTCTTTTACTGTAATATTTGATTGACGATACTTACTTTGATGGATGAAGACTTTTCAGATGGACAATATGGTTTTTTTTCTTCTCCCTTGCATCCTCTCTGCTGTTTGGGATTGACCACCCCTATAACTAATAATACAATGCTACTCCACTTAGTTCACACTCACATCAGCGTTCCTTGCAATTTCAATTACTTCTACCGATCTCTTTTCAGGTTCTCACGACATGCCCGTACCTCATTCTATTTTCTCTATTTTAGGGCCACACCTTTATCTCTTAAATACTTATTCCTTATGTTATTGTTTATACCTCCAGACTATTTGTTTTTAAATGAAGACAAACTGAATATTATACTTGGTATGTTTTTATCAAGACGCAAAAGCATATAATACTAGTATTGAAAATTGTATATAGTAAATTAATAATTTATAACTACGGAACAATAACAGAAGCTAATAACTCGTATACTGCGAAAAATAATTCTATAAAATAATAGAGGAGCTCTGTACACCCCATCAATTTTAAACACTGAGAGTAAGTGACTACTATTTCAGGAGTACATATAAAATACAATAATATTGTCATTCTGAGCAATTTTCATTGCATTGTCATCAAACAGCTGCTGTAGCCAGATTTGCAATGCGACGGTTAAAAAACAAAACAGTTAAAATGGTCGATTGATCTGAACAGTCAGGACTGTCAGTAGCCGCTAATAAGTTTATTTTACTATAGTAATTCGGTATTAAAGATCATAATGGTTCAAACAATCGACGGCATTACCTATTTTTAATATACTTCAATAAGCCTCTGAGTAACGGGCGCTACCGGTTAACGGAATTTGTTTGAACACAAAAACACAAAAAGCGCCACTCGTGAACCCGAGTGTTATCACCTTGTAATCCTCTCTACACCGGTTAGGTCCAACCTAACGTAAATACGCAAGTCATATTTATACGATCAGAACGACAAAAAAAGTATGATCGCGCGGTTTTCGGATGAAATCGGCGTATTTTTTTTAAATACGACGCTCTGCAATCGGTTTGGTAATACGCGGCTGCCGGTCGGACCAAGTCACGTGTTTGGTGAGCAGTTGGCCAAACTGTTTTATAAATCCGTGTATACGATCGCGCGGTTTTCAAATGAACCGACGAAAACGTTATGTACGCCGGGGTGCCGGGGCTACGGAGGGAACGCTAAAACGCTTCCGGGACCGCCGCCGCCGCGCCGTGTCGTTCTCGCCGTGCCTGTGCGTTCAGTCGAGCACACCGAGTCGTATCGCGCGGTTCCGCGTCGTCTTCGTCGGTCGGGGCACACGCGCGAAAACGCACGAAAACGTACGCCCCCGTCGCCGAACGGGACAAACAGTGCGCGAAAAAATAACGACCGTATCGAAAACAACCACTTTTGCGTGCACTTCCGAAGCGGTTGTCGGTGCGGTGGCGTGGCAGTGCCGCTTTTGCGCGCGCGACGTAAAAAAAAAACCCCGCCGAAACGAGTATTTACGACGACGCCGTCGCCTCCGCCACCTCGATCGGTTTTGCGCGCGCGTGATCGACGTAAAAAAAAAAACCCCGCCGCCGAAACGAGTATTTACGACGCCGCCGTCGCCCCCCGCCACCTCGATCGGTCTTGCGCGCCCCTTCGCCGCGCGTCAAAGTTCGACCGTGCCGCGTTTTTCATCGCCGATTCTCTCAAAATCCGCCGACGCCGGTAAGTAATATAATAATAATATTGATAGTGTTTATTCGCCAAAATAATAATCGTAAGGTTTGAACATCTATAATATGTTATCGTACATAATACGCCGAGTTTAAAACATCTCGCTAAATAAAACATTTCCGAGTTCTTAAGAAGCTGGTCAAAGGAATTTTTGATTGTTGTTGTAAATTTACAATACGTTATGTTTTGCGTACCGACACGAGTACAGTAAATAATAACCGTCTATTACGTTAATCAACGGACACAGTTTTTAATCTGGTACCTACGTAATAATACGCGATGGTTTAAATTTTTCCAAATTGATTTTATCGCGGCATCCCAAACGGTAGAGTACTATTGTTTGCTTATATATATTCCAAACGGCTCCGGTCGAAAAAAAAAATGGCTCCTCGTAATCGCAGTTGTTGTATTTATATTTAAAGCGCAACGTACAAGAAAATTTGCACGAAAAGCCCGCGGAATTTTACCTGAAAATATGTACGTGAACTCTTCCTCCGAGCACGAAGTAGGTTTTTAGGTTTCGCGTAAAGTGTCTAGGTTTGGATGCAATAGGTTTTAGGTTATTATCCGTTAGCAAAGCGACGGCGCCGACCGATTGCCAAACACGCGGTATAACAAGATTTTAAAACCGCTTTGTGGAATTTACCTGTTCGTCAGACTTTTTTGGGTTAAGTACAGGTTAAGTAGTCGAGCCAGTATTTTTATGTACGAGAAAAATTAGTTCCCCAAAGTGTGCGCGGTGGTGTCGTGTGTACTGCAGGTGAGTGAAAACCCTTGAAAAACAGCTTAGAGTTGTAGACGATACCGTGTTTTCACTCGTAACACGCTTGGCCCGCAAAATTTCTCCTGCGCCGTACAGTTTAACAAAAGTCAAAAACATTTCTCTAGTCGCGTTCGTTTTATAACATTCTAAGTTTTAAATCATAATACCGATGGTTCGATTAAAAATATTAATTTCGAGGTGATGTCGATTATTTTTTCAATTTTATAATATTCTCCCATCAGTATAAAAAATTGTCATGTATTGCCCGATTGGAACGTGCTATAATTTGCCTATATTTTGCTCCTTCATAAATAGCCGACACCTTTAGTAAAAGTTTACAAATTTCGTCTACCCGTCTCGATAAACCTTCACTGCGATCTCTGTTTAACCCTGTATATAACGTACGGATTTTGTTAAAAACCTTACAAAATTGTTTCGCTTAACTAATTATGACGTATCTAGGCGCATTTCTACTTAAAATTTGAGTCGGCACCGTAAGCGAAAAAGCGTATAAATTAATAAGTATAAACTCTATAGACATATTATAATTCTTTAAAATTAGTTTTTAAGTCCCTTCGATCCGTATTCAACTTTTGTCTTATGCAGTAACTGATTTCAGTTCTATTCAACACCCTGGGTGTTCAACTTACTATATTTTTTGCTGGAAATTACTTTGCTCTTTGGTTTGAATAATTTAAGGGAAAACACACTCGATTAAACCGATCGAAGTGACAATGTGATGTGAACCTTCGTACGGGTCGTAAATATAAATTATACTCGTGTTTAGGTGTTTTTGTTCTTTTTTTCTATTTGGTTTCCTCGGGTATAAGAAGAAAAAAAACGCTCATATTTCAGGGATCTGAATCCAATGTTTTTAATACCGCTGTCCGTTATAGTAGGGTGAAATTACTGCAGTTTCCGGTACTCTTCTCATGGCGATTTCGGTACTTATACCTCTATTATTTATGTTTTAGCCAAGGTTAGGTAGAGCTGCTGTTTCCGGATGTGGTGGGGCTATCCACATCAACTTGTTTCCTTAGATACCTGTCAAAAACTATCATCTATGATTATATAAATTGCATTTTACTCATTATACAACATGTTTACCGTTTACCTAGACCGCGTTTTGATAGGTAATTAATTAGTTATGATAAAAAAATAAATAAAATATTGTAAGCTCCTATAAAATAACGACTGTTGCTCGATGTTTTTGGATTCTGGATTTTTTTTCGCATATGCGCAGCTGCATGACTAGTGTTTATTTTTGTAACCATCCCTTGCTACTTACTTACCCTGAAGGGCTATAAATATAGGAGTTTTTGTACATTCAGGCTGGAAATTACGTATAAAATCTACAGGAAATGTAGTTATTTTTATTTTTAGCAGATTTAGCTCACCCAAAATAGTCTCATTATACGTGCGTGTTTTCTCGTCCAGTATCTACTACACTTATATGCTTATAATAGTATGTAAATTCAACTTCAAAAAAACATAAAGAGTTGGCTATTCTTGGTGGGCGTGAATCTAAGTTTCTTCACAAGTGAATAACAATGATAAACTAATTTTATTATGAAAAATGATTACGATTCACGGATAATACCTGTCTATACTTATTGACGTTGTTTTTTTTTTTTTGAACTTTGATTATTAAAAAATGGTGTTCATAAAGTTCGATTTTTGACGACGATGTCAATTTAAACGCTATAAATAACGTAGAAAAAAAAAAGTTCTATGGAATCTTTCGAATATGTTTTATCCATATTAGATGCCAGTGGGGTTTGTTGATTTTGAAAAAAAACGATCTTTACAATTTGAAAAACAAATTTTTATTTTCCATACATCATATAAGTTTCAGAATTTTTCTTTTCTGATAGTGTTGTGTTATCTGGACGGTTATGGTAAATCAAAGATAATTTGATTATTTTTTATATTTAATTTATTATTTAAACTGTTTATTTTTCTTAAAACAGTTTAATCGTTATTTTTTATACGATTACTAAAAGTATAAATTGTACTAAATGTTCTACTGTACATAATTCTAGTTGTGTGAGTAGATAACTTTCTAAAAACAAATAACGTTAAACTGGCTCCTTTAAAGGAGTATAGGCACTAACCTATGCTTCATAATAATTTAAAAAAAAAAAATAGTATTTAAATGTATTTTCCGAGGTATGGAAAAAAATGGTTTCCCTACGGAAATCCTGGAAAAGGCAGCGAATTTTTAAATTTCAAAAGAGCGTGCGACGCTGCTATTTATACAACATTATAATTTAATATATAAACGATCGTGACACGCGGCGACGGCAGCTCGGAAACGCTAGAAACTTCCGATTTTCGTACGGTTTTGTCTTCTTTTTTTCGTCGTCGTCTTTTCCCTCTTTCGTTCAGTCCGTATATATATATATACTTACCTATATTTTTTCCTTGTTTTTTTTTTTGCTTTTCTTTCGCTATTTCGACGCGCACCGAAACAAGTGGATCGAACAACGCTCGACACCGCCACAGCTCGTTGCCGTCGATACCGCCGAATTATTATTGTGAATTCGTCACCGTGCACAGTTTTTTTTTCTTCTTTTTCGGTGGTCTTCGGCGGAGAAATCGCGGCCGTGTATTATGCGTCTTGTTTACCGTTATACCACATCCCGTCCGTCATGCGGACGATTTAACTGTTTCGAACGCGATTATTTTATATTCTTTTGCTGCGGGGACTGTTCACCTATTATAATTGTGTTTTAGATTCCGAGTGAAACGAAAAATCTGTTCACACGTTTGTTTTCGATTCGGAGCGTTAGCGAGGATGATTTTTTTTTTTATCCAGATAGAACGTCTTACAAAACGCATTCAATTTTCGAATCTTAAACAACCGAGTTTTTTTCCAAAAATATTCAGAGCCAATTTTCTAAAATTTTCCAACTTTAAACAACTGTATGTATAAAAATTGTAAATACGGATTTTCGCAATTTTTTCAGTAGCGTAATATGTTATGTTACACGTTGAGAACCTCGCAGTAAAATTTCAAGACTTTTTGTGGAAAATTACAAAAAAAAAAAAAATGAAAATGAAAATTTCTATATTTTTCGTTTGAAACTTAAAATCGGCCATAAACCGAAATCGTGTGAACCAATTTTTAAAATTTTTTTAACCACGTGTGTAAAACTATCTTGTTTAGATTGTGTTTCGAGACTAAAACATAAAAACTAGAGGTTTTCTGGAATAATAACTGCGTAAAATTCCAGAAATTTCAGAAGTTTCATAACTCGCTCAAAAATGATCGAAATCGATTGAAATTTCAACAGTAGACTCGTTAAACGCTTCGACGTATAATATAATAAATGTCAAGTGGAACGGAGCAATTTCGAAAATCGGGCAGTTTTCTTTTATTCCCCCGGAACTCAAAAAATAATCAGAATTTCAAAAAACGCTTCAAATAAAGTACCATCTCGGAATTTTCTTTTAAGGTTGTCGTACGTTAAAATTGGAGCGGTTTTTCTACTACTTTGATTGCCACCTACATATTCTTCGCTAATCTAAAACACGCATCATGTTGTGAAAACCATGATGCGTTTTTCGTTTGATTCGGAATCTAAAAAAAAAAAAAACGATGGGATATTCTCCCTAGCAGCCGCTGGTGGGCTAACGGGCGTGATAATAAACAATAATTGTACAATTTTCTCTCTCCGTATAACAAACGATGTTGTTCTCGACGTACATACGCGCGCGGGTCAACGGCCTCCACCCTCTTTGTGGTGCACCGAGTTCCTCCTCGCCGACGCCGCTGCAGTTTGCCGTACAGAATGAACGCATGTGTGTCGTGTTGTTGTTATAATGCGACTCGGTCCATACTGTGTTGTATGATATGAGCTGTCGTCGCGTTCGTTTGGTAAAAATTATTTTAAAATTCAAAAAAAGGTGCAGACTACGCCTTGCAGGGTGGGTAATATTGGTTTCCAAGTTGCGGTGTACTCGCAGTTGTGTTTAATACGTATTATATTCTGCGAAAGCGACGGATCGCGTTCGAAAAAAACAAAACGATTCTGAGCGAGCTGCTGTCTAATCTATAATGTATATACTATATATAAGTACCCTGGGTGAAAATACAAAAGACCGCGAATTTCTCCTATTTATACATACGTCAATCTATAGGTAAAACAACCAGTTATAAAGTTCTTCGTGAAAAGATCGCGCGTTACTCTACGTATCCGGGAGAGGGGGGGGGAATAGTGTATTAAATTATCTAGAAAAGACCTTTCTCAATCTTTTATAGCGTATTAAATTACTTCAGTACCTACATAAAAGTTTGAAAACGACACCGAACAATTTTTTATAACGATAGATAGGTATTATATATATAGCCGTTCTGACGCCGGGTTTGACGATTTTACCATTTTCGTCGTTTTCGGCGTATGACTCGCAGGAAACAATCAAAATATCGAAAAACGCTTCAAATAAAATAAAATTGTACAGCCGAAATCCCAAGTTGTATGTGGTATTCAACGTATGATGGAGCACGCGATTTCAAACTTTTCGCCGTAATATTCTCCAACTTTTTTTTTTGGGTTTTGGGGTTGAACTCAAAGAGTAAGCAACATTTCCGAAAAAGTTTCAACCACAGTACCACCGAAGTTCACAGACATTTCATTAGATGTAATGACATTGAAAATCGGAACAATCTATACGAGAAGTCGTTGGCAGCAAAAAAAAAATCTTTGTAAAAACGATATACTCCTTGGCTACGCTCAAAATCTAAAATTATATGAAATACGCAGCTCGTGCCTCGTATATGTATTATGTTTAAATTTTGAAGAAACAAACGGCAAATGCGTTGTTTGTGTATACGTATATGATACGTTTGTAAGGTATAGAAGTTATTATGTGTTAAATCTTAATTTAGTTGTAAACAGTTTACCAACATCTTTATTGTTTTTAGATCCTGAGCGTTAGCGAACTGTAAACAGATCGCAGTGAAATCTAAAATACAGTTTATTTTTCAAATTCCTGTAGATATCTAATTATGCGTTACATCATAATTCTCAAATTATAACATAAAAATTAAAATCCATTGCTCTTAATTATAGGAAACCATTTAATATTAGATTCTGAGCGTAAGCCGAGGAAGCTATTGGTTTTACAAAGGTGTGGATTTTTTTTTTTATTCGTGTCTGTTATATATTTTTATCCTTGTTGCGTTGTACTCAACGTTTTGCCAAATTTTCATGAAACTAAGGAGAAACATTAACGTGCAGTTATTGACGTATGGATTTTTTGCTAAAACATCCAAAATAATAATCGGAGCATGCTAAAACTTTTACACATAATATTAAAATAGGTACGATACAGGTTTGATAAATGTTTCGAGTGATTTCGAAAATGTTTGAGCTAAGTACAGAACTCTGAAATTCTCAAAAACCTAGCCTGGACGTGTACTACAGCTCGCTCAGAATCGTTTTTTCGACGATTCGTCATTGCTTTCAAACACGAAATGATGCGTTTGAACCACAACTTCCACTTTATTTCTTTTTAAGAAAAATATCAGTTTTTTCGCGTGTTTTGTGGAGGCCCAAAGCTTGGCCAATTTGTGATCGGAAATTTCGTTTTTATTTTCATTTTTTTCGTATACACACAATACACCAATACGTGAATCTTTTAAAGTTTGTTTTTTTACGCGTACACTGAAAACAAATACAAACTGTATAATATTTGATTAAATTTTTAATAAATTATTCGTGTTACAAAGGATACGTATAGCCTTGAATATTGATAAATTATACAACTTTGCTCGTGTATAGTTCTTATCTGAAAACGTACGCTATATCGACTGATAAATATTAATTTTTTCCTTTAAATAACGCATTCGTTTACGTATTATTGCTTTAAATTCAGACGTACGTACTTATTATCTTACGGTACCAGTTAACAACACTGATCAACTTTTTTTTAGTACACCTGAAAATAATCTCGTATACAATAAAAATGTCATCTTCGTATGAAAAAAAAAAAAACACGTTTTACCGTAGAAATATTTTTCGATTACGTTCTTGCTTTTACCGTACGATATTGGTATTTATTGGTGTACCCCCTATCTATTTTAGTAGTAGGCGTATTTCGCGACAAACCATTTCGATAATTTTCGACCGTCGGATTTTGAAAAACGTAATCCTCGCAGTCAGAGTGTGGTGTGTTAAATTATTTTTTGCACAAAAATCATCGGGATAGAGGACACGTCACTGGTCCCCGTCTGTACAGAATATAGATTTTCGTGTAAAAGCGGTCGAACGGGAATCGAACACGCGCGGCAACGTGTATAATGGAAATCCGATCGGATATTTACGATACGGTCGTCGTGTTTTTTTTTTTTCCAGGCCCCGCGTGCGTGCGCGACACCACCGCTGCAGCAGCGTCGTCGTGAGTCAGCAGCCATATTATCATCGCACCGAGTCGTCCCGAACGCGTACGTCCGAACCCTAAGCTAATCCGAAACAAATTCGTTCGAACCGTAGACGCGACATTGTTACCTACGTTTGTAGACTGCGCTTAGATGTTATATGAATAAAATATGTAGTCTGCTAAAATAAACGGCAAATCGTGGACGAAAAACGATCGTTCCGTGAAAAGTACGATAAGACTGCATCTTGATAAAATCATTATTTGTCGTGGGAAAAAAAAAAGTGCGAAAAAATATTTCGTCCATGACCATGTAGGCTCGTGCAGTCCGTACGGTTCGAATCCGATAATAATCCGCATAGAAATCTGCGATTTGACCAATGTCGTTTACGTTCTGTAGAGAGTTTTTTTTTTTTTTTTTGTGTAAAACTATTTCGACATTAATAATTACCGTATAATTGAGTAACGCGTTTATTTGTATGTAGTATGTTTTAGATATGTTTTGATACATTTTGTGTTGCGGATTGAAATGTGGTGGTAGAACGCACTGTAAATTCCAGATTTCCATCGCGATCTCAGCCGAGTCAGGGTCCGATTACACGCGTCTCCCCAGTCGAGAAAATAATATCGTCTCTCTTCTTCGCGCACCACCGGGGTGTCATGTACATGCGCGCAGTGGAATCGCGCTAAACCGTTTTCGAAAAGTTGTTATTATCGTTATAATTCTGCGGGAATTTATTTTTTACGCAGGCACGTATTATTTTTGTCGTACGATATTCCTAAAAAAAATCTTAAACAATCGTCTCGCTAAATTATACGTTCCATTATAAAAAAATACAGACAGTAATAATAATTGATCAACAGTCTCTCGCAGGCAATGTTTTCAAGGACGCGCGTCGTGTGCTGCAGCTGTGCGCGCGCGCGCGAAATCGTCTGTTGTGTGTTGGCCTACATGGCGAGGAATCCACGTCGTCCGTCCGCGATTGTGTGTGTGCATCGTGACATCCGTTTTTGGTGACGATTGCAGCTCCACACCGTCTTGTTTTGCCATTCGATTCCGAGACATTGTCGAAGCGAAACGCGAATATTACCGTGTCGTATACGTAATATTGGTCGAGGGTGTCCGTGGTCGAGAGCGAACTGTTCGTTTTTTGCGAATCTCCAAAACTGAACTAAAAATAAAAAGCCGGGATCACTCTATAGGTCGCGTGGGTAGTTAGTTTGACTGCGTAGGTTGTGGTTCGTTCAAACGAGTATGTATTTCGTCTGACAGATCTGAAAGAGCAATGACAAATCGCTGCGTTCGAAAAAACCGACCCTGAGCGAGCTATCATGTAAACGACGTCCTGGTTTGGACCCAAATTCGACAATGAAAATTGAATGAACCTTTTTGAAGTATTTTGTTTTTTATAGTTCTACAGACATTAAAACCAATATCGGTAGATCAAGAAATTGTTCGGAATTTATGGTGGTATATAGTTAGAGTAGCGCGTACAACTGTTGTTGTGTTCGAATTTCGAGTCAAAAAACCCAAAATTAACCCATTTACGGATGAGAAACTTCAAAATCTAAACATGCCTAAATGAAACTTTTTGAACGTTTTTATTTAAAGTCGTTTAGTACAAAGATTACATTGTTGTCTAAAATTTCGAGGCTCCTCGGTGATTTTTTTCAAAATTATGGAGAAATAACTATGCGCGTTATTGACAAAACGCCGTTTTTAGCGGTTTTTCACAAATTTCGGTGGTACTGTATGTAGAAATCGGTGCACTTTTTCTGGTATTTTGTTAACAGTTTAAAAAAAAAAAAAAGTTCTTTCTAAATATCTTCACGCGTGGGTCTTCTTTACGATTAGTTTTCAAGTTGAAACTCGCTTAGCACATATTTTACTGTTTATTAGTTTTATTTATCTTTTTGAACGTTCGTATACACTACAGAGTGCCTCTCACGAAACAGTATTTAAATACCTTTATTTTGTTTTACGTGTGAAAAACGTTATGTTATACATAATAATACTTTTGTTTGGGTAATGTTTACGTATTTTAATGCAAACACGGCAATCATCGATTTTCTCAATAGGCACAAATAGTATGACGTCACATTGTCTATTGATAAGACTGGCGGTTCAAAACAAACTGTTCATCACGGTTCATTCCATAAGAAATGCATAAGTTGAAAATAATTTTTGAAAAAAATGATTTTTTTGTTGTTTGTACTTTTTTCTTAAAGTGCTAACTTATAAAATCGTGTCCCTTACAAGTTTATACACATATACCGACCAAAAATATTAACGCTTTTCTCGTCAAAACAAACAATTTGTAGTATTTTGTATCATACAAATTATACACAAAACATTCAGTTAATTCAAGTTTTTGGTCATCTGTGTGTCACTTAAGTGTCACCGGTTACCTATCTAGCTTTTCAAATAGTTGTTGTATTAGACCTTATTGTCAAAATGGTTGGGTTCCGTTGTGTTCTCAATCTTACATTTCCAACAGAGAAACCTGCAAGTTTTTTAGATTTCCAGCAAATGATGTTGAATGCAAAGTTTGGGCTAAATCCTTGAGGTAAATTATATTATTGAATAGTTATATTCTGTTAAATATATTATATAGGTAGTAGGTACCTATAGTAACTGATAAAAGTTAAAAAGGTTTTTTAATATTTTTAACGGACGTCGTATTTAAACCGTTGATCGCGGTCCCGAACAACATTTTTTTTATAATTTTAAACCATTATTATTTTTACGAACTCTTTTTTTTTCCCTTTTCGATTTTTATCGCGCGACGTGTATTATTTATTTGGGCCCCGACGAGCTCGCGCGGAGTAAAGGTAGGTAGGTAGGTACCGTTTATCGCACGAGGCCGTCGTCATATTATTACGCCGCGCCGTTAGCACCGCCTGCCCGCGCTGACGGACGTGGCCGCAGCGCGATAAAGATTCAGTCGACTCGTTGCCGCCGTCGCGAGCAGTAGCCCGTTGCCGTTGTGATTTTGTGTTGTGTTTTTGTGTTTTTTTTCGCAAGTCGCAATTTTGTTTGTCGTTCGTTTTGTGCGCACTATTTTTTCGTCCGTTTGTTCACAACGTAAAAAAAAAAAAATATAATATTACAATACGACCGAAGAAAGTGCGCGCCGCTGACGTTGCAGCCCCGTGCGTTACGCGTCGTCGCGCGGACGACAAAAACGATATTATTGCGCGCGCGAGTGAGTTGTGAAACGAAGTTATTTTTTTTTTTCTCATCGGCTGCGGAGGAAAAACGGCTGTGGACGGTTCGTATGCAAAAACCGTGTTGTGTTAACGATATTAATGTAGTATTCTAGCTAGTGCTGCTTACAGCGCCGCGAAGCAACAAAAATGTCGGACTATAGGAGAAATGCGCGGCCGCCCAATGTTCTTTTGTGTTGTGTTACCCAACGTCGTTCGTGTCTTATTTATTATTTATAACTGCTCTACACGCGTGGAACTGCGGCTTTCTGCCTTTTGCGAAATATTTGCATTCCGATGGCACTGTAATATCGTTACGACGTGTAGGTTAGGTTAGGACCGCGCGCAGATTAAAACGTTCGTTGATGAAATTCGGACGACGAAGCGCCCTTTTTTTACCCTTTGTTTTCGGGAGATTTCAGTGACGCGTTGTTCTCGTGTACACACGTCTTGTTACAGTATATAATATACTGTAACAAGACGTGTGTATATATAATAATGTACATTCTTTACACATTTTATATCGAATTTCAACCGTATTTTTTTACGATTTTTATTCTAACGAGACGTACAACTCGCGAAAAACGAAATATATCTGACAAACGCTGCGTATTAATATTATACACTCGCTATTCCCCCCGCAAGCGAATTCACTTTTTCAGTTGCTTACGCACTGTTAATATATAGCTAGTTTGTATGCGTTTGAACTCAGGAACAGATGATACGACGTACTCCTCAATATCTTCGAGCGTTTCTAATTTATACAATAAAATGGTCCAATACCTGATTTTTTCTGATCCCGTTCAATTATAAAATCTTCTTAAACGATTCAAAAATATTGACGTTCGCGCCGAATTGCTTTTTCTGTTTGCAACGTGTTTGTTTCACAAAAACGAATTAACCGTTTAGAGGTGTGTAGGTCGAATAAAAACGAGAAAAACGTCTTGTCTGTAATCTACCTTGTTTACGGTTATGTCATATTGTTTTGCAAAGACATCCGATGTTTCAGCATATCCGTCGAGTTATCGACTGGTCATTTTAAAACACAGCGGTATACCTATTGATTTTTCCACGCGTTCGATACGATACGAACGTACCCTTCAACCCTTGGCAAATAATTTTCACCGACACCCTGCTTTGTTCTCTCTACTAGTATGCCGCTCGAAAGAAAACGTGCGTTTAGTGTGTAGGTAAACTAGTGAAAACAGTGCAGTAATTTCTATAAAGTAAACGCGAAAATAATTTATAAGTTATAACAATCAATAGGTATGTCGACCTGTTTACTATTATAATGTACGAACTGTAAAATATGTTCTATCTGAGATAACTTAAGGTTCGGTAACAGTTCGTAACATGTTTTTGTTTTGTATATTGTGTATTTCTAAATTTTCAATAAGCGTAGTTAATTTTTGCCAATTTCGGGATTTCGTTAACTATATATTTTACCATAATAAATACACTGTTTTCCGATTACGGATCCCCCCCATGGTAATGGTTATAAAAAACCTCGAAAATGTACGTATTTCAATAGATTTCAATGACTAGGTAATTGTTTTACGTTTTTATGGTATTCCTATTATGTATACACTCATTGCAATATACGAGTGTTATTGTTTTAAATAAACAATAGTACCTAAACTAAAGTGCACTCTTCTTCACTATAGACTCGTTAGATTTTGCACCTAACGTACACAATTTTCAATGTTTTCTACGTTTGTTACAACTTATACAAGTATGCTTATTACATAACATAATACCTGTTGTACGATTTATATGACGTACACATTGTTCGTTTATATTCGTATGTTATATTTGAAATTTATCGGCGTATACCTAAAGGAAATTATATCCTTAGAAATTTGTGTTTGGTGAAATTTCGTTGTTCGTATTTCGATTTATTTTTTCTGTAACGTCAAATGTCGTATGTATAATGTATGTTATAGTACAGCGTGTAATTCTTGTACAGTTCGTCGCAATCAATAAAATGTTAATGCAGCGGAGTATATTGCAATGGGAGTGTTCGAACAATCGTTTTTACGATAAAACAAAACGAATTTTAAAAAACGGAAAATCGCTTTTTTATTTTTTTGTAAACAAACTTTAAGCGTTTTTACGCGTGTATAGCGTTAGACGGTACAATAACAATTTTACGTATTCCAACTGTTTAGTGTTTTAATAGATTTTTTTTTTTTTTTATATATATAATCAAAACTGATCGTTAATAATATAGCGACTTGAAACGTAGCGAGTTACATTGTAGCGTTAATTATATTTCACGTTAACCCGTATTTGACTAAATTATGTTATGCGGCGGGTACCGGACTCGTCCGTTAATAAAACAAATTTGTACGGCACATTGAATAATGATAATGCACCATAATAATTACGACCGCTGAAATTATAATTTCTAATAGTTTGGATAACTGACGTGTTAAACTACTTGTTGAACGTGTGTGTACTATAGCTATATCATCAGTTAATCTAAAAAAAAAATCATCATTTATGTAGGTAATTTTACGAAATGCGCATAGGAACTTTTGTGATGGACAATTGTTGTGAACAAATTTTGTTTGCTTGGAACTCGAATCGACGATTGCCGCGTTAACCTCGCACAAAGCTCGCATCGATCATCGTAGCAGTTTGCAAGATACCTAATTATACGTAGTAGCCGCGCTGTGGTGACTTTGGTCTGATTTCTTAAAATGGCTTTTTAATTAATAAAAGTTAATTTTTACAGATTCGATGTTGTAAACGTGTTTTTTAAATATTTAAATGCGGGTACTTATCGCCGACCATATTAAACCGATCATCGCTATTATAATATTGTCTACATGGATATTACCACGCTCTCACGCTATGCAGGCGGTAAGTACTGACTGACGTCTTTACTCGCGTTTTTAACTTTTATCGCCAAACCAAACACGTTTGTTTCGGAAGTTGGTTATTTCGTCTGGTTTACGTGTATACGTGTTTACGTGTACCCCCAGAATAATTAATATCGTAGTGAACATGTATGAGACGTGTATGGATGCGATTTTTGACGATGTCCTATACTTTTTTTTTCATTCAATTTTGTCTTTTTCTGTGTAGATTTTGATTGTTTGTGTACGCTGTGTATTACATATAGTTCTGCGCTGTTTGATCGCGAACGTTACACTAAAAACGAGATCCGACGATACACACCACCTAATAGTAGTATAACGCATGTTTTGTAAAATCATACGGTAATTTAGATAAAAACAAAATGAAATGCAAATTTAAAATACTCCTAATTTATTGGAAAAAAAAAAAAAAAAAAACGGCTAGCATACGTACGTGTTTTAATAATATTATTCCTATGATTTAAAGAATTTTTTTTTTTTATAAAGATCCACCGCAGCAAACGCGCGCGCGCGTTTCAGCCATTAATAACGCGGTCGTCGTCATTTCCCGCCGCGTTCTTTGTTCCACTTCCTACGCGTCATCGTCCTCCCGTCGCCGCGTCGTCGGTCGTCGTGTCACCACCGTCGCAGCCAAAACGCGCGCGCGCGCGTGTGCGCATTTTTAAATATTTTTTTTTTTTTACTTATACAAGTTATGACCATATAATGCAAACGAGAACCGAGAAGACGACCGTTTTTGAAGAGAGTTTTGAAAAAAAAAACAAAAAAATACCGAAACAACGGAAAGAATGATTTGCCGGACGCGATGTTTCACACGATTGTTGTGCTCCGACAGCTGAGATTTCGCACTACGAAAATCGGTGCTCGAATTGAAAAAAAAAAAAAAATACGCTGTCGAGCAAATTGATAGTTCCGATTTTTCTGTACCAGACCACACAAATAATAAGGTTTACGCTAAAATATTTTGTAAAATTTAAAGGCGACCACTATACACATTATTATCATTATTTCGTTTTCAGTCCCGTCGGCGGAGTATTACGCCCGATTGCGCGAACAAAAATATTTTTTTAAATTTTATTCATAATATTATTAGAGTAATACATACGAGGATCAAAATGATTAGTTTTTAATATCATCGATACCTGTATCAATATTTATAGTGTCAATAAACAATCAGATTAGTACGTATAAAAAAAAATAATCATATAGCGTTGTTTTAAGAATAGTTTTTCCCATAATTCAAAGATGCGATTGATACATTTTTCACGACGTGAGCTAATAGCGTACTACGCGAATTATGATTATCATGAAAATATTCTGCACGCAAGCGCCACAGAGTTCAGGTACGAGTATTTCAAAACTTCGCTTAAAAACTATGGCGGAGAAGTAATTATAAAAAACAAATTCAGTGGTTCCGTCCAGTTCAAAACAATAAAAGTTTTACAGAAACAACGTGTTGTAACCTACCTGCAGTGCAGGTGGTAAATATTTTATTCTGGGGTGCCACGCAGACTTTTACGCCCGTTATGTTATATTCTAACGAGTATAGAGGCTAAATTCTTCCAACAGTCATTTGAGGCCTAACCTAACCGAAAACATGAAAAAAAAACCATCTTTAATTCGAAAATTGGAAACTAATTGACGCCTTTGTGATGTTTCGAATATCATTCGATATAATATTTTGAAAGTTGTGTTATATTTTTTGCATCATGCGCAGCGTTATTTTTATACTTTGTTTTGCGTTTTAGTTAAAATACTTATTTTATTTCTCTATTCACTACGCATGCAATTTTGTTGTAACTATTATTAATATTTAATCGTGCGAACGTTAATGTTTTAAAAGTATTGTTTTTAGTTTTGTTAGTTATTATTTTTTTTAATTCTTTTCTGTATCGTTTTATAAACTGCAGTAAGAGAACCACTCGTAAATTATCAATTACAAGTGTCCGTAATCATGTTATTTGCGAACGTACAGTAATATACACTTACGATTCATACGTTTATACAACGAACTGTCCTCCTATTTATTATTATTAAAATAATATCGATGTACAATAATTGTTTTTAGAGTAATTATTTTTTTATTTTTCAGGTTTGAACCCCACGGTAAATTGCAAAAGGACGGATTCATAAGCTACCTACTTGTACAATTACTATTATACTCACCTACTGCAGGAGTTCAAATAAAAAGTGGTACGTACACCAAATTTAATTCTGAAACAAAAGAAACTTGCCCGTAAATCATTTAAAAAACATATTTATGTACAGTGTCAAGAGTGAAATCCGTAAAAAATACGTGTTTTAAAAACGTGTAAGCTTTTATAATCAGCTAAACACATGTAGACTCGAAGATATGAATCGCATTCGTTTGTGTAAATTTAAATTATTATTTAATGTTAGGTTCATTGACAAATCATTGTGGTGCACCTAAAAAGTTTGTGTTGCACTTGTGGAGATCATACAGGTAATAACTAATAATTATGTGTGCGACGTCGGTAACAATCAAAAACGTTTACGCGTGTATCTAATAATAACGATCATATTATTATTAGTTATTACCATTACGCGTTATATTCTACAATCTACGTGATTTGTTTGTTACACATTTAGATGTTTTATATTATACGCTCGGAAGTCAGTAAATATATACATATGTTATATTACCGAGCATTTAAAAATATAAGTACATTTAGTGCTTTTTAATACAAAAAAATTCGGCGGCCTTGCGAAAAGCAAACAAATAAACGATTGCAAATGCAGGGGTACAACCTCATTTGGGGGCGTGTATAAATAGAATAATTTTTAGTCAATAAATCGAGGCCACTTGGAAAAACAATTTTATAGTTAGGTAAATACCTTCGCGGTTATGCACAATTATTTTTACGGTAAATAATAATAATTATTATAAAACAGTACCGATGAACTAAGTTCGAAATTTGATTATTTACAGTTTACACTGTCATGATACACTTACTCGAAATGTATGTTAAAAATGCTTGTCGCATTTTACGCATATAGGTACGATTTAAAATAATTTTTTTTAAATTCTTCGGCATCTTCGAGAGAATATTACTATAGAACACTAGATATAGTCAAATCGTTGGAACAGTTTTTCATCATATTTTACGAGCTGTTTTGTTTAGAACTCATCAAATATTAACCGATCTAATCTTTTCAGTTATATTATAACTGTTTGTATAAACATGCAGTATTATATGCTTAAAAATGTTGTTATATATTATGATTAAAATGTGTATATTATATGTTCTCGATGCAGCTTGCAAGCCCGTTATTTTAAGGTGGAATATCGTTTTTTTTTTCTTCTTAAATGGTTTGAATATGATACCTATAGTTCATACTAGGCTAACATTTTAACATTTACATTTTAAGTTCTTTCAGTCGGCCAAACACGATTTTCGTAACGAACCGAAATCCAACCGAAACGAAAATTTTTAAACATTAAAGCAATGTGCACCACATTATGTGGTTATACGTAGTATAAAGTTGCGATCGTGTAGAGGTATGTCGTGTGTGTAATTATTTATGTTGGTAAAACAAAAATGTTTTGTTACGTTGACATCATTATGTACTCGTTATAATATCGTGTATAGGTTGCCACGCGTGAAAACGTGCAGTGCCTCGTCATTTTGCAACGGTGCGTATACCCGCCAACGTAAAAAACATTGATTTTTTTTTTTTTTTTGGTATACAAAAATAAATTCAATAATAAATATTTAACAGGAAATTTCAATCGTGCAGTCGTTTAAACCTCGGGTCCGTTTTGAATAATCGTCGATGTCTTAGACGATAATTAAAACATTTATTTAGGTGCCTGTATTCTATGCGTTTCGTGTACATTTTTGGCTTCAAACGAAACGACTCGACGCCGTAGTACAATATCGTAGAAAATACTGTCGTATACAGATAATGCGAATAATGAGCACCTTTATTTTATTCAGGAATCGGTTGTACGTAAAACCGTCCGTACGATATTACCCGTATCCTGCTGGTTGTCGATGGATGAGAATTTTTTTTGTTTTTTTACACTGCGGTTGTTTGGTGTTTTCGCCGTTTTCGTTGGATCGAGTTCACACCTCGCGCGCGGCGCATAACATTGGGGAAAAAAAAAAAACACCGAGAGGGTCGGAATAACGAATTTCTCGCGATTCGGCCGACTTGGCACACGCACGTAAATACTGTTACAAATCCCACCTTATCGTCGGGGTTTCTTCGCGTGTTTTCGAATTTTTTTTATCCTTTTTTCCTTGCCGATAACGACCGACGGGTGCACACGATCCGGCGGTGCAACAGCCTTTCCCGGAATGTACCGCCGCGCGCGTGTTTGCGGCGACGATCGATACCGTCGCTCCGAGCGCCATCTAGCCCGCCGGAGTCGGCGAGATACGAACAACGTAATAACTATTATCGGTTTAATTGTCAACGTTCTCGAAATCACACACGGAACTCAAATCGAATCTGTATCGATTCTAATAGTAGGTACGTAAAAGTTTCGGGACGATCGTTTTTTTTTTTGATGTGACCAATAAATCGACACGTCAAAAACACGCGTTCGCCGTAATTGTGTTTCTCCTCGGTTTCACGACTGTAACTTTTTTGGAATTGAAAATTTGGCAAAACCTGCGCGCCAAGGATGTAAGAGTCGGGCTTTCGAAAAATGTACCGATATCATTAGGATCGCAGCAATATACCCGAGGCGCTACATGCCATTACGCGACGAAAAAAAATAAAAACAAATCTTTGTAAAACCAACGGCTTAAACGCTCTGAAATTAAAATATTCGCGTACTAAGAGCGGCGTGGTTAACGGACGAAAACGGAGTAAACGCTTTGCTCAATTTCGGATTTTTTTATCTTTTAGCCATTCGTGATTTTCGTTGTCGCTCGATAGCCGTGTGAAACGATGATGAGTTTCCAACACCAAAGTATTGCGTGTCTCGTCGATTGCCTGCACAAGACGGTGGCCGAAAAAAAATGTTTGTAGCTAGAATACAACCATACATAGGAAAGAAACGCTAAAAAAACGGTTTTCACAAGGAACTCAAAGCTATCCAACAAATTCCATAACCAATAATTTTGGGACCGTTTTAACTTATTTTTTCCATCCTTAGAGTGATGATGACCGTATTTGTGTATGGTTTCGATACTATTTTCGCTCTTTATACAAATTATAAACTTCGTTTTTCTATGTTCTACTAATCGTCGTTATTGTTGGTACGCGCATTATTTTGTTTCACATTTAAACGATTACCTATCGTTACTGTTAAGTATGCGTTACACGGAACTGTATGGGATAGTTGTGAGAAAAAGTTATGCTCTTGCCATTAATGTTTAAAAAAAATCCTCGTTGGAATGTTTATTGAAGGCGTATTAACCATGTATTATATGATTCATGTTGTAAAAAAATTTCTTAAAAACAATTTCTTCTTGTCGAAACAGTACCGTTTGCCGAATAATTGTCACGGAATGAGATCATTTCTGTCGTATTTTTAAGTAAAGTATCTTGCAGTGATGTAACATTTTTTCGTCTGAAATCACCTCGACGTCTGCGGCTTATAAACGCTCGAAAAACATAAATACGTCATACCGACTTATTACCGAATTATCATTTTTTTTTTTTGCCATCGACCACAACTGAACCATCTACAATTTTTAAAAGTTCTCCTCGCTAAAAAATAATTTAAAAAAAAAATAACGGTCGTTTTATCATAATTGTATTACAAATGCACCCGTAACAATATGGTTTTGTGTCGCGACAAACGCAGTGTTTTTATCCGCGCTCTACGGGTGTATCACCACGTTGTCTTTTTTCGCTTTTGACACTAGTGACCGTTTGGTAGTAGAAATACATGGTACGCAATTAGCGGAAAAAAAAAAATTGTAAAATTGTACCGTAAGTAATTTTATTTTTGACATTAAAATGATACGTCATTGCGTTCGAGTTTATAACACACTCGCGGTTTATACTCGCACGGCTACAAGAATAATAAGTCGAGTATAGCATAAAAAAATAATCATTCAAATCGTTAAACAACAACAATAATTATTATCGACACAATATCGTAATTTTTACGAACGAAATTATTTCACGTCTGCTTCTTCGTCGGTCGACAAAGTGTTATGTTTTCGCCGTAGTAGTAGTAGTATTAGTAGTAGTAGACGACGAATGCGGATTTGGGTCATTGTCAATGCACAATAATGCAGAGGAGAAGAAGTACACGTCGTCGTCGTCGTCGTCGTATACACGCGCGCGGTCGTAGCCGAGGCGTGTTATAATAATATTATTTACTCGCGCCATCGACCGAACAGCGTTGTTTCGAACGCGCATCTCGATCGTTTTCTTTTTTTCATTGCTCGACTGCAGCAACTCACGGTTCGCGTGACGTTTTATTATTTTTTGAATGATTTGGACTCGCCAAAATTTACCTTTTTAGTTTCCGAGCGGCGCAGCGGAGAACACGACGTATTGTTTTTTTATTTCCCGTCGACAACTTTTCGTACAGAATATGCTCCGATTTTCAAAGTCACCTCTAGCGAAAGGTGGTGCACTGCGCGGCGGTACTTTAAGCTTTTTTTTTTTTTTCTAATTTCGCTTACTTTTTGAGTTTTACCACAAAAACCGGGGAAAAAAAAAAAAATCGAGAATTTTACGACAAAAAATTTGGAAATTTTCAAGTTTGTATGGTGGTAACGTTTTCGCGCAGAAGGAGCGCTCCAAACGTTACGCGTCGAATTACCACATAAAAGTTGAGATTTCGGCGTTAAATGCGATTTTCGTCGATTGTTATTTCTGAGTAGCACTTATCGTCATTAAAAAATGATTCCACGTCGTTTTCAAACTTTTATGTGCTCAATTAATTTAATAAGCTATATAAAAGATTGAAAAAAGTTTTTGCTGGACATAATACACTATTTTTTTTTTCCCCGTGTAAAGATATTCGCTGTAGTAATTCGCGATCTTTTCACGAAGTACCATACAATAGGTATTGTTTTACCTAGATTTTTGTAACTATTTATATTTTTTTTTTTTTTTTTTCGTGATCGTTTTTATCTTCACCAAGGACTTATTAGATTAGACAGCGATAGCTCAGAACCGTTTTTTTCGAATGCATCGTTGCTTTCGGATGTTCAACAATACGGACAAACTGCAACATCTAAACCTGCAGTGACCCACCCAAAGTAGTTACATATATCCAGTCTTGTAAAGTATTTGGGTAAAATTAGGTGTTCAAACACTCTTGTCAATATCGAATACTTTTTTTAAATATTTTTGATTTATTCAAACGATATTTTAAACACAAATTTTATTTACGTTTTTCAATATCTACCTATTTTTAATCGAATATTTTGAAGTGTTGACAGACAATTTTTAGAATTTTTTCTTTAGTAAAAAAAAAAATTGATATAAGATTCATTTTAAGGGGGGTTGATGGCGTCAATTTTTTTTTATCACACGCATATTATTGGATTTTAAACGAGGGTTTAAGCGGGTTTCAGGCGTTAGAATGGGTAAAATGTTATTTTTGGTCGGATTTTTTTTTTTTAATTTAGCGTACAAATAATGGAATAATAGTCTTTCATGGCGTTTTTCAAAATTGTGCCTCTAAGAGGGCTTAATGGGGTGTAATAGGTGGAGGTGGTAAATATGAAAAAAAAAAAAAAAGAAGGACAAAGCCAGGTCAACTAAAAAGTTTTACAACTAAAAAATAATAGGATATTTGAACTTATGGTGTACCTATGTGTAAAAAAATGTTTTTTTTTTTTTTTATAAACTTTCTCATTTTTTGTAGACTGAACCGCCCCGACCCGCAAACGACGTTTTTGACTCGTGCAATCATCCGTTAAAACTTAAAATTATAAAAGTCTGTACATATCCACTTGTGTGTGTATAGACTGTATATCAGAACTCGGAATATAATCCGACTTGCGGTAAAAATATAGGACCGAAACGATGACACCGATATTTCGAGGTTACTTCGGAACAAACGCAGCCGTTGTTATTGACCCAATTCGCTAAACGTTGTTTATTGTTTATCGAAACGCGCGTCAAAGTATCCGAGCCAGTGTTTTACAGGCGTGTGTTTTACACGGAATTATTATTATTTCGCCATTCGCGCACGGTACGCGTAACGATTTCGTTCTGTATTGTATAACAACAGTCGATTAACGTGTGTGTAATTAAATTTCGTTTTAGATAAAAAAAAAACCGATGACTATAGCCGGTTGTTGTATAACAGCCGTAAATAAAACGTATATTTTACGTAAAAAAATGTGTACTATCGTTCGTATGTTTACTGCAAGTGTTTTAGATTCTGAGCGACGCGAGTATAGTGAGGAATTTGTTGTTTTTAGAACGATAAAAATAGATTTTTATTTTTCTCTGTCGACAACTTTTCGTATAGAATGATCACGAGGAATGCTCCGGTTTTCAAAGTCAGTACCTCTAACGAAAGGTTTATTCGTACTCCGGAAGTGCATTGGTTAAAGTTTTTTTTTTGGTTTTGCTTACTTTTTGAGTTTTACTCCAAAAACGAAAATAATTGGGGATTTACGGTGAAAAGTTTGAAATTTCAAGATTCGTGACGAAGTTTTCGTTTAGAAGGAATGCTCAAATTTTCAAAATCAGACCTAACCTTTCAGATTCGTAGGTTTATTGACCGCGGTGAAATGTTGTTCCTAGAATTTTTTAAATGTTGCTAATTTTACTACGAAAACTTGAAATTTTCAGGTTCGTGATGTCGTTTTCGTGTAGGAAGCGTCCGATCTCCGATCTAAACTTGGAATACCGCAAAAAAGTCGAGATTTTGGCTTTAATTTACATCTTATTCCAAACAAATTTTTGAATTTTACGAGTAAACACACAAGTTGTCCGCAAACACACAAATTTATACGAAAAAGCGCGCTGGAGTATTAATTGTCCGATCGAATTGAAACCGATACCATATTTATAATCGGTAGGCGTATTACGTGTTAAAATTTTCAAGCGTTATTTAAATTCGTATTTTTTTTTAAACGTGGATACGACTTTCGGAGTTTTCGGACCATTGTTAAATTTGGTTTTGACCAAGACGTATGTAATATTGATTACTCTCAGACCTCGCTCAGAATAATTTTTTCGAAGTTAACGCATTGCTTTCAGATATTAAATAATATATATGTAGTACGTTTGAGCCACAATTTCCAAACCAGTGACCCACCCACCCAAAGCGTAATCCGTTATTCCGTCAAACAGCCCCCGCGACCTAGACTGTTACCCCGGCTTTTTTTTTTTTAGATTTCAGAAACGATCGCGAGTTGAAAAAAGAACGTCGTCATAATAACATCATTATGTTGTCTGTAATCGCGTGTAATTATTTAGACGTAATATGCACTGGAACTGAGATGAAACACCACAAATCGGTTAAAAAACTTCATTCCTGTCGCTCGTAAACGCTCCCTGTTTGCATAGTATAAAAAGACCGCCGAATAGTGCCTACCTACCTGATAACTATATTTTTGTTTTTATTTTTTTACGCCCATTATAACTGCACGAATAGTTCGATTGAAAATATACATCGCTCTGAACTTTTCGTGCGTGACTGCAATAGAGACTCTACGACAAAACGGTACATCTATTCGAACGCGTGTAATAATAATACATCGTGACAGCTGCCAGCTGGTTTACAATATTGTGTACGGAAAAGATTCGTCGATGATTTCACGACTTTTTCTTTTCACGCGCAGCCGTAAAGCGAGAGTCCGATTTAGAATTATTATTTAAAAACCCTATTATACCTTGTCTTTATTTTTTCGTTTCAAAAATCGCCAAATATATCGTTTTATCGAGTTCCGCCGGACCGCGTTCCAAACGTTATTTCTATAGCACAGCAGTCAGGCTATCTCAGTTCCTATTCACGAACGAAACAGTAACATTGACTACTAATTTTTGTTTTGAAAGAAAAAAAAAAAAAATGATTCAGAACACCTGTATGACCGTTGAGTTTTTTTTTTGAATCATTTCGATCATTAGAAAAAAATATTCATGAAATTTTTTAATGTTCGACAACAAAGTCAAAAACCCAAATAACATAAAAAAAATTTTTAAAAATTGGCCGACCACGGTATATCGAGCGATGGATTGTGCGTTAAAAGATAATATCTACAAAACTACAAAACTAGGTAGCGGAAAAGAAACGCAAAATTTCTAAACCGTATAGTAACCGACTGAAAAATAAATGATAATTTTTTAAAACGTTTTTTCGGGTAGCCTAATAAAAACATTACCCGTATAGTATATTTAAGCGAAAAAACGCACGGTTTTGATCTGTAAATACACGTTTTTAATATAATTTTGCTGCGTATCTACTCGAAACTCGTTCCACGTACGCGTGTGTATCGTTTGCGCGATCCCAACTGGTATTTTATAAAATTATATCACAACTATATTCTTATGCTACTATACTTTAGTAGTTATCGCGTTAAGTTTTTCTCAAAAAAAAAAACGATTACGAATTACGTCATTAGAGACACGCGTGTTTGGAAGGAAACAATTTTTTTACGATATATAAAGTTTTTGTACGTGAAATTCCGTCGCGGTATGTTTACGAGAAATCACACGCGTTTATTTATTATTTTACGTCGTTATAACTTTCGTAAACGCGGAATAGTTGTTGAAATTTTCTGTATAATATTTTGTCGTACGGATCGCTGACGCTGCTGCCACACACTTGACTTTTTTGACGTTTTCCAGACGTTTTCTCGTCCATTACAGAACGTAATACGTATAATAATATCGTACGTCTGCGTTTACCGCGCGGTTTAAATAGGGTCTTTCACATTTTTTTCAGGGCTTGTAAATATGTCGTCTTAATCGTAAAAGTACTGTACGGTAGAAACACGTGTTTCTCCAGCAAACGGAATTAGATTTTCGAGTGCTCGTGTGAAACAGTCGAAGCGTTCGCTTTTTAAAATAGGCGCGATCGTTGGGGGGTGTCTCGGCCCAATCTGGTCGGCATTAATCCCTTCAACAAAACTTTACAAAAAAAAACTTAGCCTCTCCCAAAAAATTTTTAATTTCGGCTCTTCAAATGTGCTTAAAAATTACGCGTGCTTACGTAAAATCGAAATTGTTTCGAATTCTTCGTATACGCTTTTCAGGTTGCTCCTATATTACGTAGAGTATGACGCGTTGTTTTTAAAAAAAAAACTGGCTCGTTTTTATAATATGTATTATACGACCTGACACCAGATGTTGTTCGTTATATTACGACGTTGTACCATTATACTAAATGCTATATTGTGTTACGCTTTTGTATACTATGGTTTTCACTCTGTAGTCGCTCCTCAGTCAATATAATAATGTTATACTGTATTGATTTCAAGGACGATATTAAACTGAAAAAAAAAATATTATATATATCACTTGAAAAATACCACAAAAAGTAAGTATCGTTACGCGTGTGTTTCAAAATAATAATAATAATATTTCAACATTGTCATATATGTACCTACTATTACAAAATATAAACGCTGTGTAATGTTTGTACGACGTTTTAACACAAAATAGTATAATTTTTTTGAAGTGAATGCGCAGTGGTGGTTTGGGAGTCTGCACAATTGACTTCTTCAGAAAATCAAAATTGCAGGTCCAATTGTTTTTAATCGCAGAAGTTTTACACGGCACTCGTAACAATTTTCTATCGTAAAAATAAATTGTCGTACTCGCATTATTCATGTTACACACAGTGCAATAACACAAAATATAAATATAGAATCAAACTGATGTCATTTCTCTATATTTTAAAATAGCTTTCTCTTATCCGAGAGTTATTAATTTAAAAACTAATTCATCTAGACCTTGATTTATAAAGAATTATGCAGGTATTTAATTTTTTATTTCACGATGAAAAAGGCGTTATTTCATTGTATCATAGATTTAGCGTTTATCGTTAATATATAGCCGAGACACGGTAGCTTGATAGAAATTCAATCTTTATACGCAGATAATATTTATAATAGATAAGGCGTATTAATACCTATTAGTTTATAACATAATCCTAGCATAAAAGTAAAAACATAATATACCTGCAGAGATAACTAACAAACAAAAACTAATAATAATAAAGAATGGAGAAAGATCAAAACGCCAAAAAAAATCAAATAAAATTGACTAATAAATTAATAAAAATGAATTACATAGTAATTATGTTAATAAGTTTGGAAGTATAGCGTAAATAGTTATAACTTGTATTATAAAGAAGAAAAAAGAAATTCAATCAAATTTTTTCTTTAAAATAATATGTCACAAAATTATCACCTCTATAACATAATATCATTTAAGTTAAACAATACCACAAAAAGATTTTTATTTTAAATAATTTAAGAGAAAGTAAGAGAACGGTACCACGGTAAAGGTGCGATTACGCTTTGGGTGGTGGCGCTAAGTCATGCTCGTAATTACGTGCTGATTATTCACGGAAAAATTATAAAAATAAACCTTTTTTCCCGGACTTTGAAAACGACGTGTAATAGTTTTTTATAACGATAGTTTATAATAGGTTCTGACGCCGGATTTGGTCGTTTTCGATAACATAACTCGGAAAATAATCATAATACCGAAAAATGCTTCAAATAAAATTTCAAATTTTAAAGTCGAAATCCCAACTATTACGTAGTTGTATTCAACGATCCGGAGCACTCCTTCTATCCAAAACGTACCCGAAAATTTCGAACTTTTCGCCGTAAAATTCTCGAATTTTTTTTTTTTTTTTTGGTCCTTGGGATAAAACTCAATAAGCGAAATGTCAACCGGAGTCATTAGACGTCTTATTCGTTAGAGCACCGACTAATCGGAGCGTACGAAAAGTCGTTGACACAACAAAAAAAACAACAACATACATTCCTCGCTCGTCGCTCAGAATCGATAAAACGTTTTTAACAACAGGAAGTGGTGTCGTTTAATAAGATCGTTGAACGTATCTTTTTGCTCGGTATATACCTGAATCGAACAACAATACGAATATTGTGATTTGAAAAAAAAACGTCGGGAATCTGCGTGCTTTATTATGACGCGTGTG
Source organism: Hormaphis cornu (assembly GCA_017140985.1). Taxonomy (NCBI): domain Eukaryota; kingdom Metazoa; phylum Arthropoda; class Insecta; order Hemiptera; family Hormaphididae; genus Hormaphis; species Hormaphis cornu. Next base: position 28,605,052 of record CM029358.1, read on the forward strand.
TGTGTGTGATATGCAACGTCTCGGGGGTGCTCGCCGCCGTCTTAGGGGCGTGGAGCGTCGCCGCAGGTGCGCGAGGGACTTTGCAGACTCTCGGGTATGCGCTCGCGGCCAGAAATAAAACGAGGGAGACGTATGGACAATATTACTACGACTGCAGGTGTTGCACCCGTCGTGATTCCACCCTATTTTCGGATTATTTTGTCGTGTCTACCTATCTATATGGTATATACAGGGCGGGACAGTCCTTGTACCCATTTGTTAAATGTCGTTTTCTGAAAATTTTTACTTTTTAATAGTGTATATTAGACGTACAACATTGCGGTGTTGCGTTGCGGTCGCTGAAGAAGAAATTGCGATTGGATAAAAACGTCGTTTAAGGGTGGCGGCGCCGGATTTTATACGACGCGAATGTGGCGGTCACAGCCGCGGTCCCGTGAAATAGCTAGGTTATCCTCCGATTCGTCGCGTATTACGTTCTTTTACAAGACGGTTTTTGAAAATATTCATTTTTTTTTCCATAGTAAACAACGAGTAGTGAGAAATATTGCAACAATGACGGTGTACGTTCGTACGCATACAATATTACCAAAAAAATCATGGATGTATTTAAAAATCAAACGTACTTCGGCACAAAACACTATTTACACTGTTAAAACAGTGCTCCCAAACGTATACGCCATTCGATATAATCACGAGTTTAGAACCGTTTTCAGACCGAAAATTGAAAAATTACATACTTTAGTTGCGCGTCAGAAAATCCGCGAACGACGAAGAGCATTTTTCAAAATAGCTCTTTCTCGTATGAGAACCCGGTAAACTCCAGTTTTCGCCCATGTATTTCACGTGTGGAAACGATACCGCGTTGTTTTTCGTATTTCTTTAGACGCGCAACATTTTGTTGTCAATAATACCGTTTACCTTTTTCCAGGTTTTGTCTTATAACGCAAATCGTTTTAAAAGCAAAACAAGCTGTTGTCATCATCGTTGTTTTACACTCGTTGTCTGTATACAAAATGATGCCTATAACCAAAACACACTGTATATTTGGCCGGTTGAATTTTGCAGGTGACAGACGCTATATATATATATACCCCTACTATTTTAATATTACACCTTCGTCTCGACGCGTCGCGTTTTCCATTGAACCGACGAGACGGTTTTTGTTGTCTGGCGTGTGATTTTATTGTATTATTTGTCGCAAATAACTGCGATTCATTGGTTTATTAGCCATTGAACCTTAAAAAAATAATATACGCCGCAGGGCTCGTATATGATTTTCGGTTTTTATTTTTTGCGAAATAAAATTTAGAAACGTCGCCGTTTGCTGAAAATGCTTATTATCAAGAACTTTTTTCGAAACACGTCGCCTATGATGTTGCTGCCGTATGAATTATTTACCATATTAAGTAAATTTTATTTTAGGGTATTCGAACGGTATAACAGCTATAATACGATTGTTATAGAAGGAATATCTCGGTCTCTGACGATGATTCGGATGATTATATGCGGTAGCAGAAAATTGAACACAAGTTTAGACCATCTTCTTCTAATATAGGTACTATAGATAATATAAATTGTGCGTACGTTTTGGGTAAATTACGAGTACTAAATTATCGGGAAAGTCTCTTTATAGACATAAAAGTTGTTTGTTTCAATGCTTTCGACTACACGCGTAGATGCCAACAAGAATATTATTTTGTATATAATAACTTGGTTCTATACTGTTAAATTGAAATTTTATTTTAACTGTACAATATTCTCTATAGTCAATTTATATTTTTCCATTTCATTTTCGCGTACACTGCAGTTTTGACGTTTTGGGCAATTTTCAACTAATAAATCGTGGTGGCTCCGCTAGATATGTCTGGCGGGAAAGAGCGTATATAGTTCACTTTCAGTCTTCAGACAAATGTAAAAGTTTAAAAAATAAACATATATTTTCACACCGTCAGTTCAGTTCTATATTATATTTTTTTGGTTATTAAATCACTGATTCGTACGATATTATGGTTAGAGGTATCTCTTTGAAAAAAAAAAAAAAAATAATAGTTATTTTACACACCTATCTGTATTATGTTCTGTGGTTTTTTATTTGGGCCTTGTTAAACGGACACGAATAATCGCTGTGCCGTATATATTGTATAGTTTCGGTGTAAAATTTGTACGATATTGTACGTTTTTTAGCAGGTTACGCGACCGCACTGCTGTACACACACAACAATCGTAATAAAAATAAAAAAAAAAAACGTTTATTTATAAATCTTCAAATCGTTATAGTTTCATTGATTTATCGCGCCGTAACAATTATTATTTTATGTATATAATATATAGTTTACTAGCAGTTATGATGCTTTGCATCAGTTGTTGTTATAGTGTGCAGTATATAGGTATTAAAATTATTGATAATTGCGGTGTACGCGTACGCTCGTTTTTCCGTCGTAGTATCGACTATAATTATTTTTATAAGCGAGTTTGAGAGGAACCGTAACGGAGATAAAAAATAGTAAAAAAAAAAAGTAATAAATGTGTAGTAAAAACATCACACCGTCGCTCGATATTTGTTAAAATCAAAATGTATGAACGGTTAAGTGAGTTTCCTCAATTCTGCCAAGTCTCAGCTCGATAGAACTGCAACGGGAAGTGGGCTAAAAGAGCCAAGTTCTTTTAGGGTCTCCTAAATTTTTTTTTTTTACTCTGCCATATTGCCGCATTTTCACCCTAAACAAAGCTGTGCGCCAAATTTCTGCCCGTTCGGTTGATGATAACTATAAAACAAATACGCGCTTCTCTATATACTAAGTAATTGTCATAAGAAATCGACGTTTTGTATATAACGTACTGAGGTTGAAAGTAAAATTTTAAGCGTTCGATTTGTTAGAAAATGATTGGTTTTTTTTGTGAAACAAAATGATCTGCACTAAGAATATCAAGTATATTAATATGGTTCTGTGGTTTTTCGCCTTTATAAAACATTGATCTTAACTATAAAAAGTGAAACCTATAGCTTCATTATTATAGATATTTGTTGTAATAAACTGTACATGACTTACGCTGACTAAACTAGGAACAGAAGGAACACGTGAATGAAACTACATAATTACAAGCCCGTGTAACCTCCGTCATTAATTCTAACTATTTAGATGTTATATGGCACTTAAAATTTCATATTATTTTTAACATTAAATTGTGACTGTTTAAAGTTAGAAACCCGGAAAATTTACCCGACCGAGAGTATAGCGCGGGCTTTTCCCCGCTTGTTTTTTTTTTTTTTTTTTATTCTAATATTACGAAATGTTATTGGTGATGATAACATTGTATAATCATTAAAACTTACATTTTTTGATGTAGAAGTATCAAACAAATTTTACGAGGTAAAATATATCAATCTTTTGTGGTTTACTGTACAGTGAACACTGTCAACAAATATTTTGCTGTGCTCTAATGATGTATTGAATTTTTGTTTTCTGCAGTTTTTTCACTGAGTAATCAAACAGACAACGCCGTATTATAAGTTATGATCAATAATGATTCGCGTCAATTTTTACTGCGTAATCGCCATTTTGGTATTATATGGGTTAATAATAATAACCTATTCTTATAATACAAATAAAATATTTACACAAATTTTATGTAGTTTCCTGGTACTTCTATGTGTACAAATCATTTTACAATAATTTAACTTTTTTTTTCTTTAAGCATATAAGTTGTGATATCTAAAGTCTATCCAAGAACGAATTATTCAGTTTATTCCGCTTGCGTGGTGTAAAAAAAATCATACTTTTGTTCAATATCTAAATATTACAGAATAATTTATACTTACGTAGTAGTAATTCATAAGTCTCATCGAATTTCTGGGGGTTGGATGATTTTTTCTGTCCTAATCATGTTCGCAAATATACTTTAATAATCTCTATCGCTCAAATATTTATTCTTTGTACATTATTACAAAATTTGTCAACACTTTGAAAGTACAACTACTATTTGACTTGTATGTAACTATATTTTTCAATTTTTTTTTTATTTTTTTTTGTTAAACATTTAAATTTTTAAACCAAACAACGTCTATTTTTTAAAACAGTATACATAGATTTTAATATTCTACTTATGAAAAATTCTCATGTATTTAGAGAGGCTCTCATTTCAGATTTTATGGGGACCAAGTCCTTTATAAGCCCCCTTCCGATTTGCGCCTATGAGTGGTATGTAATTTTCAGTATCCTTTATAGGTCCGAAGTGTTTGATGGAAATTACGAAAAGGAAAACATCGTTCTTGACGGATTTTATCCTGAATTCGTTTTTTTGAATAAACTCTATTTTATAGTCATATTATACACAATGATTTTTAATCGCCCGAGCGCAAAATCGTCAGATTCCCCAGAACACGGCGCGTAGTAAGAATTTTTTTTAGTCTCAGAAATCTGGACTATCCAGCTTCGTATATTATTATCTGTTGATTTTTTTTAGGAAATTTAGCATTCTTGTAAACTCTCCGAGTCTGCTCCTTAAAAACTCGTGGGGACGATATAATATATTACATATAATATACTATAATGGTATATTCTTGGATCCATGTAGATAGAAGGCATAGATACATTTATGTATACGCTGGTGGTGTATATTGTTGCCGACAAGAATTCCGTTTGGGTTTTGAGAAACGTTTTTACGACTCGTTTATATTATTGATTTAATTCACAGGACACTTTGCCGCATATTATATTCTGCAATAAATTTCATTCGTATCCGCGTTTGAACTGTACATTTTGAAAATTATTCAATAAAGCGGTGTTTCTACAGTTCAGTTTTCGAAAACTCGCCGTGAATTAAATGTATATAATGTATAATTTCGGTATATAAACTTACTATTGATTTCATTCGGATCGGTTGTGCTGTCTGAAAATCGAATACCGTGTGTAGTACACACAATAGCTACCGATAAAATATAGTAGTAGGTTAGTGTAATAATAGTACAAGTATAATGTTCGGTTATCGATGAAAGTATACAGCGTATATCGGTTCGTACGGATTTTAAATTTTTTAACGATTTCAAGTCGAATCAGCCGATTTTAAACGCGTTACATAATCTGGATAAAAATAATTAACACGTAGTATAAGGTTGAGTGATAATATTATTATTGTTGTTCGTCTGTTATATAAAACTCGCCGCATAGTGTTGTTGTTTGTTTCGGTTGGCCGCGTCGAATTTTCTGTCCCCGCACCAATACTAAATATTGTTTTAAAAAAATGCGAAAACGGCGTGCTAATAATATCTTCGGAGAATTGTCCTGTACGTCGTTTTGAAGAATCCAATGGTTCTAACACGTTTCAGTATCGTGTTTTTTATTACGTTTTTGTGCGTGCGAAAATTCCGGAAACGTATTGTCCTAAACCAGTTATATACAGCTTCTTAACATTTTGCCGCGAAAACAGTGTACGCGATCGAAATATATACAACGTTATGAGACGTATAAGTACTATTATATGTAGCGAGGCTTTTTTTTGTGTACCTACGTTTTAGCGGCACGTTTTGGACGAAACTACGTGAATAAACTCTACATTGATATTTTCAGTAAAAACCGAAAAAAAGTGCTTTTTTATGCTGTAACATTTTCAAAAACGGCGTGTAGGTACAATGTGTTAAAAATAGGTTAATAGGTTTTTTTTTTAACCTTTGACTCGTCGTTGTGCAGTTTTTATTTTTAATGGAAAAAAATGAAAAAAAAGAATGTAGATATAGTAAACGACGACAATCGCTGCCAAAATGTGGTGTTGTTCGGCGGCGTGTTTTGCGGCAGTCGTGTGTGAAGGTTTCTGTAGGAATTCCCGGGCGTACACGACGTCGTAATTTATGCTAATGCGCATCCGGCCAGAATAATTTTCCTCTTCGCTCGCTGTTTTTTTTTTTCTCCGAACGATGTCTGACGTGTTTTTTGAAACGTTTCTTTCCGTCTTACCTTTACTACGGTTGTCTTTTGTTTTCCTTCTGTTCGTCATCGCGTGTCAAAAGGCCGAATTAATTTCTAGGTTTCCTCCTCGTACCCACGCTTAAACAGTATTCAATGTTTGTATATACACCCGTAATCGAATTCGTAATAAATAAAGTTTAACGTATCGCTATAAGTCGTTAAAAAATAATACGCCGCGTTTATATTTATAGAGATACTTAACGACATATCGGCTGTTTTCAACAGTTCCGGCTCTCTTCATAATATTATCGTCAAATGTATTACTACGTATATTGTGATGTAAAGTTACGCCGATAATGTTTTTCCAGAAACGTAGAGTATTCGGTGATTTTCTCTCGAAACAATTTTTCATCGATTTATCAAAATCAGAATGGATTCAGGCGTAACTTGAAAACAATTTTGCACGATTCGTTAATATGGTCGAAACGAAATGTTGTGAAACTATCTTAGCGTAAAAGGTACGTAATAGACGATTTTTATTCACGTACGTTTCACCAAGTGTGACCGTTAAACCAGCAGAGTCTAGAACGTCGTGAATTACAATCGATCGTGTATATTATAAACACAAAAAATCCGAGAATGAGTATATTTTGATAAGAAATTTTTTTTGACAATGTTATTCTCTCCGGTTATATCTCCATTTGAGAATATCATCATTTTTGCCGTCTGCTCACATCGTTATTTGTAATAACGGACAAACAATACGTGGTTTTATATGAATCTCGTAAACGCGGGGCCGCGTTTTTTAACAATAAAAACTTTTATCAAAGCTGCATCTTTCCTATTTTGGTATTATGTAAATAGTTTCAGCTTTATCCGATCTTTATTTTGAATGTTACGATCAAAAAAATCTAAATCGATGTGTAAAAAAACACGTTTCCCGTAATTATTTGTACCACCCCGTACGAAATACACGGCCGCCCGGAATGAAGAGTTTAACGACAACGTGTAATCGGTTATGAACCAAAGTTGTGTGAACCAATTTTTTAACCGCGTGTGTAAAAAAAAACTATCTTGTTTAGATTGTATCAAAGTTTCGAGACAAAAACATAAAAACTAGAGGTTTTCTGGAATGCGTCAAATTAAAAAAAATCAAAAATTTCCATAACTCCCTTAAAAATTATGAAAATTGATTGAAATTTCAGCAGTGAACCCTTCTTAATGACACGTATAAATTTTAAGTCAAACGTTTTTGATGATTTGACCTTTTTCGTAACTCCGAAAATAATCGAAATTTCAAAAAGCGCTTCGAATAAAGTACCATCTCGGATCAGTCTTTCTGCTAGAACTTTTGATCGCAGGAAATACATTCTTCGCTGACGATCAGAATCTAAAAAATTCGTGCACCTTGGCCGAGAAGACGATTTATTTTAGTTTTTACAATTTTTTTTTTTTTTACAATTTTTTACAATTGTATACCTAAAACGCGCGCGTTAGATACACACACCTTTTTAATTATAATTTGAAATAAACCCAATTTGCGCGAGTGGATAAAGTCCGTATGATAATGTGTACCGTGTTAACTTTTCAACACACGCGGTCACACTGTACACGCAGTGGTTGGTAATAACCACGTTTATAACCGTGGTAACAACTAATAATTATATAGATTAGTGCAATGTGTGTGTATCCGTGCCGCTTGCTGTGCGCTCGTTATAAAATGTATTGCTGCACTGCGCGACGAAAATAATAACAATAATTATTATCAATCGACAACAATATAAACGAGAGAGGTGGTCGTCGCCCCCGTTGCAATTTTAAATCATTAAAGTGAACGCATCTCGGCAATAATTTTTGTTGTACACACAACCAACGTGTATATATCACGAAACCGCAATCGAGAAACAATAATAAATGTTCTGTTTTTATATACTATACCGCTTAAAGAAAACTGCAGAACAGAGCAAGTGTAAATCAATTAAAATTTTCGGGAAGCGTAATAAGCAACGGTGGATCAGAAAATGAAATGAAATGTAGAATAGGGCATGCAAAAAGGGCATTCTCGTTCAGGAGTAAATCATTAGCATAAAATAATGTGTATAGATCTAAGAACAAAAAGACGCTACTATAAATATTCGATACGATTGTTTATTGTTTACCACTGGCGTATAGACCCGTTTCACGAGGCAAAAACTGTACGTTTTTGTTCTATCGAATTTTTCTTCTCCCGCGACATCCAAAATATACATTGCCAAACAGTTCTGCAGTTTGCAATTTTACGGTCAATTTCAAAGCTAAAAGGTGTACACTTCTCAAATTCACGGATCCGCAAAATCACGCTGACTCTGTTAAGAATCATAGCGGTTGCAAATTGGGTAAACGTTTGTACGGTTTTCAAACGGCGCCTTTCTCGTACTTTGTATCGGCAATTGAAAATAGTCATTTTCGGTCTTACGATACGGCTGTCATTGGTTACAGAATCAAATTAATTCATGCGCGATTCTCGCAAACGAATAAAATAAAATCTAGGACGGATCCGTTTACTAGAATGTACTTAATTTGTAAGTGCTGTTATTACTTGTGTACAAATATTGTCGTTTCCGTAGTTGCGTTAAAATAAAAAACGACAGATACATTTGCGTTTACCCTCGATCCGCTATACTCTTTCAATAACGATCGTCGTACATGCTGCGGTTACAGCGAGTTTTAAATACGTTCTCAAAGAATACACACGCGTAAGACAACACTATACTTACAGTTAAAACGTCGAGTTATTTTTAAGTTAAAATACGTGTTTTCGTCTATTTTTTTGTTCGAATGTGTACGTATATATTGTTTTTCTAAATTAAGATACGAAAAACAACTACGAACGTCTCGCCATGACTCGTACGTTTATCGTTTTACTTTTCAAATAGGTGACCTATAACCGTGCAACTACATAACTAACCGAATCGAACGGTTCAAAAAAAAATTTGGTTTAAACGCGCGTCGTATTCCTGTGTCCCTCCAATTAATGACGTCCCCCCCGTGTACGTTTCCCGCTGAATTTCATACAAAAAAAATAATTACACGAGGAATCTTTTTTTCACTCCGTTGTTCGAATCTTTTTTTCTTTCTTTCTATTTTCACGTAAATTCAAAATCAGCGAAACGTTTATACCGCGGTGTGTGTAAAACGTAATCCGTTTCCGCCAGTTTTCCCGTTCCAGTTTGCGGTGAGTTTCGTCGCCGTGGTGGTGCGCGCTGCAAGAAAGGAGAAAGGCGCGGCGCCGCGTAGAAAGGAGGAACCGTGTAAAATTCGCAAACTGGGTCACAGCCGCCGCCGCCGCCGCCGCCGCGTGTTTGTCGGTTTTCGACGGCGGCGGTGTGCGGAGGACGGTGTCCCGCGAAAGGAAAAAAAAGAAGCTCATCGGAGTGATAAAATTTATGTTTCGATTACACGCGGCGGTGCCGATGATGTCCAAAACATCGGCCAAAAATGTGTTAAAAAAAAAAAACGAACCGTCAATATCCGCCATACACGCGGCGAGGAGTACTTTTTATGCGGAAATTCGGCTTTTATGTATGGCAAAATATTACAATAATCGTAATTTACAATCGTGTAAGTATGTAATAATACAAACGACAGCGATATAATTTTTCTGGACACGAATAATGTGTGTTTTTTTGTTACGATAAACGCGGATAAACGTTTTTGTCGTTTTCTTCATAACCGATCGTCGTTAAACTGCGGGCGAAATGGTGAAAACGCGCGTTTCAAAACTCTGGCAGTCAGTGTCAATGGCAACGCGCACAACACCGTAACACAATCGTGTAACAAATAATGATTATAATTATTCTGCAGATTGTGTTCGATATGTAACCTTGAAAAAAAAACAAGCGGTCGTCGCAAATCCATACCCTTTTTTTGCTCGGCGGATGTGCAAGCGTAATGTAGCTACATCGGTAATAATATCATCGTACACTGCAAACCGTCAATGTCAATCGTGTGTGTGTGTGTAGTATACATAATATAGTCGTAGAGAAAAAAAAAAACGTTTGATCTTATAAAAATTTCCACAAATCGCGTATACGATTCACAATGTATTATTATTTATTGCTGCAGACGGCGGAGGAAACTACGTGTATGTACGATTTTCGCCGCCGCGACGTGCGGACAGGTTTTTATATACGAATTAACGGAAATAAACTTTTTAAACAGGGTTGACAAGTTTTTCACGTGTCTAAAAAATTGAAACGGTATATTATAATACTGGTGGTATTCGTTAGAACGACCGTTTTTAATCCGCGGCGTTTGTTGATAAAACTCTTTTGACGAATCTGCGTCGTATTACTGCGATTTTTCTCGTCCGGCGTCAAAAAAAACGCGACGGTTGAATCGAATATTTCAAACGTTAAAATATCTGCCGTGTCTGTCGTTCGTGTTGGTACGGTTAAAACTATACGACGCGGTAGATTAAATGTACGCGAATTCGCAAAAATACAGTAAAATTCGTTTATAGTAATTTATATTAACTATTACGGTTATAACTTGAGAAGAAAGAAAAAAAAATATAACAAAAATGACAACGACCTACAATGTGTGTATTATAATTATTTTTTTTTATTGTTTAATAATAATAATAATTGTTCTTGTTCTTGGAAATCTGCAGAATATTCTCGTGTTTGATTTTACATGATGACGAGTCATGCGAATGTAACGCGCAAAGTCGTAAAACTTTTCTTAAAACGTTATGATACGGATTAAAACTTAAAGACTTTTTATCATCATCAGGTCGTTTTACAAACATTGAAGTTATGCCCATAATTATTATCCGTATTTAATTTTTGCATATTTTATGTATAGCAGTATTTATGTTTCAAAATCCGCAAATCAATCGGTCAAAATGTAAATTCAAAGATCAAACAGGACTCTGTCTAAATTGACAAAAAGCGTATGGCGAGGAATCGCCTGTAAATTCGTCTCGCGGGCCGAGGCAAAATGTAAATTGTTAGTGCGGTATTTTGATAAAATATTTTGTAAAATCCAACAAAAAATGTATATAGGTTTTCATTTGTTTATAACGCAATAATAAAATAAACGCGGAACAACGTATAAAGTTTATCTTATATGCGCTCGTGTAGAGAGAGTGATTTCGTCTAAATTTTTTTTGGTACGACTGAAACTAATAAAAATCGTATACTTTAGAAAAATAAAAACGCGCAATCAAACCACTACCTACTGTGATTATTATAATAACACTGCAGGTTAACTTAACCTAACACTATTGTTAAAACGATGTGTAAATCGTTTTATATTATTTTTTTTAGTAAAAATCATCCATTTTGTTGTTGCGTTCTCTCTGCAGGTCGCAGCGGACCACCGTGTTTTACTCTTTTATTCGCATTCGATTTTATAACAGTTTCCATCTGTTGCGTGTGCGCTACATAATATAATATGCACGTGATCTGATCGCAGTAATATCATTCAACGCTAACCTTAACCCTAATATGTATACATATTATTATATTATGTCTATGGCATTGGCTTGTTCAAGAACTGCAGAAACGTGTTCAAAGACGAAAATAAAATTCAGAAACTGTTTTCAATACCCGTTTAGCTTGTATGTAACCAGTTATTTTGCAATACGTTTTATGGTTATATTAATTCCCATTTTTCAATATCGTCCTCCGCACGCGTTGATTTGTATACATAATCTCGATCATCCCCCGCAGCGATACCATTACGCGATCTTTGAAATACGTGGAAAATTTCTCTAACTGTCTGTGTACAATATTATTGATAAAAAAAATAAAAACAAAAAATGTGAAATTTCATACGGTCAAACACCAGATAAGTTGTTAAAAACTTTCCTCGATGAAAGTATCGAATCCCGAAACTAATTTTTTATCACTAATACTTTTTTCAAAAACTATGTCTTGTCCGTTTTTTGCCGTTATTGTAGTATCAAATTTCAAACAGTTCCTACTGAGTTTTGTATGGATATTTACGAGTTAACATCGATTTCAACAGTATTGTAATGGAAAGTTGTGACGAATTTTGTCTGGCAATGTCATAGGTTTTTTTTTTAATTTTCAAGTGTTAACACTTATAGATCAAAAATATGCCGGGATTCTTTTACGCGCTCCTCGCCGGAGTTATTAAGGCAGTAATAAATGTGCAATTACACTTTTTTTTAAAACTCGGCTATTGTGTGCTTTAGTGATATAGACTCCCCGAAAATTGTTGTACATGCTGGTGTGTGTCTTCATCACGATCTGATAAGAGCTAAATTACGCGCGTGTATAGCGATTAAATTGCATTTTCTGTGCCAAATATTTCGCGTATCTGATCCTATGTAAACAAATGCGTTATAAGATTGGTGTAAACTAAAGCTTACATATTTTTGTTTTACAGGTTATGCCAAGTGAAGCTTCTGAAGAAAACCGGCCTGCACTCGCTTTGCCGATGCCTACAGCTGCAGTCGTGTTAAGGTAAGAATTTTGAAAAACAACGCGATTTCTAATATTCGACTCGTTCGTTTCTTTATTCCGAAGGTGTGTACAATACACATCGTGGTTTGTGCGGGTCGGTGCCAAACGCTTCCAGAAGATTTTCTTCGGCTCAAGTCCAAATTTTTCGCGTGTGCGTTTCGTATACACTGTGGTGGTCTAATAATAGACGTACAATATTTATATGTATACGGTCCGATTTTAAGAATTTTTTTTTTAAATTTTATTTTTACCACAACATAGATCGTCCTTGGCTACCGATCGTTTTCGGTGCAGATAAAATTCCGTATTTTAGGCATACCGTACGTTACACAATAGCGTCTCGCCTCGAATTTATCTGCATACCGAGTGGTGCGGTTGTGAGGAGACACATTTTTCAAGGACGTACCGCACGGTATACTATCGTGTGTAAAAAAAAAATCGTTGAAATTTCGACCTTGCGCTGATGTTACATTAATTTCTCAAAAAAAAAAAATGCTGACCAAACATCGGTAACAATCGATAAAAAAATATACGATAATATTGTGAAATGTTAAAGGAGCACGATAACGATTCATAAGATTCCCTATGTACTTTGAATTTCAGTGCCGATGATTCGTGTACGAAAAGAGTGATATCAGAGTATAAAATTATAAACAAAAACGTTTTCAAATAATAAAAATAAAAAACAAAAATGTGCACCACATTCCTTTTTACGTACACAATATGTCGACAGACTTTTTTACACGACTTACACGACTTCGTCGTTGTACATAAAGGGAAGACGTTAAAATGTACTTTTTGATATCGTATACATGATACACGTAGTCTTGCAGAATGTGATTTGATATCGCAAGCACAGCAGCTACGACTCACAGTTTTACTAAATTTTTTCTTTTTTTTGGTTTCTTCAATGTCAAACATTCATCTCGTGTTTTCGTCGCTGTAGGTCATTAAAATATAATATGAAATATACATCGGTCGGTTCGTTGAAATATATATATAGTTTCACTTTTGAGTGGGTTTTTTTTTTTTTTGTGGAAACAACTTTTACACGATGGTGGAATACGACTGCACGATACGACGTAAAAATCTTTCTCTGTTCGCCAACAACATAATATAACGTAACGTGTAAAATGCGTATATACGTTACGAACGTATTTCATCGCGTAGGTTTATTCCATCGTTCAGCAAAATCGTAAACGCGCTTTGACCGGTATACGCGAGATGCTCGGAAAACTCCATCAAACTGTACATTATAATATTATTTTTTATTTTTCTTCTTCTCTCAGACTGCATTTGACAGTGCATTTAGTTTCGCGCATTTTGACTTCCTGCAGCGTTTAAGTGTAAGTGCACACGAAAAACGTTTTTATACCGTATACGATATAATGGTGCGAGAGATCAGATTTTACATTATTACACCTTGACATTGACGTGTCGATCGGCGTTTCCCGATTTCTATCAGTACATAGATTTTACTATTTTCTCTTCTTTATACACGTACCTATATATGTATTATGTATATATATTCGCGGGATTTTTTTTGTCGGTCGCGCGTCTGTTCGGCCATTGCAGTAAAACGCCTCAACAAGAGATGTCTCAACAGTCCGTATAGACGCGTACGGAAGAGAAAAGTAATGTTGAAAAAAAGTTACTTAAAAATAGCGAAAACTCGGAACAATTATATTCTACATTTTGTCGATTTTGTATACGTTTTTTTTTTTTTCCCGCTTATTATATTATACGGGTTTGCAGCTTTTCGTTTGATGTGTGCGAAACGTCGTAATCGTTCGCGTTTATTATTTTAACGTGTTGTTTTTTTCGACCACTAAAATCGATTTAAAAAATACACAACACGCACACAAAACAGGTGCGGTAGGTTTAAGCGTACTTTAGTTTTAAAAGTTGTTAACTCGCGCGTCAACGATGTACGTAAAAAAATTTAAAACTATTCTATATACCGACGTGTGCGGTATACGACGGTTATAATAATGGTGTATGGTGTATTTATTTTGTGTTTTAAAACTGCGCATTTGCGAAAATCAATAATCGCGAATGTAAGATTTTTCCGTTTTATCGTTTTTTCCTCGAAGTTCACTCGCACACATAAATTACGTTTGTTTTTACGACGGATATTCTCATAGCTCGGTGCGAGTGAGAGTACGATACGAGGAAAATGTGAAAATAATACGAGTGTTTTTCGTACGGAATATCGCACGCTCGTGCTTAACATGATAATAATAATATGCACGATTCGCACCTGTAAACGACGAGTTAGTCACCTACTGATGTTTAAAAACAGAAGTTAATTTAGTTGTAAAAAAAAAAAAAAAAATGATTATAACGTATATTTATGTATTGTAATAATATAAATCTCGCGATTTATTAACTTATACCATATTATAATTATGCAGCAATTATTTCGTAGGTGTATGTATTATTATTATCCGTTTACAAAAATTTTATTATTTCGTACATTTGTAAACGACATTTGCTTTTACAAAAAAAGATCGAAAATATTAAAAAAATTTTCGTGTTTTAGAAGAATCGACGTGTATGGATAATGTAAACGTGTAAATTGTATATATTTCAATTACTCTTGGTTACACATAGTATTGTTTTAGCTGTAGTTAAATATGTTTTGAACTTTGTCTAAATAATCCGTGTAGCAAGCTGTAAACAGCTGTTGTCTCAAATAAAATTAACACTCGTCTAGATTAATCTATTATTATCTGTTGCAGCAGATCGTTACTCTTCTATACGATATTTTAATCTTATCAATACAACACCGTGGTGTTCAGTTTATTCCACCGTTTAAAACTGTGTACAAAACAAAATTCCAACAAGACCGAATCATAATACGGTTTGAGTATCGCCAGAATACAAAACGTTGTATTTTTTAACGTTCAGACGCAATCGGTCAAGAAAAAATATTCCTCGTGATTATATAAATTATTTTATGTTTTTATCCGATACTTTATCATATACTTTTGTCACGTTAACTTTCTTGTCTCCGTTTACACCTATAAAAATTCGATTTTTATCTTCGTTTGAAATATATACACCACAACACGCACAAAGTAGATCATAATATTTGTATGTCGATCGATGTTATACTATTATATAGATACCTAAACATGATATTTAACAAAACCGTCTCGCGTCTCGTGCAGTGCTAATAGGATTTCGATCACTATATATAATATTATGCGTTTTTGTATTTGAAAGAAGAGAACATAAATTCATATTTCTGCAGTTTCGATAATATATATATATGTGGTACGTCTAGCCCAAATTTTATTTGACTTATATAGTAGAGTTCATTCCACAAAATATAATATAAATGTATAGATTATGATTGTAAATATACGATCTTGAAATACGATCGAAATCCGCGAGCTTTCCTCCCGTACGGAGACGCGTTTACACCGCGGCTCGTTCGCGTTTGCGTCCTAAATTATCGGAACAAACATTTCGCGAGGAAATGAGGTTTTCCACAGCGTGTTCTAGACGATACCTGAAACGTATACATGTATTAATCGCGGTGGTTTTAGATTCTGCAGAGCGGATTGAAAAAGCTAATGTTTTTACAATGACGTTTAATTTAAAAAAAAAATTTTTTTTTTTATACCTACCGTTAACACTAAATTTCTACCAGAAAGAGTGCACCGATTTCTACATTCCTTTTCTTGTAGCGAATTGGATCAAAATGGTACTTTGAAATGACCGTTTTGCGAACGTATCAATAACGCGACCGAAAAATTGCGAAAAACCGCTAAAAACGGCATTTTGTCAGTTATTTCTCCATGATTTCGAAAATAATCATCAAGGAGTCTTGAAATTGTAGGCGATAACGTATCTTTGTACTATAAAACTTCAAAAAAAGTTTCGTTTAATTTTAGGCTATTTATAGTCATTTTTAGATTTTGAGGTTTCTCATTCGTAAACGGGTTAGTTTTGGGTTTTTTTTACTTGAAATTCGATCACAACATCAGTTACTCTAACTGTACACTAAAAATTTTGAAAATCGCACGATTTTTTAAACAGTAATTCGCGATCTTTTTTATTTCCGCCCAGGTCTTGATAGGCTCAGAATCGTTTTTTTTCGAATGCAATGATTTATCGTTGTTTTTTCTGATACTAAGTAACGCGGATAAACCGCAACTTTGAAACCAACGACCCACCCAAAGCGTAGTCGCTACTGCACCTTTACCGTGGTACCGTTTATTTTTCTTTTTTTTATAAATATTCTGAGCGTAGCTAGGAATGAATTTGTTTTATTTTATTTGCGTACATTATAATATAGGAAAACCGCGCGAGAGCCGACGCGCATAGTAATATTATAACGTTGTACGTGGTATTATTATTATAGGCGAAAGAAAGAATGATTTATAATAATTTAAAATAATATTATACCAGCAAGAGCGAGGTTTTAACCTTGGCAACGCGGTCGACGTCTATACATAATATTAAATAGCTGTTACGAAACTTATCACACTTGTACGTCACGGACGCGGCTCATTGTGTTACAGATATTGTTGCGTACACAAAAAAAAAAATAGTATACGCGCTCGTAATTTTTGAATTTTTACATTCATTTTATGGTAGTTAATAAAATGTTCCGATTTTTAAAGTCAGTACACCTCTACTGAAAGGTCTTCGGACCAATCTCTGGTACATTGAGGAGGAGAGTCTCAAATTCGAAAGTTCAAAATTGAAAAAGTTATACGGTCGTATGAAAGAAACTGCGGAGAAAGGTTTTCGACGTATCGATTTGGTTTTTTTTTTGGCCGTATAACATAATATATAAAATAACGGTCGGAACAGGTTGAAACTCTTACATAATATTAAAACATATAGGTAACAGATACGGGTTCGATAAAAGTTTTAATTGATTTTGTGAATATAATATAAGTATAGTAGTTCTCGAAACATTTGACGTATATAGGTACTTATAAAGTTTTTATTGTTAAATTTGTTTGTACCAGGAAGTATATATATACCAGACAACCGAGCTCGCTCAGAAACGTTTTTTATAGAATTATCATCATGTAAAAAAACACAACTTTAAATTAATAAAAAAAAAACGGGATCACTCTAGGTCTAGTTCGACGGAGTAACGACTAGTTTAGAAGTTGTGGTTCAAACGCATTATTTAATATCTGAAAGCAACGACAAATCATTGCCTTCGAAAATACGATTCTGAGCGAGCTCGGTTTTCTGGTATTTTAGTATTGTGTAAAGGTTTCAGCTCGGTCCGATCTTTATGATCAAAAAAATCTAAACCGATGTGTAAAAAACACGTTCCCCGTAATTATTTGTCCCCCGTAGTATACACCGTGGCCGCCCGCGGAATGACGAGTTTAACGACAACGTAAAATCGGCTATAAACCGAAATGAACCGATTCTCTAAATTTGTTAACCACACACGTGTAAAACTATCTTGGTTAGATCGTATTAAAGTTTCGAGAGTTAAACAAGAGGTTTGCCGGAGAATTCAAAAATTTCCATAACTCGCTTAAAAACGATCAAAATCGATTGGAATTTCAGCAGCAAACTCGTTATACCCTTCTGAATGGCGTGCATAAGTTCATCAAGTCGAGCGGAGCGATTTCGAAAATTTCGTCGTTTTCGTTTTTGGCTCCGAAAATAATCAACAATTTCAAATAGCGCTTCAAACAAAGTACCATCTCGGATCAATTATGTATCTTTTGACGTATCTTACGTTAAAATCGGAGCTATCCTTCTACCATAGAAAAAGTGATCGCAGAAAAAAAAACAATACGCTCTTCGTTCAGAATCTACAAATATATAATTATTTCCCTGCGGACGCCCTTTAAGTTTGCCAATACGGGAAAAGTATATTACAATACGTACACGACGACGGCTCGATAGTTTTATTTTTTTCGCGTTACACACCGTAGTAAAAAACAATGATCTTTCGTAAAAAAAAAAAAATGTACGTTTTAAATACGTTTCGAAATGGAACAAACGACGTATTATACAATATGATGTATTCTGTGAAAATTACGTATATTATATTCCGTTGTTAGGCCGTTTCGTCGCGTTCGTTTCGTCGCGTTCGTGAAATTACGGTCGGGCGGTTAACCCCTTTTCGCCCCCGCCCGCCCCACCGCAGCGTGTTTCGTCGTCATCGGCCGCCGCCGCGCTCTTGCCGTCTCGCCAGTCGCCGCCGCCGCCGCCGCAGCCTCCGGCGCCCGCCGACGCTTCTCTCGTTCATTCTCCGTTGGGAAAAACAAAAAAAAAAAAACACTTTCTCCGAGTTATAAGCGCGCGGTATCCGTCGACGGTTGGGGGTGGGTGGGGAGGAGGACGCCGCCGCCGCCGCTTTCACCCGACGAAAACCCGCCGTCGCCGCCGCCGGTATTGTATTGCGCGTCGACGACGTTCTCTTTTGCGTCGTCGTTTTCTTTTTTTTTTTTTATTGCGCTCTTTTGGAAACGAAATAAAAATTCGTAAAATCTCACAAGGGTTGTGTGTGTTTCAAGAAACTGTAAGTGCGTTTCACGAAATTAGACGAAAATCCTGACCGGTAGGGTTTTGTGTTTCTCGTACCGTTAAACGAGCCCGTTGCGAAATATTTCATAATACGAACGAAATTCGTTTGTCGCACAGTTTATATCCCGGACAAATTGGCGTGAAAACGATTTTATTTAACTCGCGTCTCTCGTATGTGTGGCCTCGTCGATATGACGACAAATGTGTTTTATTGAAAAATTAGATGGATCTTTGTGACAAATTGTACATAGTTCTGTGTTCATGTCCATACGGACTGTGTACGAGAAGAGGAGATTTACTTGTTCGGTTTTATAAACGTAATTTTATGTAAATATATTAAATTGCGCGTTATATTATAGGCTATATGTATAGCCAACATTGTTGATTTTTCGGGTAGCGTTTTATAATCAAGATCATACTGACGATCGCATAGTTGGTATCAATATATCAACGTATCCGTTGTATACTTTAGTAAAATTATACTGTTCTCGTTTCATATACCTATTATAAATTTACGCACACAATGCACATTTTTTTTTTTTTACCGTTGCATTATTCATTGTTGAAGTCGTTGCACCGGTGCAGATAATATTTTAATACCTATGTATAAAGAGAAATAAATTATATAAACAACGCGCTATCAGCTTATAAACAACTCAATCGTCGTAATTATACTATTATACGAGTACTACGAGTTTTCCGTGTGGGTAATTACTTACATTTGTTTAACTGTAAATCGGTTCGCGAACCGAGAGAACGCCTTATTGTACGAAAAAATTCACCGTTTATAGAGTTGTGAAATTTTATGACTGTAATATTATTTTATACGCGTGAATCGATTATTACCGTACATGTATACGACATTGACGTTAGTTTCCTATGAGAGGACGTAGAAAGCGGAAAAGAAAAGGAAATATACTGCAGTACACCTATACCTAAAAAAAAAAAAAAGTTGCGGTTTAATCCGTGTTGTTTAATACCTGAAAGCAACGATAAATCATTGCATTCCAAAAAATAACGATTCTGAGCGAGCTATCTAATCCAATAGGTAGGTCCTTGGTGAAAATATCGCGAATTATTCCCAGTACGTAGAAAAAAAAAAAAAATACTGTATTAGGTATACCTGGGAAAAACTTTTTTCAATCTTTTATAAAGTATTAAATTGGTTTAGCGCGTAAAAGTTTGAAAGCGACAAGGGAACAATTTTTTATAACGATAGTTTAACAGGTATAGCCGTTCTGACGCCATTTTCGGCACATAACTCAGAAAACAATCAGAACATCGATTCGAATTGCTTCGAATAAAATAACGTTTAAAGCCAAAATCCCAACTTTTATGTGGTTTTCGACGTAACGATTTTTTAGTATTCCTTCCACCCGAAAACGTCATTAAAAACCTGAAAATTTCAAATCTTTCGCCGTTAATTTCTCGTTATTTTTTTGGGTAAAACTCAAAAAGTAAGCGAAATTTCATGAAAAAAAAAAGCCTCACCGAACCATACCACTGGTGTACATAAACTTTTTAGAAAAGTTACTGACTATGAAAATCGGTGCACGCAGTACGAAAAGTTGCAGTTGACAGAAAAGAAAAAAAACTGTTAAAACAATTCGTCGCTCGGAATCTAAAAAATTTCTAGGTATCGCATTTCACACACGTTTTATGTTATATTGATTATTATTGTAGAGTTATGTACCCGATTTCGTCGTGTCGTTCGGATCGGAAAAAAAAGTATATTGTGTTCTTCGTGACTATTGGCCGCGCACCATTTTTTTTGTTTTCTTTTTTTTTGTCTTCCTGTCGTAGTACTACTCTACTATGTATACAATCTGAGCGAAAAAAACAAATTTTGTTTCCCGCTATGTCCACACCACGGCCTTGTGTGTGCCGCTTATCGACATATTCTCTTTATTCGAAAACCGTGAATAATATTTTACAATATTATGGCGAGAGAACGTAGAAAGAAAAAAAATTCGTGTGCCAAAAACGTCCGTCGACGTGTACACGTGATGTGTGTGTGTTTTTTTTCATTATGTAAAAAGAACGTCCGAAAAATATACGAAAGAAAAAATGCGTCTCGAACGTGATTATTATTATTATATCGAGTTTTCTTACGCGTTCGTATAATAATATGCTTAAAAAAAAGAACTATTCGAATAAGACCCGGTGTAGCGACTTGCAAGTGCACCAAAACAAAAATACGGTATTTTATGCAGGATGCTGCGAGAAACGCGATAATATCGGATAAAGTACATGTTTTTTACGTATCCGTTGCACGGTTCGAGCAATACGTGAATAATTGATGAAGGATTTTATGACTTTACGTCGTAGGTACAGTAGTGGTTGTTTTTACAATGACGTTATTTTTTTCTGTCGACAACTTGTTCGTACAAAAAACACGCTCCGATTTTCAATGTCAGTGAAATCAGTTTTCTTTTTGGTTGAAGCTTTTTTTTATGAAATTTCGCCTATTCGATTAGCTTTATCACGAAATATTTTGATAAGATAAAGACATCGCGTATACGACGTGTTTGTTTTAACTTTTATACTATTATTATTGATTTTGTTCCCCTCTGATTTTCGTATCTTTCGGCGTTGTTAATTATTTCCAATAACGATCAAATAATAATACGTCGCCCCTCGGCAATAATATAAAAATTTTATAGGCATTATACACGTATACGTTATTCGTACACATTCGGGTTGAAACGTTGTTGTACTGACTCCTGTTAATTCGTGCAGTCTTCCAATCACGATCCTCTCGAAGCAACCTGAATACCTTATCTCAGTGGTTCAATTCACGGAAGATTAAAACCAACAACTCCAAATCTACTCGTGTAACTTTTGCACTCCGCCAGTCCAGACCTCTTTTTTTGAAAACGCGACTATACCACATACAGATAAAATACCTGGGTCTCGATAAAAGACTCGCCCCGCATCTCAAAACTCAAACGCAAACAACTCAACAGCCGCCTACACACGTTCTCAGACCAATCCCGAAAAATGAATATCTCCAACCGCTTACTTCTATATATAAAAGTCTTCTGCAACCAATCTGTGGTCCTACGGAATCGCGCACTCTGCGGAGCGGCCAAACCAGCCAATTCTAAAACATCTACTATTTGCAATGAAAATCCCAAATATTAGTCAAACAGCCGCCACATTCGACTCACGCAAAACGGAACACCACAACAGCCTCATCGCTCGACTATTCTCCAACATACTTCCAGGAAATCCAGCCAGACGCCTTAAACTGGGGGAACCGGCCCAGAGATTTCTTAAACGTCCAATTTGCTTACTAAACTAAATGAAACAACGTGTGAATAAAATGTAAAATCAATAATAATTCTCATTGCCACTCGCAGGCGCAGGCGTTTCTAACGTGAAACACCTTTCCCGTTTTTCACCATTCTTTTTGTGTAAAACTTTACGCTCAAACGGTTTACTTATTGCACGCCAACGATTGTAAATAAATGATTCAAAAAGATAATTTTTTTTTTATTACAGCTTCGTAATGACGTTTTATAGTTTTTGACGTTTACCCGCCTCGCTACTCTATACCTGTGTTCGCTGCTGCAGTTTTTACACCGCTTAAAGTCATGAACTGTATTTTTTATTAATGAAAGTCTCTATTAATCTTCTCGCCCGTTTTACCAGCGAGAAACGTTATTGTTTTCCAACAGTTTTTATTCATATTTGCGCGTATTATCCATGCACGCGTACATATTTTATACGAAACGGATGCGTCCCGAGGGGTCACAGCATTTATTTTTAGATTTAGCTCGCGTGTGTCGTGAGTTTTGCGTTCGTACACGATATAGTGTACTACTCGCACTGTGTTTTTTTTTGCTATCGGCGCACACTCTACAAACTGTACACCAACGTTACGAAAAAAATTCAATTCGATCCGTTCACAGAGTATCTTGTATGCTATAGTGATTTTTCATGATAAAATCGTAGTGTTTGGAGAGACTGAAGAAAATTCAGAGCCCCGACCGTAGTAATGTTTGTTTGTATGTTGTCTACAGTACTTTGTTTCAAAAGTGAATTCAAAAATCGAACCCGATCCTGCACCGACCATGCGCGTTTGCGACGAAAGCTATAAACGACGCACTGCCAACGCGCGGTACTTCTCGCATGTGGACTTTATCTGCGTGTTTTGCCGATTTTTCTACACTACTTCCGAACACCCTCTGCAGTCGTTTGTTTGGCGTACGGTGTTTGACGAACGCATTAATTTGTTGTTTCTACGATACCCGCAAACACGTGTGCGAGTATGCGTAAAACGTTTGTTGTGGAAGTGTTTTATTATTTTTCGCGCTCAAAATCCATCTAGGATGATGACGCGTTTCATTTTTATCACGATTCTTACGAAAACATTCAGTATTGTTGTAATTTCAAGAGCGTAGTGTTTCGCGCGTTCAGATCAGGGGCGTGAGTATGTAAAAAGTTTTTGAAAATTCGCAAGAATTTTCCGGAATATTACAGGTACCCCGCGCAATGTAGGTATACGAGTTTTTGTGCGTTATACAAATAAAAATACCGCGCTTGGGACCATTAAGCGGGGGATATCTTACTGCCCCGCAGGTTCATCGCAGCTGTTACATCGTAGTAAAAGGATCGGATTTTTACAGGAATTTTTCGTGTAAACAGGTTCTGCAGAAATATCGCATTCGCCCAAGTATAAGGATAATATGTTACAAGTACTTGCGTAATGGACACCATTTATGCGGCTTCCACAAAATAACGTCCTGTGCGCGATCGATTTGTATGACATAATATTGCCTGACAATCGTAACGTACAGGGAATTTCAATGGGAAACGTTTAGCGGGAACCGAAAAAAAAAAAAGTGGCGAGCTTTGGTGTGTCACTGCTCCGTACTCAAGTTATATATGGTAACACGGTTCAAAACCATGGCCGTCGAAAAACGATTTTGCGAACATCCGGTGGTCCTTTAATGTTTTCACTTGTTTGGGTCAATTCGCGTCGAATATTTCACACGTACGAGCGCGTGTTGTGTATTTTTCTTATACGCCGAACGGAAACCACCGAAAAAAACAAGATTTCGAGGGGAGGATATTTGCGATGTCACAAAACGGCGGTGTTAACTATTTTCTCGAAATGTTAACGATTCTCCTTTGTCGCTGTGCGTTGTTCCCTGCGCGTATAGTTTTTCTTTTTAAATCCGAAACCGTTTGTTTGTACGATACACGTTTACTTAATAACTCGCTGTACCTGCAGCAGCTATATATATAATAATATAACGATAGAGCGGCGTGTGCTACTGTTTATGCGTTCGTTAACCGCGTGAAACGGCCGCGAAATATTCATTTTTTTATGTACACCGATATCTTACGTATAATAAGTACACGGGATGTCAATATAGCGTGGACCGCTTGTAAACCACTTGCGGACGTCACGTTGATTAAAACTTGAATGTTCGTAAAAATTTCTAAAAAAAAAATAATAATAATAATTATACGGCCGGTACACGAGCATCGTGTCGGCTGTCACAAACTTCGTTGTATGGAGATTATGAGAAATATGCTCGACGACCGAATTATGTGATTGTTAAATTACATTATAGTTCTTCCCGGGAGATTATTTTACGAATCGCGTACGAAAATCGGAGCGAGTTTTTCAAGTTAAACGTCCACTCCTCGCGGCTCAGCTGAAACCAGTCGGTTGCGCGGATAAAAAAAAAACCTCCGAACAAAAAAATTTAGCGTTTCATGTAGGTAAAAATGATAACCGCGCGGTAAACGAATGTTATTTAATTTTAATAATTTTTTTGTACGTTTTTTTTTTTTTTTGGAATCTGATAAACAAAATTATTGTTTTTTATTCGCGAATAATGAACACGCGGCTTATTATTTGTTTTTACCCGTTTGAATTTTTTCGCGGATACGTCACGCGGTCTCGTTGTTATTACGGCAGTCTTGTAAAAATGTGTTCGTACTATCTCAAAATCGCTATTTTTGATTTTCCAGACCCGTGTTTACAACAATTCATATTTTTGACGCTTCGTGTCATGTAAAATCTTACGCAGAAAATACAACAATACAATGCGTAGGTGTTATAAAGAAAAATTTTCTCTAGAAACTCTGTATAGTGTTGAAACGTACTCGGCTTCGAACCGAGTTTGTAGTTAACACAAATATTTACGAGTTATAGCGGCATTATATTATATATTGTATTCTTGTAGTCAGGTCCGCGTAGTTTTTACGTGGTTTTCTTTTCAGTTTTGAGAAGTACGTTTTATCTATTGGTTCGGTTTCGAATAATGTTGTGGTGTATATATTTAAATTTAAAAAAGATCGGTAGGTAAATGCGCAGTGACGATAGCGTTTTGGGTGCGGTTTCAAAGTCCTGGGCGCAGAGAATAAAAAATATCGCGAATTACTCCTATTATATACGTACGTAAAAAAGAAAAAAAAATAGTGCGTATGATACGTGGCAAAAACTTTTTTTTAATCTTTTATAACAATCAGTACATAAAAGTATTCGGAAACGACATGGAATAATTTTTTATAACGATAGCCGTTCAGACGCCGGGTTTGGCGATTTTCGGCACGTAACTCCGAAATCGAAATATATAAAAAATGCTTCAAACGATACAAAATTCATAGCCAAAATCCCATTTTTTTCGTGCGGTGTTCAACGTATTTCAACGATTGGAGCACTCCTTCTATCCAAAAACGTCATTATTACAAACCCGAACGTTTCAAATTTTTGGCCGTAAAGATTTTTAAAAGTAAGCAAAACCCTTCTTTTAAAAAAAACATTTTATCGTATCCAAACTTTCCGCTTAATAGTCTATAGTACACAACACGAATTTATTAATTTTTTTTATTTTACCGCAGCGTTCTTCCCCTGCCATCCAAATCAAGTTGTATCGATTTTCCTTCGAACTTCGAGCGCGTATAAATTCGCTGTTATTCTTTTACACATAATAGGTGGTACTCCCAGACGACACATTAATAAGTTATTTAAATTATTCATAAACCGTACGACACTGTTTCATGAATATTATGAAACGTATAAATTATACAAACGTTGCCTGTATATATATACATGTATATAAGTTTCCGGACAACAGTTTTGTTTTTGCGTTGTTTTTTTTTTTTTTTCATATTCTGAGCGCAGCGAATGGCGGCGTATTGTTTTAACAATGTTTTTCTCTAAACTTTTTTTTCGGCTAACGAACGTTTCATCGAAGTCGGTAAGTTTTCTGATAGGTCGACTCCGCCGCGGCACTGCAGTTTTCTTCGCTTTAATTTTACTTGCTTTTTGAGACGAGAATTTGTATACGGTGAAACGTGTAAAATTTTCAGATCGATTGTGATAGCGAGCGGCGTAGTAGTAGAAGAAGAACAGCTCCCCGAAAGTCTTTTCCGATGGGCTTGCGCGGACTCCGGTGACGTATTATTGTCATACTCTCGGTTTTTTTATTCGTACTTTGTAATATTTTATTTTAATCTTCGCGACACAATTTAGTACATAACTCGGACGTATAAAAATACGTAAAAAACCGGACCAACATCATCCCACTGATTGTTTCGCACGCGTTGTTTCGTTCTACCTGTATAATGTTGCGTTCGATTTATTTTTTTATTTTTTTTAATCGTTTTTGCCCGTCTCCGTGAATATCGCGCTAATAATCGGCCCGCAAACGCGTTTTTCGCCGCGGCGCGTTTTAAAAAATGAAAAAATTTATAAAACATCCTTCCCGAAGACGCGGCGCATTCCGCGATTTTACTCGGAATCGTTTTTTTTAACCGCGGTTATTTTTCGTCCCGTTTCAATGGCGTATATAATATGTAAAAAAACACAAAAAAACACCCAATATTATATATTAAACATTTGTGTTATACGCGCGCGTGGTGTGCGTATAATCTCTCTGTCTATTGCGTCGTTCGCGCGATCGCATCGGGGCCGCGACCGGTTTCCCGAACAGCAGACGTGTTCAACGACCTCTGAACACGAGAAAAGAAGAAAAAAAAATCTGTAGGAAAAAAAAAATGAAACGTTTTTTTTTCCGTCCCATATAATGCGAGTGCGTTATATACGCGTCGTTTCCATTTATCTCCTCCACGTGTGGGGGACCGGTTCACCGCCGGTGACGACCCATTTTTTTTTATTGGCTTCAGGAGGCGCGTCTGCCATACCGTATAAAATACAATATATTATAATATTATTGTGTACGTGTTAAAATACGTTTAAGGTCTTTTTTTTTCCTCCATTCCTTTGTTTCCATCACCGTCGTCCGTGCCGACGTGGACATTATTATCGTACGCGCGCAGGGACTCGACAATATTATCGTGTAACGCGTGTTAATAATATTGTGTACGACAGATTCCCGAGGAACGCCTCGATAACGATAATAACGCGCGACGGTTGTTGTTGTGAGAGCGGAGGGATTATTGTTATTTATTTTTTGAAAACCGCGTCCGGTCGACACATTTTCTACGGAAACCCGAAAAAGCCGGGGTAAAGTCAGAGAATTGTTCTTCTTCATTCGCTGCCGTTTCGCCGTCGTTCGTACTCTTTTTACTCCGTTACGAAGTGAAAAAGACCGCGTTAAACTTTAGTAAATATACGGGGTACTTATAACAATTGTCGATCCGAAAACAGTGTTGAATTTTGAAAGCTTTTCGACTCGGGAAGTTGAGTTGGCGCGCTACGATTAGACGTTTAATACTTGCGAGAGACGGAGCTGCTTGTTTCGATCAATGTTTTGGATGGGAAAAAGACCCAAATTCGATGTGTCAAAAACGCGTTTTTTTTTTTTACGTACCTAATTATAATGTTTCTCCGTATACACAGTTACGCGACCGTTTCCAATTTTGAACCTTCAAACAGCACCGTCAGAATTCATCGCGGGCCTTTCGTTAGTGGTACAGACTTAAAAAATCTGAGGATTTTTACCAGGTGCCCTGTACCTAAGTAGTCGTTCGCAACAAAAAAAAAACGTCAACGACACCGCTGCGCTCAGAATCTAAAAAAAAAAGACGTATAAAAACTAGTTTAAAAAAAACGGGCTCACTCTAGGTCGCGTGGGGGTAGTTTGACGGATTGGCTTTGGGTGTGGCTTAGAATCTATATAGCTCAGAAGTCGTGGTACAAACGCGTTGTTATTATCGTCTGAAAGCAATAGCGAGCTCGGTTTTCTAGTATGCGTTACGGTAAAAACCAAATTTAACAATAAAAATCCACGAATCTTAATAACGCGCGGAAATTTCAAGCCAAATCGTTTTTGACGTGTTAATACGATATCGATTGCACGAAAACAGGCTAGAATTTTGAAAACGTTTTCGTGTTTTTCGTAATCACGTTGAAAATGAAAAAGTTGTGCGGTTTTCAATAAATTTCTGGTATACTGTTGTGTTCAAATTTCGAGTCAGAATACCCCACACTTTTCGAGACTCCTCGACGATTGTTTTCGAAATTATGGAGAAATATACCACGCGTTGTTGAGACACACGTAATGCCGTTTTTCGGTACGGTTTTGTTTGCGTCGAAAACAAAAAGGTTCATTACGACAGACAGACAGCCCTTTCGCGCCAAAGTAGTACGTACAGTCGCGTTGGAATCGGGTCGCGTTTTTTTCGACAAAGTGTGTCATCCGCGATTTTTATCCTGTGCGCGGAAACCGCGGCGGATCGCGCTCTTTCCCGGATAGAGACATCCGGTTGGAAAACGGAAAATAAAAAATTAAAAAACACCGTCGTCGTAAGACCGCCACCGTCACCGGAATCTCTAAAAACTCTCGCGCGCGGCGTGTGTGTGTGTGTGTGCAGCACCACCGGCGTTTTATATGCACGCGCGCGGAAAACGTTTATACACCACCCGATCGATAACGTTTGCGCGCGGCGTTGGCTCCCGGGGTGTTTTGCGACGCGTGTGTTGTTCGCGCGCGCGGCCCGTCCGTCTTGCCGCCGCCGCCGCCGCGATCCCCGCACCGTCTCGCGGCCACCCCTCGACGAAAACCCCGCGCGCGGACGACAACGATCCACACACGCGCGCGCGCGCGGGGCCGCCGCAGCACCACCACCCCGTCCGCGCGCGCGGGGCCGCCGCAGCACCGCCACCCCGTCCGTCCGCGCGCGAGCGTCCTTCGGCGACACACCCCCGCCGCCGCCGCAGCAGCACTGGGGGTTTTTTTTTGTTAACGTGTTTTAAAACGTACACGCTGTTGTTGTTATTGTTGTTATGATGATGATATTGCCGAGAGATGTTCGTTGTTGGCACCGAAAATTCTCTTAGTCCGTGAGGCAGTACCACTTTTTGCCACGCTTCGTCCCTCTACGGGGAAAACGGGCACGCCGCCACTTGTCACGCGTGACCGACTCGTAAACGCCCGGCCGCGCCGATCGGGTTGAAATATTAAATCGCTCCCGGACGATTTGAAAATTGATCGCGACTGCGTCCCCGAACGCGGGGCTTGACCGGTCGAAACGCGACGACGTTCGAAAAACGCTGTTACGTCGTAATAAAACCGCGGTCGTATCGTCGCAGCTGTAATTGTTTGAAGCCATGAGACAAATAAAACGTGTATCGGGAAGTTTTTCTACCGAATTTTATAACCTAACCTACCGAGTGCCGCTAAATAGTTAAAACGACTAATGCAAACGAACGTATGGTAAAAATCAGATTTCTCATCAATTACTGTTTCTTTTCATGGCCGTAGAGAGAGTGCTCTTCTCACGTCACATGTCTCGTACTTTTAAATTGTCGCGAAGGAACGAGCCGGGAAATACACGGGCGACATCGTTATTGTAATAATTTCGACCATACGGTTTTCACCGAACGCGCGATTGTTTTTCCAAACGCTTTGGAAGCGCGGCTTGTCGTGAGAATTTTGCAGAATTTTCATCGTTACACAACTTTTGACGAACAGCGTTAACGATTTCTGTTAAAAAAATGTTTCCGACAAATGTTTTATCAATATTAATTAATATCCTCTCGGCGCATCGAACGGAAGTACGCGGATAAAACGTGTCGCGTTTTCGCGTACGGTTCGTCATTTTGCTGAAAAACGTATTCCAAAACGTCACCCGTACCGAACATGTATGTTACGCGACACGAAACTGTGACCTAATAATATCAGTACGAGATGTACCATACTTTCTTTTTCCGATTTTTTTCCGAGATTGTTTTCGCAGTTATGTGGAGAAAAAACGTCCCAATTTTCGAAATCGCTGCTCCGTTCGACACTCGAAATCCACACACATGTCATTCAGAAGGGTTACCGCTGAATTTTCATTCGATCATTTTTTTCTAAACATTATAGAACAGAAGGGGGGTAAAAATAACTTTTTTCTCGCTACCCCCGTGTAGATTTCCCGTTTGTACTAACACACACCGTGATCTGCTGCAGCAGTGTACGACCGGGATTTCTCGAGAAAGAAAAATTCGCTGTTTTACCGACCTCAGTACTGTTTGTATGTATTATACTATATAGTAGTAGGCGTTACGTATAAACAACTTTTCATCGTGTTTCACGCGGAAAAAACCGTGTTCCGCCCGTTTAATTTTTACTCGACCGCGTTTCCAAATAATTCGCGAGAAACTGCTGCCGGTCCCTTCTTGTATGATGTTTTCCGCCGCGTAAATCGTACGAACTTTTGCCTGCTGCAGTAAACATGCGCGTTTGTTGTTCATTTCCACGTATTCCAGTGGGATGAGTGTTTTTGCACGCGAAAAATTCATTCCGTTTTAGCCGATACATAACGATAATTTCTCGTTGTGTTGTGCATTGATTAGAACGATAATATAATAATGTACGCGCTCGACTTCTCAGTTTATAAAAATATACACCGGTGGCTAAAATAACGCATAATTTTAGATTCTGAGCGTCAGCGAGCAGAAAGCTGGGTTACAATAATTATCATTTTCCGTTTTGTCAACGAAATTTCCACCGGAAAGAGTGCGCCGATTACGGTACATTTTTCCTTTAGCGAATTGGATGTGGTGGTATACTTCAGACAGGAGGTCGTTTTTCTAATTTGGTTTTTTTAACGCGACGGGAAAAACCGCGTTTCGTCGATAACCCCGTAAGTAGTTGTTTCTCCGTGATTTCGAAAACAACCATCGAGGAGTCTCGAAATTTTAGACAATATTGTGTATCACACTGTACGATACAACTTGAAAAAAAGTTTGGCTATTCGTATAGGCATTTTTAGATGTTGAGGTTTTTCCTTTCGTAAATAGGTTAATTTTGGGTTTTTTGAAATTTGAACACAACGTCAGTCACCCTGACTATGTACGAAAAATTTTGTGAATCGTACAATTTTTCGATTG
>CM029358.1:28651247-28661984 GCA_017140985.1 Hormaphis cornu
AATTTTTGTCTTCGCGTCTAGACAAAAATAAAACACAGCTAAAAAGTACACTGTTTCTTATACAACAAAACATTATTATTGTACACACCGATGAAAACGGTATATACATAGCACAACGGAACTAAATTATTTCGGAAATTCGTTTCGAAGAATATTAATTGCCCGTTTTTTTTTTGCTAAAATAATGACAATCAGGTCACGCTTATGAGTTTCACATTCGACGTGAATCGCGGCGTGCACAGAGACGACGAGGAAAGAAAGGAAAAAAATATATATATATATATAAGTAAACGATTATTTTTCTGTTTACTGCGAACGCGTTGGAACCGAATGACCAGAAATAATTTTTGTTCATAATTTATATATATAAGTGGTCACGGTCGAGCCTACCTTTTATATGGCCGCCGCGATATTCTCGTCAGCCGTGGCAATGACTATAACAAACATCTGCACAACCAGAAACTGATCCTCTGACCTCCTCGGAACGTATTATATATATATATTTTGTATAGATTAATTGTATAAATTTATTTCTTTTATTTCGTATAGACGGAAAAATTTCCACATTTTTAATATTTCTTTATAAAAAAACGGTTACGGTTGAAATTTCACGTATAGAACGTGTATTATTAGGTACACACTACACTTTTACACGCGGTACGCAGTAAAATTTTGTACTCTTGAAAAATAATTTCTTGTGTACCTTAAGATAACTCCGTATAATGCATTATTATAAGTACTGTATCAAATTTAATGTTTAAAAATTATCTTTTACTGCGCATAAAGAAATTGATGAAGAAAAAAAACGCCAGTACTGGTCGTATTGAAGACATTCTTTCGAACAATGTATGTATAATATAACGATATCAATTTCTTTTGTGCACTTTGAAAATTAGCGAAATTTCACGACTTTGCCGCGATAAACGCACCGTTTTCACGAGATTGGGGGTCTCGCGGCACAGTTTTTATCTCGCTAAAACGACGGGTTAGGTTTCACTATTGCGCAGTCGCAAACATGAAATTGCGCACAAACCGACGTGTTTTAAATCGTTCATAAAAAAATCTCGCAAAAATACGTCTCGAAACACCTTAAACACACCACTTCAGGCGGTGGCTTTCTATGCTGCTGATCACGGGGTATTATACACCTAACATAAATAAACATCGCGTCCAATACGGACAATAATACGGTGTAAAAAGAAGAAAAAAACGAGAACGTTTCACCGCCAAAATCATTAAACGCGATAAAACGGCAAACGATTTTCAATGCGTGGTGTATCGAGACGGCGCTGCAAACGGCCGAGAACGACGTACGCGCGAAAACTATTGATTTTACCGCGAGAAAAACGTATACTATATAACATGTATAAGGTGTAGCAGCACGCACGAAAATCGTAAAGTTTTGATCCGTTAGAAGAAGAAGAAAAAAAAAGCCGGGATCACTCTAGGTCGCGTTGGTAGTTTGACGGAGTAGCGACTACGCTTTGGGTGGGTCACTGTTTTGCAAGTCAAACGTATTATTTAATATCTGATGATGAATCGAAAAAACGATTCTGAGCGAGCTCAGTTATCAAGTAAACGTCCCGGTGAATCCCAAAATTAACAATAAAAATCGAACGAAACTTTTTGTAATTTTTTTTTTGAAGTTCTACAGTACAAAGATACATTTTTGTTTCAATAGACAATAGAATCGAAACTACGGAGAAATAACTGTACGCGATTTTAATGAAATACGTCGTTAAAAACCTTAAAACCAATATCGGTATAGATAAAAAAAATCGTGCGATTTTCGAATATTTTTCGGTATACAGTAACGTACGACCGATGTCGTGTTTCAAGTAAAAAAACCAACCCGTTTACGAATGAAAAATCTCAAAATCTAAAAATGGCTATAAACAGCCTACAATTAAACGCGACTTTTTGAAAATGTTTTTGATGTTGTACAGTAGTACAACGATACATTATCGTCTAAAATTTCAAGACGATTGTTTTTGAAATTGTGGAGAAATAACTATGTATACGCGTATCTCGCAATTTTTCGGAAAATAATTACATGCGTTTTTAGAAAACGTTTCGACCGTTAAAAGTCGTCACGAAAAAAAAAAAAAATATATTTAAAAAAAAACCCCATCTTCACGTAAAGCTTCCTATTTTCGTTCAGAATCTAAATATTATCATATCTTTGTCGCGTCTGCCGACCGTGTATAATATATACCGCGACATTGTTTGCGCGTGACGAATAATGAAATTTTAAATACGTCGTCGTTCGACATAGCGAAATATTATTTTTTTTTTTCTATAAACCTAATAATATACGCATATATTATTCATGATATGAAGAACTTTATCGTGCAAAACGATTGATCCCCTTTTATACATATATATACATAAATATTAATATGCGTTCGTCATACACAGGTCGTTTAACTCGAAACATAATAATAATAATATTGTACAGGATGACGTTTTTTTTTCCCCTCATTAACAAACACACGTTTATTCAACGGTACATATATTATATTATTCAAACGAACGTTTCTCGTTTTCCACATAATTCGCAATAACTGAAAACAATTCTCACGTTTTTTTTTTCGTACATACATGCAGCAAAGCACAGAACGGCCGACGCGTTTCGATTTTTTTCTTTTCTACATAATAATACACAGCACCACGGTTTTCCTCCGAACTAATATATTTTAGACGTTTCAACTATCATCTAACATACGGCTAATACGAATATAAAATATTACATATATATCGTACGATGATATTCCGCAGCGGAACAAAAAAAGACGAAAATTAAGACCGTCGCAGGCGGATTTAGTAGGTCTCCACAGCACGCACGCGAACGTACATAATATAAAAAAACAACGAAGTACTTTCAATTTTTTTCTTCGTAAAACGTGCAAAGTTGAAAACACGACTTTTTATTTTTAGGTTAGTTCGCACCGTAACAATATAATAATAATATCATCACAACTATACAACATTAGAATAATTGTAATACGACGAAAAACTATAAAGAGAATTAAAAAAACAAAACGAAAATAATTTTCGTATTAAATTAAACGAGTATACCTGTAACGTTTGGGATATCAGTAAAATTTGATAAAGTACGATGATACACTTAGGACGGTGGCATGTTTTACAAACATCATTTCGTATACTTTTAAATATTACGCGTGTAACACATTATACACATAATGCGAGTGGCGTTTTAAATCGAAAAATGAAAATAACGAATATTTTTTGTTTGACGGTTTTCGCACGCTTTACCGGTCGATTGTTTATGATGTACGCGGATAGGAATAGAACGCGCGGGGAAAAATTATAATATTATAATAAACTTTCAACAAAACACGCGAATTACGTACGCGCGTATGTACATATTGCATTGATACGCGTATGAAAAAGAAAACCACGAAATTTATAAGAACGGATTGTAAAAAAAACACGCATTTATAAGTGGAGCTGCTGCTGCTATAAGTATTTATATGCAAACACTGCAGCAGCTGAGCGCGGAGAATTTTATACAGGTGTACAGCAGGCGAAAATAAATATACGAAACGAACGGCCAAAAAATACCGTGGTACCAATGTTGTCACTTTATTGTTTGCACACTATTCGAATAAATAGCACTGCATAAACAATCGAGCACAGTATACACAAAATCGACAAACATTAGTACAGGCAGGGGGAACAACAAATTTTTTTATTCCGATTTTTAGATTTTTGAAACGAATACATAAAGCGCGCGTGTGTCGCGATTCACATATTATATGTTAAAATCAACAGAAATATTATATAGTATATTATGTCGTTAGTCGAAAACTTTGCTCAAGACGTAGTATATAGGCCATAAAGTAGAAAATGGTAGAAAATAACAAGAATACAATATAATTATGTAGTTTAAACGCTTCTATTACATTTTCGAGAGATAATATCGAGTAGATTGTACAAAACAATACTATGGATAATAGTACGCACCACGTCGTATCGATAACGAAAAGAGGCTTTTTAAACAGCAAAAACGTACGTGAAAAACATATACAATAACAAAGATAATAACATACGTATTCGTAACTATATGTGTCTACATAATAATATTATAATTTACGACTTTGGGACGTTTGAAGGGTTAAAAACTGTAATGAACTCATGCCCGCACTTGTCCTAAAATGTGCGAATTTTCGTAAGATGAATAATAGGTTGTGGAGAAATTCACACGTTTTTTACGGTAAATAATACCTAAAATAACTTACCTACCTATAACCTTACCTATCCAGACATCTAATAACTTGATAAAAAAACAAATAAATTTTATCCGGCACTGCATGATTATAGGTCGTGATTAAAAATGTACTCACTGAAAGTATAAGACCGCGTTATAGTGACTGGAGAATTTACATCGAAATTTTCGTCAATCTTCACTGCCATTTTCAAAATTCGTCTTCCGGTTTGTCCAGGATCAGCTGAAAAAACCAAATCGGAATATTGTTTTGTCGTACACACATTTTACACTTAACGTATAGATAGTCTAAACAGATGTTTTACTACGAGTATAAAGCGAAACGATGAAAAACTATACAGGGTTTCACTCGATTGCAGGCGTCGCGTGATGTACATACGGAGAAAAGCGAGTTTTTACAATCGACAAAAAAAATCAATTTATCGGTTAACAAAAAGACATCGCGCTCGTGACCCAGTTGCCCGCGTGTCTCGCGGCCGTTAAATGTAGTCCCCGTGTTTTGCAATATAATGCCTACTACCAGTTTACGCGATTCATCAATCAATTAATTAATTATTAGCCTACTCAAACGAATCCAAATCATCCCGCAGGAAATTAATTCGATCGACACTTATATACGTGTCGTTTGAGATTTTTGGGTGCAGACACAATGATATTGTGCACAGCGAGAACAGAGCCGTTTTTACATTGTACGTTCGTGTACATCATAATACTATTATACTTGGACACATAAAGACAAACAATTTTCATCTTATGTACGCGCGCGTTTAACATTGATATTATCTAGACTGAAATATAACGCGCAAAAAGTTCCGTTAGGTACGCGCGTATACGTTATGTATATATAGTTATTTCAACTGTTGTTACGAAACAGAGTTGTATGTATATATCGCGCACACATGATTAAAAAAAAAAAAATGTCAAAATATAAATGAAAAAAAACGGATATGCGCAATATAAAGTGCGTACAGTGTTCACGTGTACATAATATCATTTTCGAAGAGCTTTCGCGAGTGATCTATTGTTTGTATTATTATAAAAAATGAGCGCGTTCGATTTTTCCGTAAAGGAAACACGTATGTCAAGATTGAATTTTTTTTCCCCGCACAAAAATCGTTTATAATACGCGATGTGTGCTTTTTTTAATATTTGAAAGTGTTATGTAAACATTTCTTCTTCTTCCTTGGTTTCGGCCAATCGTACTGTAACTGATATATATCCCTCTATAACCTAGAGTGATTTTTTATAGATTCTGAACGTCGGCGAGCAAGCTAGCGGTTTTACAAAGATGTTTATTTGTTTTCTGTTTTTCGACTCGTAAACTATTCACAAAGCGTTTGTGTGTATACAGTCGCCATTCAGTCAAAACTACTAACCGCGCGCGACCTAGAGTGGATCTCGGATTTTTTTTTTTTTTACTTTCATTCAGTGTACACAATTCGGTCCGCGCTGAAAATGGTCGTCGTGTAGTTCTCTCCATTCGACCGCGTATCATACGATTTTCTTGTAAAAAACTAACTAAAAAATTCACGTCGGAAACAAATCACCCGGTATACAAAAAATGTGAACACGTCCTTGGGCGTTGCCGCGGGGGGCACCGCACAAAAGACCGAACGAACGCGATAATTTCGCGCGTGAGATCGGCCGTCGTCGACAGAAAAAAGTAAGCGAAAAAAACGATATCGCACGAGACCATAATTATAGACCGACGAATTTCGTTTAACGCGGGAATTAATTTTTTTCTCTCGAAATTTTTAAACCGCTGCAAAATACGTTTTAAGACTGTATGTATAGAGTGTTATCGCCTGCGCGGAGATTATACATTGAAATCGTCCGATTCTTCAATAACACAACTGGTGTAGCAAACTGGTCTAGACGACCGCGCGTATTGTGTACGTATAACAACATGGTAAAATATTTGCCATTTTATTACTACAGAGATGAGGAATTTTTCACGTTATTACAATTATTGTTTTGTCTCGCGATTTGTATCGACAGTCGATGTTATTCAAAGTCGATAATAACGTTTTGTACGTCGTCATCGAAGAACGAGCAAAACGAGAAATACGCATTTATAACAGATGTTATATAGTCTTCAGACGAACACTAAAATTACTATGCAAAACGTTATACGCCGCACTGCGCAGTATAACAACACTATAGATATGGAAAATCGGTAGACTGTGTGTAGGTACTCGAAATGAGTGAAAATGAGACGAATGTTTGGTCAGTACCGAGCCGACAAGTTCCGTACGAATTTCACTCAACCGAATGTTTTGTTATTCGCCAAAACCAACGCATTTTTTTTTATCGCTGCCCGATTCGAAAATCAATTTTCGATAGCGGAAAAATTTGAATCAAGTCATGGACTCGAATTTTCGTTATGACACTCGAACAAAGCGCACCCGCAGCTTTTAAACGTTATAAAATAATTACAGTTTGTACGCTAAAGTATACGACTAAGTTTTCGAACTGTCTGCAAAGTTCTCGGTGAGAGATCGTAGGTAAGCATAGTATTATAATACGCGAGTAATAGTTTTGGTAAAAAAAAAAAAATTGTACGTCATCATATGTTGCGGTGATACGTTTAACACAATATTGTACACGAGAAACGATAGATTTCATCAATTTCGAGGAGGCGAAACAAGGCATAAAAATTTCTATACAGTTTTACCTATTTTATTAATGCACGAACGTTTTCAACCCGTAAAAGTATAGTTTACACCAAATCGGATAAAGATTATATTATTGTTCATGACGCTGATTTGCCGGTTTTCCTGTAGGCAGTTTATAGATTATACGTATTGAACAAAAAGCAAATAATGGATAGCGTATAATTATTACGTACCATTTTAAAATCGGCCGCGTTCAACATATATATTATTCGTTAAAATGACGAAATTAAAAAAAAACGCCGGGATCACTCTATGGTCGCGTTGGATGGGTGGGTCACTAGTTTAGGATTTGTGGTTTAAGCGCATTATTTTATACCTGAAACCAACGATAAACCATTGCCATTACGATTCTGAGCGAGCTCAGTTGTCTAGTTTACGTCCTGGTATAAAAACTAAAATTCAACAATAAAAACTTTTATCAAATCTGTACGATTCCTATTTTAGTATAATATTATACGTAAAAGTTTCAGCTTTGTCCGACCTTTATTTTGGATGTTACGATCAAAAAAAAATCTAAATCGACGTGTAAAAAACACGTTCCTCGTAATTATTTGTCGGGCCCCCAATAAAAAATACACGACCGCCCGGAACGACGAGTTTTACGACAAAATAACAACTTAAAATCGGTTATAAACCAAAATTGTGTAAACCACTTTTTTAAATTTTTTAAACACACAACTGTTTTGTTTAGATTGTTTCGAGACTTGAAAACTAGAGGTTTTATGGAATAATAACTGCGTAAAAATAAAAAAAAATTTCACAGTTCCATAACTTTCTCGAAAACGATCGAAATCGATCGAAATTTCAACAGTAAACTGGTCAAACCTTTTTGACGTACCGTATAAATTTAAAGTCGAACGGAGCATTTTTGAAAATTTGACCGTTTTCGTCGTTAACTCGGAAAATAATCAAAATTTCAAAAAACGCTTCCAGTCCCGGATCGATTTTCTTTTCATACGTGTTAGAACCGGAGCAGTTTTTCTACCGGAACTTTTGATCGTAGAAAAAAAAAACAATAATTAATATGAAGAAAAAAAATCCCCCCGCGAAACGAACGTGTCCATGATACTTGGAAACAATTCTAAAGTACTTAAAAAAACGTCTTTGAAAAAAAAAAATTAAATTTTAACAACGTTTTCAAGCGGACTTTCGCTACTTTGACGCGCGGGGCGCGCAATAAAAAAACGCGGCGAAAACTAGTAATACGTTTTTTTATTTTTTATCTTTGCACATCGATGATGATTCGCACAAAACTCGCGTTCACAGCGGACTTTCAGAGTTCTTCACCAAACTACGAGAACAATTTCGATAATAATCGTTAACGCGTCTAGACGGCGGCGATTACGCGAGGAGGAGTTTTTACTGCAACGACGACGACGACAATCTCGCCGGTTCGAATCGTCGTCGTCGAGCAACAACGAAGGAGTTACGTCCGTCCCGAAACATTCTCAGCAACGCCGGTCGTATCTCCGGTGTCCGATACCGTAAAAATATTCTTCTTCTAATATCTTCAAGTGAGTATACACACAGAGGAGCGATCGTTAAAATGTATACGATCTTTTTTTTACAATCCCCCGGAGATAGTTTTCAAGCGCAACATAAAACACAACATAATACTGTTTAGATTACATATACGTTCGGTTCCGAGACGAACAACGCGGTACACCTACTCGATGATTTCTGGTGAAACGGCGACACGAAATTTCAAAAGGGAGACGACTCACTCGGTCTTTAAAAAAAAACAATTAAAAAAAAAAACGCGTTTTTTGGGGGGCAAAAACTTCTAAAATAACGATCGGAACGTGCTGGAACATGGTATTAACATAATACAGGGATGAGACGCGGGTTTGAGAAAGTTACGAAAAGTGACGTCGAACATTTTTTAGCAAAGTCGTGTACACTGGCAGTATAGTGTACAGCTCGCTCAGAATCGTTTTTTTTTTCGAATGACATTTACAGTTGCTTTCAGACAAAATATGTACACGTTTGGACCACAACTTCCAAACAAATTGATCCACCCACGTCAAAGAAGTACACCCGCGCGACCTAGAGCGATTCCGGTTTTTTCTTTTTTTACTCATTAACCTTCAATCGTATTTTAGATTCCGAGCGTAGCGAAGAGAGAAATTTACTCCGGTGGTACGTTATCGTTGAAGCTTTTATTGCTTACTTTTTACCCAAAAACCAAAAAAAAAACACCGAGAATTTTACGGCAAAAAATTTTGAAATTTCCAGATT
Source organism: Hormaphis cornu (assembly GCA_017140985.1). NCBI lineage: Eukaryota > Metazoa > Arthropoda > Insecta > Hemiptera > Hormaphididae > Hormaphis > Hormaphis cornu. The sequence continues at coordinate 28,660,410 of CM029358.1, forward strand.
TGTTTTTCGGGTCTAATCGTTACACGTCGAATCCAACATAAAAATTGGAATTTCGGTTTTAAATTTTATTTTATACGAAGCATTATATTTTATTTCTAACTGTAGAATAATTATTTCAACAATAGTGTTTATACCTAACAAATCAATATTTCTTTTTCAAGCATATTATTATAAATTTGTAAATAGTTGTCGATACACTACAACATTTATTGTTCTGATATTATTCCTTTTAATAAAATAAAATTTAAGTGAAAATAATTGTAGAACGTAATAATATATCGTAAGTACATCATAAACAACTAACAAATATGTTTAACCTATTTTATGTGAGTAGCGGATACGTTATTTAACTTTTGTTAAAATTTTTATTTTTTTGTCATTTTTGTTTAATAAAAAATTTGTAAACACAACACATTTTTTTTTTAAGGTGTTTAAAATAATTTTCTCTTGATGTATAAACAAGTTTAGGGATTTTCTGACAAATTTTAGCAGTTTTTTTTTTTGTAATAAAAGTAATAATTATTCTGTAATTATTTTTTTGTACTCTGAAGATTTAATAAATTTGTACTAAAAATATATTTCAAAAATAGAATAAGTAATATTTTTCTGTAAAGGTCAGCAAAATAGTTAGGCACATTTTTTCTGCATGCATAGGTATTAAAAAAAGAAATTATTGTTTTTGTGTTTTAACATGTATAATGCATAATATGTATACACTTTTGAAAATGTTTTAGATTACATTTTATAAAATAAATAATTTATTCTAGAGAGACAATTTAGTTAGTAATAAACTCAATTACTTTTCTGCTTAACAATTGAACAGGATGCAAACAAATGAATTTTGATGATAATTTTAACAAACTTTTGTTTCAAAATAAAAAAAAACTAGAGTGCCTAGATGTTTTTATACAAATATAAAAAATGTTACGTAAGAGTTTAAATTTTAACAAAACTATAGTATAACAAGAAAGCCGGCAATGAACTGTGTGTCGTTCCGATCGGCCGGAGTGCGGTTGTCAACAATTATTTTGCATTTCTTATTATAAACGACGTGTGGGTTTTTCCGGCTCGACTTCCCCGGTAATGGAGAAAGCCGGCGTTGAACTTTGAACTGTGTGTCGGATCGTTTTGATTGGCCGGAGTGCGGTTGTGGACAATTATTTTGCATTTATTATAATAACGACGTGTGGGTTTTTCCGACTCGAATTTACCCGGTAATAGAGAAGGCCGGCGATGAACTTTGAACTGTGTAACGGGTCTTTTCGATTGGCCGGAATGCGGTTGTCGACAATTATTTTGCATTTCTTAATATAAACGACATGTGGGTTTTTCCGGCTCGACTATCCCCGGAAAAGGAGAAAGCCGGCGATGAACTTTGAACTGTGCGAGGGGTCGTTCCGATTGGCCGGAGTGCGGTTGTCGACAATTATTTTGCATTTATTATAATAACGATGAGTGGGTATTTTCGGCTCGACTTTACCCGGTAATAGAGAAGGCCGGCGATGAACTTTGAACTGTGTAACGGGTCTTTCCGATTGGCCGGAATGCGGTTGTCGACAATTATTTTGCATTTCT
>CM029358.1:28683766-28717977 GCA_017140985.1 Hormaphis cornu
TTTTTTCTGCGGCGCGCGCAAACCGGTTTCGCCGAACGCGCGCCCGCCCGGCCGGCCGCTCGAAACCGGTAACGACGCGTCCCGAAGGTCGACCGCTCCGCGCGCTGCGCGCGCGCGACCGGGCCCGCCGCCGCCGCCACGCGATGTGGGCCATGGCCTAATTCCCGCCGTCGTCGTCACGTCCGCCGCCGCGCAGCAGTCGTCGTCGCGCATCGTTCCCGGTCGGTTGTGCCGTTTTCGGGTTCGTTTCGTTCGTACCGTTTGTCGCGGCCGTTTCGATCGTCAAAATAAAGTTGTGACGTCTCGCGAAATAAAAAAATCATGCGCTCGCTCCGGCGCAGGAGAAGACTTCGGACAACGGCTTTCCCAAAGGTACTCTTTACCCCGATACTAATGTAACCGCGTGTTTCGGCGGCGGGATGTGTCGTTGCGTCGAACAACGCGACGTGATTTTTTACGCGGTATTTTTCGTATCGCGATTTATTACCGTCACTCGTAAAAACGAACGTTCCACCGATCTTTTAAAATCTCGATTGTTCTACGATTCGCGTCGTCATCTCGCGCCGTCTCTCGTCTTTGTCTGTTTGGCGGCGGAAATCTACGCTCGGTCGAACTGGTGGGAACGAAATAAATAATACGCGCGTATTATAATGTTGTGAAAGCGTGGTCTTTTTTGTTGTTGTTATTCCGCGAAACGTAGGCGGTGGTGATCGTCGTTATTATCAACGATGAGATTTACGAAAACTACTAAGGTACCACTCACGGAGATGATAGTGTAAGTAGTTATTTGGTGGTGGTGTGGTAACGATGTTATCCGTAACGTTTTTTACGTCGCGTTGAAATCGTAACAGTTACTTTTTTCCCTGTACTCGCCGCGATATTGGATTTATTGTAAAAGTATACACGGTTACATAAAGTCGAAACCTAATTGTGAAAACAGCGAGTGTATCGTAGAGTAGGTAATCGTCGTGTTTTTTTTGTCTCGTCCGGACTTTCGTTTTGTTGTCCCGACGTTTTTTCCGAACCGCTACCTCCTCGGTGGTACAGAGATGCATCGCCAATCGGGTTTTAAAACAACCGTTTTATTTGCACAGTCGGATCCGAGACTTTGCGACTCGGCGATTTTTCGATTTTACGATTCTCGAATCGGACCGGCCGACATTGCGTGGTGTTTCGTACGCGTAGGAAACTTAAGAGACGACCTTGGCGAAATTACCACACTTCGAGGATAGTTGTGAAACTCAATTACACTACGATCTGGTCACACAATGTTCGTTCGGTGGTACCCCGCTAATCCGTCGTCGCGGTCAAGATCATTTTTTTTTTTTTTAAAACTTAGTGTGACACGCGTGACACCCGCTACGCGTAACCGGTTAATAATACCGAATGTTTTTTTAAAACGCCGATCACACTCGCGTTGTGGTGTGTTTCGTATCGTGTATAGCCACGACTTTTTCGTCGAATACAATTCATTACGATCTATACGCGTATATTGTTATACAACAGGTTATAACGAAACTAGTAGAAACAGTTTACGCCAGTTGTGGTGTATTGGTGCAGCAGGTACGGTAAAAAAAATCGTAATAATCGTATAGTATCCGGTTGGAGGAACGTGTTTGCGAAAAACGACGTTCGTTAAAATCACATTTTAGGTGTAAATTTGCGCGATATTGTGTCGTCACGCATATAGGTACCGCGAAAACACGTGCACGAACTATACGATATGACATTCTGAGCCATTTCGCGATTGGAATAACCTAACCGATTGTTGTAAAAAATTAAAAAAAAATTCGATTTACACGTCGGATCGGCCGAAATCCGTCGAGATGATGTTTCACTGTTCGAAGATTATCGTTGTGCCACGGTGTTGTTTACCGGTGGTGATAATGACGCACGTTGAATATAACAAAAAATCTAAAAAGAATTTTTTTTTAAGTCGGTCGCGATTTCGTCGAAAACCCCCGGGGAGAACGTTTAAACACGCGTTTACGTACGACGCCATCGATTTGCGGTGTACTGGAGTTTACGACGAAAATTCGACGTACAACTAATATTTGTTGCGCCGTGTTCAATCTTACGCGCTCGGCTTTGCTCGGAATTCAGAAATCGTCGTCGGTTTCGTACGCTTCGCTCCAACGAATGATAACATTACGCCGCGCGTGTATTATTATAACACGTTGTATTTTTCGTATCGGTCGTCGTCGTACGAGAAGAAAAAAATACGAAAAAAAAAACGAGCTCTCTCTCTCTGTGAGTGTTCCTCCTCGTAATAACGTTACGTGTATAACGTTACGACTCGTCGACGATGATACTCTCTCGACGTATCATAAAATTTAACCTACGACCTTGATCGTCGTCATCCGATCTCGTTTGCGTTCTCTGTCGCGGGCGTGTTGACCGACGACGATGTTGCCGCGCGTATCCTGTACGGAACAACACGAAAAATATCGTCGGCCAGGGATACCCAACTGACCGCTGGACGTAAAATTCCAAAATTTAAAACTCTGTGCACAACAGTTTACCGTAACCTACGTCACACAGCACGTAAATAAATAAAACTACGTGTTAACATGGAAAAATATAGAGTGAACGAAACGACGCCGCCAGCAAAAGTCAAAAATGATCGGTGAAAACGAATAGTTTTTATATATAAAACATAGTACGACGTAGAACGATCCGGAAAATCGTTTTATAACGGAGTCAAAACGACGATTCGGCTCCTGACAATTTTTCCGTTTTATTATTTTGGCAAAAGACGATAAGCGTATGAAAAAAATGTTTTCCGCGAGTCGACTCATTCGTCTGGGGTGTTTTAAATGCGATTTTTCTGTTGGCGACAACAGTTTTTGAAAAATTATTTTCCACATTTTGTTCCGTATTCCGTTTACTTTTCATCCCGGTTAAACTTTTAGTCTGGATTTTTATCGTTCTGGCAGCGTAGTATTTCCCGGATATTATTTTATGCGCGCCCCCTTACGTTGTTGCCGACAAATTTTTGGACCATTGCTGTGCGGGGCCCGCCCCATGTATGTATTGTAAAATAATTAATATGTTCACTATATTCTTTTGCGCCCCAAGGCCTGTCGGTTTGACAACGTATTTAAAAAAAAAATATAGAGTGCAACACTGATGAGTCGGTCATTTCAAAAACGACTTTTTGTCAAATCTCATTATACGCGTATAGTTCCGTGTATTCCGTGTAAAAACCACACGTGTCAGACACATAAATTTGTGTACATATCGATTACAGAAAACTAGGATTACCGCGAAAATTACACGTTGAACTCTTGAGGTTTTCGCCGTTTTGAAATAAAATTTCAATTTTACGACTCTGAGATGACCAATTAGATATTATTTATCAAACAGCTATTAGTAGGTGCTAAATACGATAAAACAATTTTAGTTACGTATGTTTAGATATTTGATTTATTTTATTCTTTCCAATTTAAATGTACCTAAAAAATATTCTCTTGTAGGAATTTCAACGCTTCGCATTATAATAGTGTACCTAACCTGTATGAAAACAAAACAATATTTGATTCGCGTCGCAAATTCCAACGTATAAAAAAACACCGTTTCATAAATCGCATAGTTTTACAATGAGAAATACACGCAAAGACCGACGAACGCGTGGGAGGCGTACAATTCTAGAGAACGTTACATTTTACAGGAAAACTTTTTGCGATACGTTTGGTATAGAAATGTTATAGCGATATGCAGGAAAACGTTTTGTGCGATAATAGTCTATAATTTAACGAGCCGCACAAGTGATAATCGGCGAAAACGTCGATTTATTAAGGATAAATTTTTATATTGCCTTTAGGGATTGTAAGGAAAACGCGTTTGGAGACGTATAACAGAATCACGGATTATTTTTCCTATTAAAAATTAGAGAAACTATTTGGTTAAAACGTGTCCGTGGACTACTTTATACAGTATAATATGCGTAGGTTTTACTTCCTAATTTATTTTTACCATACAAATATGAAAAATCATTTTGTGGTGACGTAAACTAAGATAACGACGCACTCTAAACAATCGTTTTCCTTCAACATCTAGGAGTTTTATCTCCGTATATATTTTCTTCCTGTTACTTATTTTCCTAGTTTTCCACGTACAGTATAACAATAATATTATTTTGTATGGAAAATCTAAACATTTTTAATTTTTCCTCGTAACCCGTATCATGTTCCCGCGGCAGACTTACAATGAGATCGTCCTCAAAATGTATTTTTTCTTAAATTATTTTGATTTTGACCGTGTTGTTGAAATAATTTGTCTAAAAATGCACTAGTTTTGCGATTTTGTATAGTTTCTTCAAACTGTACTCCTTAACTGCAGTGTTGTGCGATTTGTCGTTTTTGCCGTTTCAACCTTTCAACATTTTTCGAAGATCAATTTTCGTTTTTGTCAACAGGATATTCGAGGCAAATAGTATCATAATTTATTATATTAGCACTATGCTATATTCAATCTATACCATAGAGGATTAAATTAAAACGTTTATTTTCTTGATGCACTTGTTATAAGAACATATAACGTAATTTTTTTTTTTTTTCAAAAATACCTACCCACCGTAAATCCGATCTTAGCGAACAACACGTCGAACAATATTGCCTTGTACTGCAGGGCTATTCGGAGCGAATTTTAAATAATAATTTTACCAATCAATCGTACACTACGACGCAAAATATCTAGAAAAAATAGGTGTATTATAGTTGATTTTTTTTTCACCCCCATATCGTGTGTATTCCGTTCGAAAACGTATCGAGTTATGTTTACGTTTTCAATCATAAACCGCTGTTGTTGTACATTATAATAAGTATGTGCGTATAACATAATGTCTGGGGTATTCGTTGCTTTATACATGACTGCAAAGACAAAACGCGAGTTTATACTTAAAATTCCTATGCTTATTTAAATTTTCACGTTCGTCGACTAGCTGCATTCGGTGTACATCCAGTTTGTCGATTGAACATACTTTTGGTTTTTAGTAAACGTACTGTGTTATTTTACTCACGCTTTTTTACACTGTAAACAGGTACAATATTTTATGTTATAGCACTGCACTGCAATTGCCCGTATTATATTATGCAGGCAATGCAGTTCCAGTATACTTTTTACACTGTGTTATACGTTTTTAATCGTAATTTGCTATTTTTTTACCCGTAGCGTCTGTGAATATTTTCGACTCTAAATCGTCATTTATACAGTGGCTATCACCATTATAATATAGTGTCGTGACACATGTCCACGCCTATCGTCGCGTTCAGTTCGAATACAAAACGTGTACATCTCGCGGCCGCTAAAAGGGTAGTAAGTTGTGCTCGAGTTGTGAGAAAACGAAACCCTCGCCGGTATAGTTTACGTATGTATTTCCTTCTTTTTTTTCTTTTCGTCACGTTTTTTAACCCCCGTTTACCTTATTTAATTTGGCGTATGCGGACGAACGATTACGGTGTATCATCCGCACAATATTGTGTTTGCAGAAAAATTGTAAAGAAGAAGAACGTTTTTGGCATCCGACAGCCGCGTGATCACAATAAATCACGTTTTCGCATGTTATTTTAAACGATAAAAATCGCGCGAGATACCAGCGAGGTCGTGCTGCAGGCGAACACATTCGCAAACTAAAATAAAATGTATATATAGGTGCGAAGACATCCTTGTGCAGTTAATAATAACACGATAATATGATATTATAATATAATATCGGCATAACGCTTTCCACCGTAGCTGCACCGCATCGTGTATGCAAGACCAACGAAACGAAAGTGTGTTTTGTCGATTACTACTATAATATTATAGTAGAACGTGTTTTATTGTCGTCGTTAAACGCGATTATTATACGCCGCCGCACGTTATATGTACGACAATATGTTCACCATTACGTCGTCGCGGGTGACCAGCAAAAAAGTAGTGTTAGAAATTTTGAAATAATTCGCGAAACTTTTATTTTAATTATGGCCGATATGCAAGCGCTAAATTCTGAACGTTGTGTACTCCTTCATTTCGCAACAAATATCGCTTTGAAGGTGTCTTGCAACAGTTACAGAAGTACACGTCTGGACTTTCTTTATAAAAATTTCCTTTGAACTGCGAGCGAACAACAATAACACGATATCATACTTAACGAACTATCTCGTCGTCTCTCGGGCTATTTAGGTACTTGTATCAGAATTCCGCGATTCGTCCGTTTGTCCAAAATTTTGCGCTACCACCGACTCTGCCCCAAATTCAGAGTGCTCATACCAAATGTGCTTTTAAAAAGTCCCGAGTAATGTATTGGATAAAAATTCTGGGACCCAACTAGTGTGCACCGACTTACAATAACAATAAAATATTATTGAGTGTTGCGCAGACGGCAAAGTTATGTTCAATAGTGTATGTAACGCCGCCGCGTGTTTGTTATAACGGTGAAATCGTTCGATTAGTTGATAACAGCTCTTTTATAATTGTAATATTTGTTATTTCAATCGGTTTGTTATTTGAACTAGTTAATAACTTTAGTTTTTCAATAATAACAAGTGCGTGTAAATACGCGTTTTTATTTTCGACTGTTTGTTTGTTGTGAATCGGCTACACCTATATAATATACTATTAATTGTTCTATACTCTATATGGTATTACTTATGCATACGCGAGTCACAGATCAAAAACGATAGTAGTTTAACGGAATTCAACACAGTTATATAGTATTATTTTACTGTGAAATGAAAATTTTAAACATTTTTACGTATTAGTTTTCTCGCGTGTGCAGCAGCTTTCTCTGCAATCGTCGTCATTTTTTTTTATCGGTATAAAATACGTTGGGAATTTTGTGCCATGTTGATTCTAATATTATTATAAGGATCTCTACTAATAATAATTAGAGTACATCAAAACGCTGATGATGATGAAATTCAGTGTTATTATATTTATATATAGTTGAATTTTAATTAGTTCGATCGTGATTTTTACTTCGCTGTACAGTTTTTTTTTTATACACGAAATAAAAACCTGTGGATATAACGTCTATCTGTTTTTTATGCCCTGAATGACGAAATTCCGAGAGGGATATGTACGTGCTCTCGTGCAGAATCACCGACGCTATCTGTACATATTTTATACCTCGTTGTGACGTTCAATATTATTGTACGCGATTTGAAGAAATCTCGAGTTAGAACATCGCGAAAGTTTATTCTTCTTTTAAGTTGATCGCGTAGTTTGCGCGCTAGAAATGACACGCGCCGTCATCGCCGTTCGTTTAAAACTGCAAACTCTATCCTGCTTAACTGTCCGTGAATAACGCAGAAAAAGTTTAAAAATAATTATTTTTGCGAGTATCCGCGATATTTTTTATATACGCCTCGTTTCGATCTTTTTGCCACTAATTTGTACGTACAGTTTACGTATATTACTATGTAGTAACGTTACTAGTATAATGTACGTTTTCGTTTTTTTTTTCTTTCTTAAATTTAATAGTTGGGTAATTATTATTCATCTGAGGCGTGCCTACTCAATACTATTTGAGCTGCTCGCCTGACAGTGTCCAATTTCATTCGGTATAATCCTCCTGCAAATCGCCTGTTTTATTTTATTTTATTTTTTTTTACCAGCGCGTTCGAGCGCCGTTTTCTTCACGCGTATAAATATCGTATTCCAGTTTTATAGCGAGTTGGCAACAGCAGCACAAAACGGTAAAAACAAACTCGTTATAATCGCATACGAAAAAAAAAAAATAAACTGACGTGGCGATAATGATTATACGCGAATCGTGTGGAAGAAAAATGTACAAACACACGTATATACACACGCGTAATAACGATATGTTTATAGTATATTCTTTACTGTTTCGCAATTTTTTTTTTGTTCGTTTTAGCCCGAAAATAGCAACCGAAAAAACGACCGCTACGTCGCGACACCATAATAATATCACGATGTGTTGTGTGAATAACCGCGATACTGTTGTGGGTTACGTCGTGTTAGAAAACATGTATTTATAGGCTTATTTTTGTTTGTAAATAAAATCGAACGGATGAAAAAATAAAAACATCGTCGCGCAAAACTGCTGCCCGCGTTCTCGATGACCGGCACGATTTTTTTTAGATTCCTATACTTTCGATCTGTATGCGACGAGAAATCGTCGCCCGAATAAACGTAGGACAGACACCACTGGTGGATGAAAAATTATTTGATTGTTCCACGAGAAGTACGTGATAATAATAAGCCTATAAACTCGATATAAAATCGTCGTTATTTCTCGTGGAGATAGCAAGGATAATAAAAATATTTTGGTTGCTCCTCGGTTTGTTGAAAACGTAAAATGTATACGGGATGTATACAAAGACGACTCATCTGCAGTTTTTATAATTTTTTTTTTTGGTTTTTTTACGCAGTCGCTCAATCGTGACACAGTGAGACGGAACCTGCAGGAACACGTGGTCTGCGTTTGATACGGTGTATGTTATGTTGAGATTTTTTTATTAATCTCCTCGGTGAAATGATCCGTTGTATCGAACACGTTGTAATTATAACGATCATTCGCATACTTTTCGTCCTTAAACAGTATATAGCAGAGTTAACTTGAAATTTGTTTCATGAGGTGTCATTATTTGGATTTTACTTTGCACATTTTGGCATTTTTATCCGTTTTTTAATTACAAACGGGTGTCATATATAGCGCATATTTATTTATACAATTTTAAGTATAGTGTATAAAATCCCAGCCTCGATAACGATATTTTTACTGCCTATCGATTTTTTACTATATTCTGTTTTATCGATACCGACCTCTTTTTTTTTTGTCAATCGTGTATTTTATTATTCGTATTTTTCGCTGCGTAAATATATCTCGCCCATAACTCACGACCACACAACTATTGTACGCGCGCACTATTGTGTACGAGGTGTCGTTCAACCCGCACAGTAGATAAATAATATGGCAACTGCGTTTTTCGTGCTGTGAAAAATAATATTCTAGTTTTCAGGGGCCCTATTTTGAAAATGATAAATAAAAAAAAAAATTATTTTGTATCGAAAATTCAAATTTTAAGTTCATCTTTGTAAAAAATATTATCGATTTCACATTTGTTTCGTACGCATACGGTTTTAAATGAAATCAAAGTGTCGCCTAGCAAATCATCCGATTTACACGCGCGACGCGCGTTACGTATCGTAGTAACGCGACTCGTCGAGTCTGTATAAATGTTAATTGTGTATATTCGTTTTAATGAATTTTATTTATTTTTCTTTTACTCAAATTCGAGAAAAAGAAAAAGAAAATCGTTGCATACCCCCGTAAACGTCCGACGAAATATAATATTGCGCGTTTGTTCACCGTGTCTGCGTTTGGCAGTCGTCCTCGCCCGCGCGCCGGTGGCAGTGAATAAATAACAAGGCCATGACGTCACGTACGCGTATAGCAGCGTTCTCTTTGTGTGTGTGTGTAACGATTAGCGGGGTCGAGCGTGCGACGACGACGACGACGACGACGCGCGCGAGAGATTAAAAAACGGCGTACGAAACGTTTTTTTTTTTTGAAATTTCAAACCTTATTAATAAACGTCTCTGCGGAAATCGTTACGAAAGTCGTTTGAAAAAAAATCAAAAAATCGTTTTTGTCGAAATCACGTTCTTTTTTTGTTACCGGTATAACTTTTTTGAAAAACGCGCGGGCGGTACAGTACGCGCCATTGGATACCGCAGACCGGGCTTTCGGAAAACTTTATGAGACTGTCGGAGAGCGACGCCCTTTGGCGGCGAGTATCCCGCGATTGTTTTTATTTTTCCTGCTTTTGTTGTTGTATTTTCAAAATTTTCATTTATTGTAGTGTTAAACGCGTACGTTCTACATATTGCTATCGATACTGTCGCTGGACGATTCTAAAAAAATCTATTTTTTTTAAAATTCCAAAAAAAACGCCCAACGTATTGTGAATCGTTTTTCAAGACGAAAATTACCACCCCGTTACTGTTTCATTTGTGCAGAACGGACTACTCCCCCTGTGGACCTACCGCTTTAGAAACAAAGTGTAAAACGCGCTCGATAGTAACGGACGCTCGATGTGTGTGCGCGGACAAAAAAGTAGTGTACGTAAAATCAATAGCTCTCTCGCTTCGCTCAGAATCGAAAAACGCGTAATATCACAACGATAATGTTGCGGTTTTTCGGTTTCTCGCGGCCGACGTATATTTTTAAAAAACTGATTTCGCCGTTATTTTTGATTCGTAATGATATAGTATTTTATAAGTAAATCGCGCGATGACCCGCGTTCGAATTATTTATGCCGCGCGTCGCCGTGTTTCTGAACGGTTTTGTGTACAAAAAAAAAATTTTTGTTTCGTGAAAACAATAATACTGTATGTTGTTTTAAGGTTATGTCGGCGCTAAAAATATTTGTCTAAGCTAAAAAAAAATGTTTTTCATCACCGCCCGCCTGTTTTAAGTAGTTATTTTGCGCTTGAACGCAGTGAAATATTCGATTTAACCGTTACTTCAGAAAATGATGGTCAAAAATCAAAACAATTGTTGTGACTTTTATACAAATATTATATGGAAACGGTTCATCTTATACGCCCGTTTAGTAGTATACAATCTGTTCGTTCCCGTATTAAACGTGTTGAATCGGTGAAAGTTTTTTTTCCTGGGAACGGGTTTTTTTTTTTTTATGGGTTTGTACGTATAACGACGGTCAGTATAAATAAATATGACGACGTGCGTGAACGTATTTCTCTGTGCACGGGCGGCGCGAATGAGAAGAAAACCTTACCTTACTGCAGTCCATACAGAAGAGCCATTACTTTCTCGCACAAATTTTAACAACGACGATTTGTGATGTTGTACGCACTTAATCAATCGATAACCTACACGGTTGTACTTTAACGAAAAATCGGTAATCTTTTTCAGTATAAAATATTTAATCCTTTTTTTGTTTTGAAAGGATTCGTCTTTCGACGAAACAGCCGCATTGAGTTTACACTTGCAAAAAGAACCGCACTATATTATTACCTATGCTTATAATAATGTTTTAAATGAAAAACGACTTGGACAAAACCGTTGGGGGATATACCTAGTATAACTTAAAATTCCGTATTCATCTATTGCCATACTAAACAATATATAGTTAATATCACGCTGTTTGTTATGTTCGAGGTTTACGACGATTTATTTTCAAAATCGTTTTTCGTAGGTTCTTTATTAACCGTCAGCAAAAGTCAGCATAAGTGCTGCATTCGTTGTATTTATAGTGTGTTCTCTACGGCGGATTATTTAAAAAGAAAAAACTTATCTTTTTTTTTTTTTTGTTATCAACGAACTGTCGTGAATTCTTAGAAAATCGTTTTCTTTTATCATCGTTCGACCCACATTGAAATCGGTTTTTTTTTTTCAAAGCAATTTACGCGTCTGTACGTACATTATGTTATGCAGCTGGATCCTGAGCGAACCTCATCCGGAATCTGTTGCCGTTACGGATGACGAGTGGTGGGGGAGGGGGGGGGGGGCCCCGTGTAAAACGCATTAAACCCATTCGTATGCGATACGATTTTATTCGCGCGCCGTTATCGTGTGTGAATTGTACACTTTTAAAATACGTAATATTTGTTTTATGATTTAAAATAGTTTTTGTTTTTTTATCGATGACACTGTTTTATAACGTCTAAATAAAATTGTTTTATTTCGTCGTCTCATCGCGTGCTCTTATCTTCTCTTTCTGCTCCGTACAGTTTTCAGCCGATAATGTTACCGAGATTTCTATACCGCGGCCGTTTTTGTTGTATAAACGTCATGTTGACGTCAACGGTGGTTGCCCGTGAAAACGTTTGTTATCCGCTAAATACGATACCGTGTGTTCGGCCAATTTATCGCATTGCAAATGGATGCTGGGCAGATGTCCGACTGAAGTGTACACATCGGTGTCGGCCTTCAGGCACGGGCCTAGGAAAGAATTTTTTGACTCGTTTAAAAATTCGTATAAAAAAAAAAAACTTTTGCTGCAAATGCACTTTTAGGCCGTTTCGCTCCCGTAAACTAATAAACGATTGTAGAAGACCTTAGAAAATGAAATGAAATGAATCCCCTCGCTGCGTTTTGTTTTTTTATACGATATTTTTTTCTAATGAAATAAAACACTAGAAAAAATATATCGGTTTTTTACTCTACTTTTACTTGATCACTGCGATCATTTTTACATCAATCATAAAAATAATTCAACATTTAAAATATACGCGCACTGTGAAAAACAACACTTCCTTGACTTTTTTTCTTTTCTTTGCGTTTGAAGAGTAAAATTATTTATTTTTCATCTTATTTTGATTTTCACGCCGTCTATTATATATATATTGTAACCGTAGTGGATCTCACAGAAATGTTTGCTTTGACTAAAATATACGTTTTAGGCGAAGCACACATTTATAAACGTCTTGTAATTAAATGGATTCGTGTACTTGTTTTCAGTTATTGTATAATCGTTTATTATATACTTCATTAAATATTAAGAGATAATAAAGTATTATTTTTTTCATACCGATGTATATATATAAACGATCAGTCGTCATTGCAGTGTAAATATTGATTTGTAAAATTGATTTTACCATAGTGTAATAACCGTGTATCATCTATATTCATTTTAGTAAATAACGATGAAAAATTGTACGGTTTTTATTTTTAAATTGTTTTTGTTTGGGTGGATGTTTATTATAGGCACCTATATTTATAAACGTGTTAACAAATCACGAAAAAGGAATGTTTTTTATGCGTATAACATTTTTGAGGTCTGCGTCAAACAAACGAGAATACGCAATATCTGCAGCGTTTACGTTCGATTTCTCGACGTGTGTATTCATTATTATACATAAACGTAAATTGTTTGAAAAACCGTGTAAATTGTTCCGTTGCTTAAATACTCATTTAACTTTGTTTTGGTTACATTTAAAAAACTGTATATAATCAAATTACAGTACGTTATTGTCCTGTGTTATGGTGTGGTGACAACAACAACACTTATCTATAAATCATTTACATAGGCACGTATATTATGCAGTATCGGTACGACTGAACTAAAATTAATGTTTTATACTCAATCCAAGTATATAATATATATTTGGGGTTTTTTGTAAATTCTTATGGTATACAGGACCAAATTTTGAACACGTATCTGCTGTAGGTATGATATCAGTTCATAGTTTTGTATACATTGATCCATTTAAATTTCTTTTATATCATTACGTCGGATATTTAATTTTAAACAGCTCAATTTTCAAAAGCAATTTGTGTGAAGAAGCGTTGATAACGATTTGTACAAAGTTTATCTTTACTATATCCATACTATGGGTGACAGACAGCTAGCGTCGTCGATTCATAAAATCTGTCACGTGGACAAGATAGTATCGTACAGTAGAATAATATTGTTATTCTGAACTCAATGTCAAGTGCAGCCAACTCAAACAACACGTCGCGTACGTATCGAATTTTCAACTTTAACGAATGTGTTAACAATGTTTGTTCGTATTCCTCATAATACCTGTGAATGTAATCGTTTGAAAACGAGGAGCAAAACGGATACGATGCGACCATTTCAAATCAACGTTCGAATGAAAAAAAAATGGCAGCGTATAGTATTCTAATAATTTTGATTCCGTTTTTACAAAAAACTGACTTTACGTAATATAGGATATGTTTTTTTTTTCTGCGTGCATTTTCGTGCGTTCTCTTTTACGCGCGTCGACGGAAAACACTACTTTGGCAATAGTGTACCTGCATAATATTGTGCCTACTCTTTATAGGTAAAACGGTTCTGGTTACAGCGATTGTTTATTTTCGTGGAAACCAAATAAGTACTGCACTTGTTTAAATATAAAATACATTATATTAAATTGTATATTGTACTATAGCATATATATATATATAACCTGCAGAAGGCTTAAATAAAACGCGATCGTTTGAGGAACGATGATCCGACCTTCACCACTATATAAATACCAAAGGGACCTGTATATTATACATCGCACAAAGCGTACAAATATAATATGAGTATATAAGATGTAGAGACCATTTCTGTGTACCCCGCCGCCACGTTTCTGCAGGGCACATTCAACATTTTAACGATTTTTTTTTTTTTTTCATCGTTCTTGTATTGTATTGTATCGAGTGTACTTGTGGTTAAAATACCAGGCCTGACCCTATAAAAAACGTTTTAAAAAATTTCCATCGTTCAATTTCCGATCATCGTCGCCGTTTTTTCTTTCGATTTTTGGTCTTCGGGGGGAGCCCTGCCCTCAGTATATGATGTTCCCGTGTTGTGTGTACCCACACGACATTTTACGAGATTATTTTTACGACTCTCGAGTTTTTACTATAACCTTAGGTTAGGTTAGGTAACGATTAATAATGAACTTGAATATAACACCGCCGCGAGGAAAAAGCGGATCTCAACATACCACCCGTGTTTTTTTAAATGTTCGGTTAATTACTATGTGAATTCAATACTGTGTTTTGTGTCTAGTCAGTTTATTAAATTCAGTGCTCGTACGGTGTAACATACATAATTGCAGCGTGTATCATCTTTGAACAACTACGAACGAACCTGGCGTATACGGACTTTTATTTGCGTTGATTTTACTCGGCAACTAAACCCCCGGGCTTAGTAATAGCGGCCGGTGCAATATTATTGTGTCCCCCGTATCCTTACGACGTCTGCCAATACGGGGCGGTGTGCTTTTTCGACCGAAGAAAAAAATGAGGAAGTTTTCAATTTTTTTTTTTTCGTTGGTTTTTCTTTTCTTTCGAGCCTTGTAATATTCACACGTGTCGGTGGTAATATATATATAATACGAGAGTGAATGCACCTATACACACGTATTATTGTTACTACATATGTACATACTTCATAATAAATGTCGCGAGTGAAACGCGGCCTATTGTGGTGCGACGCACGTACGCTCTAAAACACGTTCCGATACCGCGCATACAGGGTGTTCAAAAAAATAAATAGTAAAATCACACTCGTCGCGTGGTGTATATAGTGAACTCGTCCGCGCTGGGGGCAGTATATCGTTTTTATTTCTTATGCTCTGATTGTACGTATACGATGAACCTACGAAAATATTTAAAACAAATTTCCGTTCGTTTCTTCTATTATTAGTTGATGCAGTTTTTCAAAACAGAAATTTTACGTTCTTTCATATTACAGTTTGAACGTTGTAGTCGGAAGTCTGTAACTTTACGACGGTACCGATATAAGCATGATATTATTTTTCTCGATACACCGTCGTCATTGACCGATTTTTCAAAATTACTTATTTTTTTTTTCCAAGTTATTAGACAGGGTTTAAAATTGATCGCGTTGTTGAATATCATGGTTATTTTTTTGTTTTTACAAAATTCCAAAAAAAACTATTCTGAATCGTAATAATTTTTCCCAACCGGAAATCTGTTGATTTTTGTTTCATTTGTGACGGAACTGCTAAGATTCCCTACAAAGCCTACTGCTATAGAAATTACGTACGAGCGTGCTCTGGCGGAATTCGATTGCGACTTTGTCGGATATTATATTATAGGGGGAATTTCCGATGGAATAATTCCGCGCGTTTTATACCTACTTTATTTCTATAGCAGTAGGCGGCTATCAGCTTAGAGGGTCCTTCACAAATGAAACAACTAATTTTCGTTTTGAAAAATGATTACGATTCAGAATACCTGTGAACTGACGTCGAGTTTGTTTTTGGAATCTTGTTTATTAAAAAAAATATTCAATCGTTCCAACAGTGAGGTCAATTAAACCCTAATTAAACTCGAGAAAAGGTAAAAACTCGGTTTTTAGGAATCGGCAAAATTAACGCCGCGATATATAGTGTTTTAACACTGTTTTTCGGGTAGTACCAATACTATTTCACGTCGTATTGAGTGAAATTGTTTATTTTTTTTCACACGCACGTGAAACGCGTTTCACGCGATTTCAGACAGATCCCTCTGAAAATCTGGATAGTTTATGCACTAAAAACTATCATAACGCGCGTGCGCTTAAAAACACTGATGTATATATTAGTGAAAAAAAACATTTTATTTTATAAACTCGCACTATTTTATCATACATTAGAATAAAAGTCTTATAGATTTCTTGTTTATGATCGTTTACAAAATATAATAATCGTCGTGTGGTTCCACAGCATTTTTCCAACACTTTCGATTCTAGATATAAATAAAACTCTCACCTGGCCCCCGTCAGTAGTAGTCGGTAAAGTTCCAACAGTTAATTAATACGATTGCGATAAATACCCTCCGTCCCTCCGTATCGGTAATTTCGTCCGTAGGCCGAATTTGTTCGCTAATGTTTTCAAGGGATATCGTCGTTATTCATAAACGTGAGATTACAAATTGAGAATCGTACTGGTGCAGAGTTGTGTGTCAGACGTTTCGGCGAACTATCGGCCGTTATAAATTTTATCTCTCCGTGTCAAAGATCCGTTCTTTGTTTGTACTCTCTGTCGGTAGTCGTAGTTCGCGCGTGTATATTGTGCGCGAGAAACCCCCTATTATTATAATACAGATAACACTATTGTATCGGTACCGATATACTAACGGACACGGCGGTTTTTTTCGTTGCAGGCTGAAGTAGTGTATTATGGATTCGGGTCTTAACAACATGATTGAAAACACGAGGAAATATTTCCAAGGGATGCCTTCGGACGTGGCCGCCGCCGCCGCCGCGGCCGCAGCAGCCGCAGCCGCCGCCGCTCAACTTCATTTCCCGTCGCCGTTGCCGCCGCCGCCCCCGCCGCCGCCGCCGCAACACCGTCTGAACAACCACCACCAGCACAACGGCGGCGGCGGCGGCAGCGGTGTCCGCACGTCGTCGTCGTCGTCGTCGTCGTCCGAACAGCCGTCTGCGGAGCGCGTGGCCGGTCAACAGCAGCGGTACGGCTATCACCAGCCGTACTCGTCGCCGGGCCACTATCCGCGGACCGCCGTCGACCCGAAGCCCGCGGCGTTTCAGCACCATCCACATTTCCAGCCGTCGTTGCAGCAGCATTTCCAGCAGCAGCTCCATCGGCAGCAACAGCAGCAACAGTCCTCGTCGTCGCCCCCGTCCCCGTCTCCGTCGTCGTCGTCCTCGTCGTCGTCGTCTTCGTCGCCGTACAAATCGCCGTTTCATCAGCAGCTGCATCTTTCGACGACGACAACAACGGCGGCGGCGGCGTCCACCAAGCAACCGCCGCCTCCGTTCAACCCCGCGGCGTCCGCAGGCGTACGTTCTCGGTCGCCCGCCGGCAAACCGCCGCAGTACTCGCCGGCGCAGTTGTCGCCGTACGCGCCCGCCAAACCGCCGCTGCAACAACAATCGCCGTTTGCCGCGCCCAAAGAAAAGCGGCCGCCGTCCGCGACCCGGACGCCGCCGCCGCCGCCGACCGCCGTCTACTACGCAAAGGGCGGCGGCAGTAACGGCGGCGGTAGCCATCATCAACAGCAGCAGCAGCAGCAGCCCGTCGACAGAAGAGACTACCTGCGGTTCAAGCCCATACAGACGCCACCGCCACCGCCAAAGTGAGTGTTTAGACCTAACCGGTGTGTAGAGCGACGCGACGTTATCGTGATTTCTGTGTGTGTGCTTTTGTTGCGTTAGTAGGTTCCACCCGTTGGAGAGGCCCAAGTCCGAGCTGCCGCCGGGGCTGCAGCAGTCGTCGCATTTGGCCATCAGGTACGATCCGAAACTGGAGCAACCGCGCAGCGGGGCCAGGGCGGTGCCCATTGCTCAGGCCAAACAGTCGACGGCGGTTGCCGGCGACGTTGGCCGCGTGATCGTTCAGAAACCCGAACCGTTACGCTATCAACAACAACAACCGCCGCAAAAGTCGTCGCCGTCGCACCAGTCCAACCACCTACGCGGCGGCAAGTCGTCGTCGTCAGTGGCGGCGTCGGACGACCATCAGCTGCTGCAAAAGCAGAAGCGACCGGCGTCGGTGCAGCCGTCGTACTTGGACTCCCGGCCGTTCCAGATCAAACCGTACGACGGCGGATTGCAGCAGCAGTCAACTACCGCGTCGTCGTCGTACCACAGGCCGTTCGCCGCGACCACGGTGCAGCCGCCGTCGAGGACGTCGGAGGCGTATCCGCCGTCGTCGCACGCCGCCGCCGTGGACCATCACCGGTGGACGACCGCGTTCGGCCGGGTCCAGGACGCCGTCCGGACGCCCGCGTTCCTGCAGCCGCAGCAACCCGCCGCCGCCGCCGCGTCCGTGAACGGTTATCACCGCGGGCTGCAACCGCCGCTGCAACAGGTCACGTCGTTGTTTCAGTCGGTGCAGGTCGCGAGCACCGCCATCGCGTCGCAGCACGTCCAGTCGTACCTGCACTCGTCCGCGTCCACGTCGTCTAGACAACAGCAGCAGCAGCACTATCAACCGCTCGATTTGCAGCACAAGCTGACGCAGCCAGCCCGTCCGGCCACCGCCGCGGGCCAACTGCAACAGGTCGGTCCGCGATTTTTTAATTTTTCACAAAAAAATCGTCTCGATGTTCGTTTTACGAGAGCGGTCCAAACGTAGAGCGGAGAGAGAGAGAGCTCTTTGGAAAAACCGTCCGGGGGAGATGGCTTTCTGCGCATTATTCTCGTTGGGTGAAAATTCGCGCGGGACGCTGTCTCGCGAAACGGTGGTTGGTGGTGGTGGGGGCATTTAGCCGAGACGGTTAAAAAGATCGACCGGTCGTTTTTTGTGTTCGGAAAAAAAACTGTTCAAGAGATTCAATTTTCGCCCTAAAATATGGATATCTTCCGAATTATATTATTATCTCTGGTCAACTTTTCTTTACCCCAATCGGCCTTAAATTAACGTCGTACGATGCCGATAACTACGTGCTAATAGTACATTTTCCACGTAAAAGAGTTCCAACGACAAAACTCGAGAACTAGTGGGATAGGACTTGGTGTTGAAAATTTCCATACTCTAGTACTTTGTAATTGTCTAAAAAGTGAAAATTTTACCCGACGCGTTAGACTGGTTCTAATTTTCACGTAATGTTTTCCGCGTACAATAATTTTTTTCCCCCGGCTTTTAACGGACGGATTCGTCGATTTCCAGATGATGTTCGATGGCTTATTCGCGATCCTCGGGGGAGAGAGGAGGATTCGCCAAAACCGGGTCGACCGATTGCGTTTTAAATGAACGTTTTTAATTAAAATTACACGACCGAGAAAACGTTGCGCCAAGCAAACTTGACGCGTCCTAAAAAAAAACCCGCAGCCGTGTCTCGTTGTCGGTACAATAACGATAGCACAATCTTTGGTTCAGTATAAATTTTTGTACGCATAGAAAGAAACTGCCGTCGTCGGCTGCATTTGCGTATTCGTTTGTTTTATGAAAATACGAGCGATTTTTTTTTTATTTTTCGTCGTGCAAACATATTTCGGTAAATCGTGTACGGTTTTTTTCAACAACTGTTCAATCGCTCAGAAGCGGCGCATGTACGAGAAAAATATTATTATTAATACACATTAATCGTGTGCGAAATACCGTCGTCGAGTGCGGCGCGTGTATTGTGTTTGCGCGCTGTTTGTTTTACGACGAAACACATAATTATAATGTAGGTCGACGCCCTCTCGCTGTATAAACACGGTTTTTTTTCCCCCGACAAACATTATTGCTGCTTCGACGGCTCGCCCGGTTTAGTTTTCAATTATCTCTGTGAATTCGTCGGGATAAAAACGTCCGGAAACCACCGCGGTGCTGCCGTCTTTGAACATAACTACAAAATATACAACAGTTTTTTCGTGCTTGTATTTGATCGGAATATAGCACGTACGTTGGTTAGAAAATAACGATGATTATAATAACGTTTTTGGCCGGGAAAACTGCAGCGTTTAATATCCCGTAATTTTTTTTTTTTTTTGGTTAAACGGTTTGACTCTGTAGTTGACCTATAGTTGACCTATAGGCTTACGATGAACCTAAAAAAATATTCGTTAATTTTTTTTAGTCAGTTTGAAAATAGAAGTTTTTTCATTCTACACCGGCCGATTTTTCCAAATTTATTTTTTTTTTAAGTTGTTTGGGTTTAAAATTGGCCTCGTTAAATTGAACTTCATGATTATTTTTTTAACAATCGAGATTCCCTGAAAAAACTCAACGACAGCGTATTCTGAATCAATTTTCAAATCCTAAATTGGATTTTTCGTTCTTGTTTCGTTCCCTACTGAAATATAAGCCAACTGTAGCTGTAGAAACAATAACGTATAAGCCGCCGCGCTCTGGCAGAACTCGACGGTAATTTCATCGGTCATTTCCTCTGAATATTGACGATTTTTATTTAAAAAAACAAAAAAATTAAACGATTGTAAAACGATATCATTGTTTTTATAACACAATCGTAATGATTTTGAGAAGTTTCAATGTATAATGATAAGTACGAGGTGAAAATAATACCAATCTGATCAATTTATTCGTATCGTGTTATTTTAATATACCTAAACATATTGTTAGGCGCGTAAAGCAGTAAAAGTATTCCCTAAGCCTAAAAATCGCCACCTCGACGATTCAAACGAAAAATACAAACTTTCTAATCCGAAAATAATACCTACATGTAATATTTTGTTAGTATAATTTGTACGTGTTCTGTTTTCGGAATATGTTAAAAAAATCGATTTAAAAACGTGAAACTTGTATTACACCTCGCAATATTATGTAGCGTTTCTTCTCTGTGTATTATAAAAATAACGTGTAAAAGACGAGTCAAAATAATCGAACGGGTCAAGTTTTATCGATTTCAATGTCAACTTCTTCGCGACCGGTGAGCGTCGTATAATATAATTTCTTCTTTATATTCTTCTGGCTCAGTTTTACGCGTCGGTGCAAAATGGTGTCTAGGTTGACCAATTTTGTTTTTAATCATCGCGCGTAGTTTATTAGTAATTGCATTTTTCATACAAATGGAATTTATAGAAAATAAATGGTAAATCGAAATGTTTTTCTTCAAATTTTTCCCCGCAGTCTCGTCATTGTGTATTCCATTTGTGTTGTACACATCTATGAACGAAATTGTGAAAACCGAGTTTTGAAATAACGTGTGTCTCTACAAAAAGAAACGACGATCTTTATCAAAATGTTGGCGTTTTAAATTTTTTTTTTTTATTATTATTAAAACTCTATCCTTAGCCCGAAAATCGTGAGATTAGTAGAAGAATATCATACGATTGTTTCTCGATACGTATGAATTGCAAACGGTAAATATCTTTTCGGAAAAAAAAAAAATTGTAAAACGTTAATTCTTGATGTTTTTCCGTGGCATTTATCGAATACTATATAAGAACGAGATTTATCCATCAGCACGTTATTTCTCTACCAGAAAAATAAAATATCGTAATATTATTCGAAAGTTAAAACCAATATCTCACGGTTCACCACCACTCTCAGAATCAGTTATGATGTACGTAACACGAAAACCGAGACGTGTATTGTTTTTCTCATCGTTCCGTTGCCTCGCGCTGCAGCAAGTCACAAAAACCACGACAGAGGTTGTTTAAACAATAATAACGCTATAGAAATTGTTATTATTACGAGAACGAGACGAAAATTCATTTCCGTTCGTGACGTCGTCGCCTGTAACCGAATTTGTGCCGTCCATATTAATATCCTTCCATATCCTTAATAGTAAAAAAAAAAAATAGTAAAATTGACGTTAAAAGTTGACGAAAAGAAATAAGTGAGTTAACGAGACGATCGACTTGGGTGTTTTGAAATTAACTTGACATTTTACCTTGACCTTGACTTTTGACGAGTCAATGCCCAGTCTGTGTGAGTAAAAACAACACTCGCGTTACGTTCGAAATCGCCATACAATTCGTCGAACGAGACGTGTAGTATTTTGTTGGTAGGCACCGGCCAAGGTCCCCAAAACGCCATGAATAACTCCGCGAAAAAAATTTTTGTGATATTAACGTTCAAGTCTAAATGTGCCACATTCTTTTATCGTAAAACTTATAACTTAAGCCCTCTCAAACTTTTACTCAAACCACGCGTTTGGCAAATATTTTATAACACCCCCCTCATACTATCCCGTTTCCTTTCGTCCCTGCCCCGGTCGCGTCGTCGTCATCCTATACGCGTACACTTCTTCTGATGGTAGTTTCAACGTTGTTCGATACTTTTTATAGAAATATGTTTTTGTTTTTTCCCCGGCGTTATTACATCGTTGTCGTCGTACATTACATACGGAAACTAAAAACTTTGACGATAACGGAGTTTCTCGCACGACGTATTCCGCACACGTCCGGTACACATTGGAAAAATTTCGTTACGATATAACTATGGTGGACGTGGACGGAATTCGGGAGAGGAGCTCGCTTTCAAAAATTTAATGCGGTTTGTTGCGTGTGTGTGTACCGGAATTCGATACATCTCGCTAGGTTTGTAAAACAGGACAACCTACTACTACAAAGATACTCCTCAATTAAACTATTCTCAAGCAAAAAAAAAATCGAATTTTATACATAACGCGATTCTTCTTATAACTAAAAACACTGGTTCGCGTTATTGGATTTCCGCAGCCGATCACACCTCGTTTCGAACCCCGTCCGGCTTGTCGGTTTGCTTCTCTCTCTGCCGTCGTACGCAATATACGAGTTTGTTGGCAGATCCGCGCAACAGCTAATAATGTAGTGTGTACATCATCATATCCTCCAAAGGAGAATCTCTAAATTCCCTGCAGCACCAAACTATACACTAATAAACAAACAATACTCTCGGTTAGATTTAGGATTTTGTTGATCCACGTAGATGCCGTTTTAATATTCGGAATAACACGTCCTGTGAATAATTGTGGTGAAACGAATACCGCGGAAATGATGGGCTTGTGTCACCCCAACAGGTTAGTGATTGGGATGGGATTGTTAGTGATGGGATTGTTTGGTCTATTGGCAACGGCTATTGGAAAAATGCGTGTCGTTATTTTTCCTACGGTATATTTTTTACTCGTACTGTTGTGCGAACGTTGTATGCGGTTTTTTCGAGTTAGGATCGGAAAAAAACTAACCATTCCTGTGTTTTTAATCGTTGCACGTCGTGGTGGTGACGACACGCACCGACGAAACTTGTAAAACGATAATTTGTATTACGTTGTTTGCGCTCATTCTCGCTCCCGCGCGTTGAATCGTACCGAAATCGAGTCGTGTGATTGAAATTTGTTGTTTTTCAACGCGCACCGGGTAACGATGTTGTTAATCTGTTAAAATCGTGTACGTAAGCCGCATTGAACGGGACGTGTTTTTTTCTTTATCTAAATAAACAATAGTTCTTGAAAATCTTTTTTTTAAAACAATGTGTTTACGTGTGTAATGGTAACGCAGTTGCGTGTATTTCATTAGCATTCTTGATTCGTCCGTCCGTTAAACTCGTTTTGTTTCTTCAAATTCCCACCTGCAGAAGTAACCTACAAAGTTTCTGTGGCGGCGTCATCGCGCTTTGCGGACAATGATTTAAAAAAAAATTTAAATTATTTTCAACTAGAATGGTGTCTTGTGTGCCCCCTAGTAAGTAATTTAGAGTCTATAGATGTTTACGGATTTAGTTTTACTATGGCACTATATATAATACACCGTATACACTGGCAGCCGGCAATAACGAGTATATTACAAGAAATTCGTTTATAATTATTCGATATTTTTTCGTGTTGACCAAACTTGGTGGTGGTGGTCAGTGTAACCAAAATTGTATACGACACGCGGATGGACAGTAACGTTTATCTGCGTATATCGTGTTGTAATAAATAACGTTGTCGTCTTTCATTATTTCGGCCGTTAACTTTGGTTTTAACGAGTAGAATCTTTTTATTACATCGTAACGCGCGCGAATCGTCCTGTTTGTGCGATTGTGTTTCGGATTTCTCAATCTCCTTATAGGTTGATTTTACATCAGACTAACACAAGTCTGATATTTTGTAAAAGCAACGCTTATACCTACTATATATCGGGTTATGCGATAACAACACTTTTAGGCTTTTTGTAAGGTTCCTGCTGCTATACATTCGAATTATTTTATAATAATAAACGTAAAAACGTTTGTTCAAATTGTTCGCAATCGTTTTTTTACCTTTAATGATGAAAATTTCGGCACAAATCACGTTCCGCCGCGCGTTTTACATACCGATGCTCTGCGCAAGTTCGACAACAAAAATCAACGATTATATAATAATTACAACACAGAAAAGGAAAACGTATTGTTGTTAATGTTTATCAGCTTTTTTTTCTTTTCTTCGCCGTCACTATTATGATGTTAAAAAATTGACCGCACTTTGGCCGTACTCCACCGTTGCTATTTTATCATACCAATAATAATAATATTGTTTTTGTTTACGTTTTGATTATAATACGTTCGTTCTAATTGTTTTCCTCCGACTGACTGGCCGCCGCCGCCGCATCTGTATTTATTATTAAAAACTTGTTCATCTCGATGTGTTCGTTTTCCTCGATTTTAACAATCTTGTACAGTTCATAATATGTGTTATGTGCCTGCACTTTACTATTGACACCTATAGCTAACTTAACTCGAGTTTGGATTGATAACGGACAATTTGGTTAAAAAAATGTGTAAACGATTTTTAATCCAGCGGTACATGCAATGTGCGTCGTCGTTAGCGCAGATATACTTTTTTATTTAAATATTATTATACCTGTACGCTTTTATGCCGTTACTGTTGATTACGATTCAGCAGTATTGGACGTTTTGCCCTCTAAAATTGCGGTGTGACTACCCGACAGACAAAATACGTCCTCGTTTTTCCCAAGTAATAAAAGAACCGATCTTAATCCGATTGTTCTGCAGGACTTGAGAGTTTTTGAGACATGTTTTCAGTTCCGTCGTAGCTAAATAATGGATGTACGTTTCGGAATATCTCTTAAAGTCTATCTTTTTAGAGTATATTTTTTTAATTTTTCTGAACAATCATCAAATCACTAAATTTTTTCGTGCTGTTGTTATAGTTTTGTAGAAAACGATTCGTCTATACACTCTATCCAATACGGATAATATTATATAGGTATACCTTTTTTATTAATAGTTTTAAATAATAAAACTTAATCGAAACGCGTTTTCGGAATTTTTTTTTTAAAAAAATGTATAAAGTATCGTGGAATTTCAGTGTAATCAAATCCGAGCTATTCCCGCGTTAGTACAACCCGCGTCCGAATTCCGATAGTACTAAATTATTGAAATTAATTGCACGTTTAATTTACGTAATGATAAATTTTAATTGCTCTATTAAACACGCCGTTCCGTGCATGTTTTTTTGCTATAAAGATTGTGTATGTACCTATAAATTATAAAATGTATATTTGTCGTGCAATTAAACAGTGTAAAAATAACTAGAACAGGCAAAAAATAGATATATATAGTTACTGGGGTTTTATAATTTTTATATTTTAAAAAAGTACGTTTTTAAAAACTATGTACGCTGTGTACGCTTGTACAACGTATTTCAATAATATCCACGGAAGAGTCAATTTTATACGACTGTTGATTTTGTATAATATATTGTAAAAATCGTGGGGAATATCTCGTTTTTTTTTTTTTTTTCTAAATCGATGTAATACTACGCTTACGGATAACTCAACATTTTTTTTTTTTTTTTGAAAAATGTACCTTTTAGTCAGTTACTATGTGTAGTTTAATAATCGAAACATCGCATTTTTTAAGTTCTTTCCCTCTAATTTAAGTTTTGTAGTCAGAAGTCCTTTAGATGTACAATATGTAATGTATACATATTGTTTGATACGTACCTACTGTTGGCCAATTTTTTGTTTTTTTTTTTTCATTAAGTTATTAGGGTTCAAATTAACCGCGTTAATTGAATTTCACGAATATTTTTTCAAACAAAGTTCCAAAAAAAACGAAACTCTACGTCAGGTAGAGTAATATCGTTTTTTCAAAACAAGTCGTTTGTTATGGTTTAATTTGGGACAGAACTGATAGATTCCCCTACACTAAGATATTACAGCAGTAGTATACTGCTATAGAAATGAATTGTAGAACGAGCTCTCTGGCGGGATTCGATAGTGACCCTCGAATATTTCCCCTCGAAAAAGCATTTTGGAGTATATAACAATTTTGGTTGTGCATAGTTGCGCTTGCAGAGGGCCTTCAGTTCTGGTGGTCATCGTTTTCATACGACGAAAAGTGTTCGTTTCAAATATTTACGCGTCGAGGAGTAGTTAAACCGTAGAAATTTTCCACACGCGCATTGTCCGGACTTACCCTTTTATCGTATTGACCCAAATATTGATGGACGCTGAGTAAATAACTAACCAATCGTGTGTATTTATCTACTATATACGAAAATCGTAATCTGTGTAGAAAAAAACCACTCCTGTACCCTTTTAGTGATCTACATCGTAATATATACCGTTAGCATTCGATTTTGCGAGTGATGCGACGGTATTTCAATAGCGATTTAGCACAGGTACACGCTCGGACCGGGAGTGAAAGTCGGCGCCGGGGAACGTTTGAAATTCGGGACGAAATTTTAATTAAACGCCTAGAACGAGATTTTTTTTTTTTACTTTCTCCCACCGCACTAAATGTTTTCGTTGACCAAAAAAAAAAAATGAAATTTTCTCAAATCACAATCTGTATAAACAAAATGTTATTAATCAACCACAGCCATAAATAAACATAATATAATTTTTGCGATCGACTTTTGGAAAATCTTAACCACTCACATTGCGCGCACAAAGTATAAACTATAGGTGTTTGGTATACTCTCGTGTAACAAACAAATCGGTCCAACGACATTCGCCCGATTTTTTTTTGCCTAGACGGCGATCGCGCCTACCCGCACCGTCGTCCTAGCCGGGGGTGGTTCACCCCTGCAGATTACGCTGTCGGTTTTCGCGGAATTTTTTGAAAAAAAAAAAAGAGAAAAAAATTCTCGAATCGTCCTTTATTTTTTTATTCGCTCGAATTCGGTAAGAAGAATAGACGTTTTGCGAGTGCGTTATTTATTTTATACTCGGTGGTTTATTATAATAATACACACAATGTATTTTAATGCGGAGTAGCGCGCGCGGTAGTTATATAGTTGTTGACCAAGGACCGAGCGCCGCCCGCAAGGTCAACGGCGTGCGTGTGCGGTTAACAATTAATGAGTTGAGCGGTGTGGCATTAGGTGGTCGTAATCGACGTCGTAATTTAGGATACGATCGAAGTTTGTCCTCAAGTTTTTATACATTTTTTTCTACGTATTCTTCACGTCACCTTGGACGAGAAAATATCGCTGCGATCTTCGCGCCGCTCACTCACGTATAGATCGTATAATTTACCGGTGCGATTTAATGATATTGTAACCGTACTGCCAGTGCTCGCGAATTGAGAAAAAAAAAAAAAAGGGAGCACCGCGTTTACGGACGTGTTTGGAAATGTTTATAATTAAGCTGCTGGGGGGCGAGGAAATTTTTGGGGTGCGGAGTGAGTGGGTCTGTATTTCGGATGTTGCGGCAAGTTGTATTAAAACGCGTGTAAAATTTTCGGAAGCAGTATACTATATCGCCTATTCGAAAAACGATTCTCGATTGTTTCGACAGCCCGTGTTCGGAGCAAATAACAACACACACACGCACGTTTCAAAATAATTTCATAGTTTTACGTAAACTACGGGTTTAGTCGTAACGCATCAAGACGCGAGAAGAACGAAAATAGATCAGTGAAAACAGATCGTGACATAAAACGTAAAAAAATACGGTGTTTATGCGAGGGGGTGGGCACCGCGGGCCTCTCACAAGAGGCAGAAAGACACATCTTTCTCTCCCTTAAACTCTGGCCACACCGGTTACGAAACGTTCCCTACACGAGGAGAGCTAAATTTTTGAAGGTGCGCTAAAACATTTTGTAAAAATTAAGGGTATCCCGCCCGAGTTACTACCCCCTCGAGCACTACTGCGCCGCACACTGCGAAGAAATCCTCGTACTAATAGGACTATTCGATAAACCGATGGGTGTAAATTTTTTTTGTTCACACCTTTCGATTCTCGCCGAACACGGATGATTGTGTTACTATAATGATCACGGTGATCCAAAACGCAAATTCAGCTGGACGAAAATCAATTTTGAACTTAGAAATCCGAAACGAACATCGTACCGACTTATATAGGAAGGAGTGTATTAAATTTTAATAAAAAATGTTTTCCCTTAATGTTCGCATGTTTATGAGGGGGAATAAACGAAAAAAAAGGGTACAAAACGTATGTTCGGTTTGCACTAGTAAAAACTACTGATTATTATAATATCTCATGTGAACGGTGGCAGAAACTGCTATCATCCGACATGATGTGTTTTTTACGCTCGATTTTTGAAAAAAAAAAAAAATATTAATTTTGTCCGGCTAAAATTACGTTTCGGACCACGAAAGCCCGTCCGGTTCGCATCAGTTGCAGACTGAGCTTAAGAAGAAAAAAAAACCCCGCGTGTTTTTCTACACGAGCGGAAATAAATAAAAAGAAAAAACCGTTGGACTACGTATGGCTGGAAGTTTACGTATGTGTGTGACCTATTGGATGGTTTTTGCAAAATTCCAATCACTACATTATTATCGTGTATTCGTTTATGGTGTGTTCTCAGCTGTTCTATTTTAATAAAGATCGTTGCGACGTTTGAAAATGTTTCAGTAATAATATATAGGTAGTAACGCCGCTCTCTTTGAACTAAACAATGATTATTTATTTTTGGGTCTTGTTACATTATTACGTATAGGTAGTGTTTTCTCAGAACGAATGCTGTTACATGTGTGTCACGTGTGTGTTTCGATTATTATTGTAACGCCTTTAGGATTATTTCTTCGAATCATTAATTAAAATATATAACACGTGATTATGCAACACTGTATAAAATATTTTAACTAATGGCTTCCGATCGTTGTTGTTGTTGTACATAATATCGTAACGCGCTATTGTTTTTAGCGTATTGAACTTATTAACAGTTTCAAACGTTTGTTAGATTTTACATTTTTTCATCGGTAGTGTTGTACAACGTGATCTGTTGTGTATTGTATAGCTATTGTATCGAACCGTAGCTGGAATATTATGTTATAATTGTACTTAAACGGGTGTTCACAATTCGGTGCCGCGCGCAACCCAGACAGACTTCTCGGGGCAGTTTTTTTTTTTTCCGAATAAAATATTTGTCAGAGAATATCGTGGAAAACGAAAGATTCGACGAGGTGGCCTTTCGGAATTTCTCTGAATATGCGTAGATTATTGTATCGGATTACCCGCGACACGTTTTTCCAAATCCACAGGTACTGAGGAATATTTTTTGTTACGCTTTGCCAAAATTGTACGCCGCTCAAACAAAGTACGAGGTATCAAACACAAATCTCTTTTGCTTGGATTTTCAACGAATATTTAGAACCGAACAAGAATTCTCTGGTAAACATGGGTAACCGAGAAAACGAACAGTTGTATGAAAAATAAAACACATCGTTAAAACCCGTTCTTCTGCATTTCGTTGCGGGGGGAAATTTCGTCCGACTGATTTTTTCTACAACAACAATATTTTAAAACTTTTTGCTTTCTCCCCGCAGGTGAAAAACGGTCTGCTGCAGGACACGTCGATGACCGTGACGGCGAAGCTGCGGTTCGAGGCGAAACGCGAGTCGCCGCTGGACCTGTCGGTGAAGACGGTGTGCCGGTCGGCCGACTCCACGGACGATCGGTTACTACATCCGTCGTTCGGCCACGACATACCCAAAGTGAACTTCAAACCGGACTTTAACGCTTGCCGCGCAACGCCGCCGCACCGTTCGGCGGTGCCGCCGTCTAGCGGTCCTCCGCCGAAGAACGCCGCCGCCATCAACGTGGTGGCCTATCACCAGCTGGTCGCGCCGCCGTTGTCGGTACCGTTACCGCCCGCCGTCGCGTCCCCGTCGCCGCACGGTGTCGTCGTGCACCGCCACCAGCATCACCGGCAGCAGGTCGTCGTCGTCGGACCTACGTCGTCGTCGTCGGCGGCGGCGGCGGTCGTGAACAATTCGGCGCCGATCGCGGTCGTCGTGCAGCAAAACGCCGCGCCGCACCACCACCGGGACAGCAACGACAACGCGACGCCGGCCGACGACTCGTGGCGGGCGGCCATCGACAAACAGATCGAACAAAAGTTCAACTCGTACACGTCGTCGAAGAAACAGCAGCCCGCGGCCGGACATCAGCAGCAGCAGCAAGGACCCGCGCAAGCCGACAAACGGGTGCTGGAGATACTGAAACAGAACATCGAGGCGCGCGACCAGAGCGGCCGGCCGCTGCAGATCGCCGAGGCGCCGTCCACGCCGGCCATGGCAGTCGCCGTGCGCAAGGAGCCGTCCGCCACGCCGCTGAAGAAAACCGACTACTATTACAACAACAACATGGTCGCCGAACGGACCGCGGTGGCCTGCACGCCGTTCCCGAAGAAGATCGACTATTACATGGACCGGGCGTACAGCAACGCGCCCCGGATCCGGACCAAAGCCGAGAGAAAACAGGTGAGCGGCGGGGTAACAATTCGGGCGGAGAGGTTTTTTGGAGCGAGGCGCGTGAAAACAACGAGTGTGAAAACCTAGAACGGGGGGTTTTTTTTTGTATATACTGTTGACGAAATTTCTGCCGGAAAGAGTATTTTCACGGCGCATTTTCTTTTAGCAAACATTTTTCGATTTTCTCAACGGTTTTTCAACAGCGCGGCCGAAGAACCGCCAAAAAACGGCATTTTTTCGTCAATTACTATTATTATTACTACGCGTACAGAGTTATTTCTCCATACTTTCGAAAACGATCGTCGGGCCTTTGGGATTTTGGACAGGTACAACTTGAAAAAAATTGAAAAAAAATTCATTACTGATTATATTATAGACTTTTTAGAGGCATTCGTGTTATCTATTATAACGGGTTGTTAATTTTGGGTTTTTCGACGTCACTCGTAAGTGTGGTGATTTTTCATTTAACTTATTTAAGTATATCAACGCGTGTGCACCGGCCGCCGGGCTGTCTGAGCGATAGTTTGATTACACTGTAAAATGCGCCTGCCCGTACAATCGCGAGACGTCAATAAATTCCGTTTCCGAATTGACACTCTATTGCTTTATTTTTGTTAACCCGCGGGTTGCAAAGGCTCCGCGGATCAGTCGCGGGGTTCGAAGGGGTTTACTCTACTAACCGTCTACGTCGAAAATCCCGGCTTTTTAACGATGCTTTAACGGCTTTAGCGAGGTGACGAGTGTTTTTTGTTTTTTCTTCGTACAATAGTGATTATCGTAACTTGAAACTATTAATTTTCAAAGTTTGAAACGTGTTAAAGTTTTTCGTTCGCGTGAAACAGCGGCAGAGCTGCTATTGAGGAGATTGTTGGAAAACGAAAAACGTTATAATAATACGAGACCGGCAAAGTTTCTGTACGGTGTAGTACATATATGGCTTTGAGCGGAACCATATATAAGTATACTTGGAGTACGTATTTTATTCGGTTTGAATTCATGTATTATTTCCCTGCGGTATGCGAATTTTCGTTCTTCATATCTGACACGATGTTCGTTGAACTACGTGAAAACTCTCTGAAAACGGACGAGTTTTTTTTTTTTTTCAATTATAATTTCTTATCTTGTATGTGGTGATACTATAGATGCGCGCGTACACACCTAGTTCGTACGATGGTATTTAAAAATTGATTTTTGTTTGAATTCGTCTGTTTAGGTGGCGGCTGACGGGTCGTCTAGCGGCATGAGAATGAGCAGTCCGATGGCTGCTGCCACGGCCATATCGCCTCACCCGTTCTTGCCGTCGAACAACAACAGCGTTCCGCAGACCACCAAACGGGACCAGACACCACCGCCGCTGACCGATTCCGCCGTCGCTATCGATTCCCGAGTGGACATCATGTTAGTATAATATTTCGATTTTTTTTTTTTCTCGAACTCGCATTTCGATCCTTCGAAACGGATAAAAACTGTCGTACGAAATAAATTTTTTTTTCCGTTTAATTTCAATGAGATTTCCCCGGTAACTTTTTTTTTTTTTAAAATATCCGTGTATCGTTTTTACACGCGATTTTTATTCCATATCTCGTTGTACTTACTATGTGTATTATACTATGTATTGTAGAAGAGATGCGTCGCCGATCAAAGAAAATCCGAGCCTGTTGAACGCAGAACACCCAGAGATGGACGACGATGACGAGGACTTCTGGTTGAAAACGTGCGATTCGTTCGCAGTACAGTTGGCCGAAACTGAAGAGAAGAGAGTCGTGAAAACGCCGGTGAAGAGGAAATCGCCGAAAGATCCGCAGTCACTGCCGCCGCCCAAAAGAAAGTACACGAAACGGATAAAAGTAGAACCGATCTCGGACGATGAAAATAACAAACCGCTAGTTCTGGACGAATTGGAAACGTCGAGGTCAGCGGACGAAATGAAATCTCCTCTGCGAGAAAACGTAGTAGCGTCCGCAACGGACGATAAACCTACAGTGAAGTCGACGATAGAACCACCGAACGTGGACAAGGAGAACAAAACAAAAGTCCGCGAACAAACCACGACGTTGGACGGCGGTAAAGTTAAAGATAACGAAAAATTGAGAAAAGCGAAACCGAAGAAAAACGTGTTGAAGTTGAAGTTCCAGAAGCCGTTGACCGCGAAGACGAAGCAGATCGACGAGGAGAACAAAAAGCGGATGAAAATGAAAAAAGAATCGAAAAGAGAGGAAAAGGAGGAATCGAAAAAAGTTGATAAGAAAGACGTGATGTGCAAGAAAGAAGTAGTGCAGCAACAAAAGTCGGAGAGAAAAGGGCTGGCGGCGGCGGCAAAAGAAGAGAAAAAAGGACTGAAAAAAGAAGAGAAACGCGATCTCAAAAAAGATCAGCAGCAATCGGAAAATCACGGCAAAAAAGATCTCGGCAGGAGGGAGGGGGTTAAGAGAGTGGGCCGGAAGAAGGTCGCGGCGGCGGCGGCGGAGAAGGAAAACCTGACGAAAAACCACGAGAACACGGCGCGCAGATTGACCGCGGCGGAGACGGCCGCGGGCAAGTTCAACAACCCCAGGCAGTCGCTGCGCCGGAAGAACTCGTTGAAAGACTACTCGTTCGCGTTCGACGAGCTGCTGGACGACGCTTTCGTTCACTTCGGGGTGGAAAAAATGCCGCCGCCGCCGACGCCGCTGAGGAGGAAACGGAAGTGCGCCTCGCCGCCGCCGCCGGTGCTGTCGCCGCCGAGTCCGCCGCCGGTGCTGACCGCGGCCGTCGCCAAGAAGGCCACCAAGAAGGACCTGCTGCTGATGAGCGGCAAGGACGGCGAAACGATGCGCATGCGGCTCAGGTCGCGGAACAGGCCGTTGCTGACAAAGCTGCACGAGTCCAAGCTGCAGGCGGCGGCGAAAAAGAACAAGCTGCTGCGGAAGAAAGGCGCGGCGGCGGCGAAAAACAACGGCGTTTCGAGGCGGGGACGTCGGCGCAAAAAGTCGCTGGGCGAGAAGTCTGTGACGGCGGCGGCGGCGGACGACGACGACGACGACGACTGGAAAAACGAAGTGTACAAGTTCAAGCGGTCGTTGCGCCTGCCGTCCAAGCTGATCTCGGTGGTGTCGCCGCCTGGTGCCGCGCGCCCCGACCAGGTGTCTCTGACCTCGATCATGCACCTGCCGCCGCCGTCGCTCAAGCCGGAAAAGGAGATCGTCAGCAAGAAGTCCCTACAGCACATGGCCGGCGGGAAAAACGGCGGCGGCGGCAAGGCGAAGCAGCGTGGTGGTGTGCTGCTGCAGGCGCAGGGT
The DNA here is from genome assembly GCA_017140985.1 of Hormaphis cornu. NCBI lineage: Eukaryota > Metazoa > Arthropoda > Insecta > Hemiptera > Hormaphididae > Hormaphis > Hormaphis cornu. The sequence goes on from CM029358.1 coordinate 28,717,508, forward strand.
ACGACGCATCACCTGTTCGGGCGCCGCGACGTTTTCAAGGGACGGCGGATGTTGAAGCGCGAGAAGATCGTGTCCGCGGAAAAGCTCATGCGGCGGAAGCAGCGGCAACTCGGCGACGAGGAGAGAAAAGAGTTCGACGAGTCGTCGGGTGCCGGTGCCGCGGACGAGACCGACGTCGCTCCGCCGGTCCTGGACGACCAGCGCGTGTTCGCGGTCGAAACGAACGACAAGCCGCCGCCGCCGCCGCCGACGAAGCGCGTTTATTTCAAGCGGAAGTTTATGCGCAAAAAGTTCCGTTCGGGGTTCGATTACATCAAGAAAAAGAAGAAGAAGGAACCGACGACGACGACGTCGGAGAGGAAGCCGAACGCCGCCGCCGCTACGGTAGCCGCCGTCGCCTCGGTGCAGACGACGAATGTCGCGCCGCGTTACGCGTCCGAAATCCAAGCCGAAATCAAAGGGTGGCTGGT
>CM029358.1:28747384-28846499 GCA_017140985.1 Hormaphis cornu
CTTCATCTGACTTTTCAGTGGTTTTTAACACTTCATCTGACTTTTCACTTGTTTTTAACATTTCATCTGACTTTTCACTTGTAACTAACAATTTAATGGATCTTTCAGTTTGTAACATTTCATCTGATTTTTCAGGTAATTTTAAAACTTCTTTTTCTTTACTGGGTTCAACTTTTGTTTTGTCTTTATCAGGATAAGAACTTACTTTGTTAGACGCATTATTAAAACATGTTACAGAATCATCACCAAAAAAAAATCCAGTCGTAGGAACTGTAATCATTTGTTCTTTGATTTCTTTAGAAGGGCTGCAAATAGTATCTATACTCCAAAGTTTTGGTTTTTTAATTTCTTCATTTTTTGAAGCCTCTTTTTGCGTAGTTGGTTCATCGGGATTCCCCACATCACATTCGTGTCCCGAACCTTCTCCTTTCACAACCATTACGGCTTCTTCTATAGTTTCTCCAACAACAGGAGAATTACTTTCATTTTGTAGATTTTCATCCAATTTTTTTTCTAAATAATTAAGATTTTTGAAAGAAATTTCTTTAGAATCTTTAATACTAAGTTCTCTTTTGTTATCTTCAATACTAGATGTTGAATCTGATGACATCACAGAATATTTTTCTTGGTCAAAGCGTGAAGATATTTCAACTTCATCATCTGAACCAGTTTCAATACTATTACTGTCCTCAACATCATCAAGAGAACTGTCTTTCGAACCAGACAGCTCATTGATAAGTTTCACTAAAGTACTTCTATCACTAAAAAATATTTAAAAATAAAATTTAATTTGAATATTTAAAATTTGAAATCTAGAAATATAAAAAAAAAATTTACTTGGCCACAATATTCCATGTATGTTCATCAGTGTCTTCTTTGTATACACGGAGATTACAAGCACGATCAAATTGCACCCAGTAAGCAGTGCCAGCCTTATCCCAACCAAGTGGTTGAGAACGAAGAAAAGAGCTCTCTAATTTATTTATTTCAGCTTTAAATTTAGAATTACTGTCAAATTGTGCTTCCAAAAGTGTCTGTGGGAAATAAAATGACAAATGTTAATACAATTATTTTGTAACATACTGCAAACTGCAGAGTGTAAAGTGTGTATTGAACATTTATAGAATAATTAATAATGTTTATTACTTTTAAAATTCTTAGTTTCAACTTTACAGAAACGCCTTTATAACCATAATGTTCAAGTTCCCAAGATTCTGGAATGCAATATAACTGGCAAAACTTTAAAATTGCTCTTTCCCATTTATCCACATTTACACTTTTTTTTACTCGACGCAATAACTTGATATGCAAATCGACTAATGTACCTGGAACTAAAATATCATAATAATATAAGTACATTTAACATTTATTATGCCAAAAGTATTGTTTAATTTTCTGTTTTCATTAAACTACTTGGTAATATTTATGTTAAGAATAGAAATTACACACCTACAGCAACAAAAATTGCGTAAATAAACCTATTTAATTAATTTTGTTCAATAAAAAATTAATTTTTTGGTTTTATTAGATTAGGAGACCTAATGTTTTTATTTCATTTTACAACTAGGTATCAATTACTACATCAAAAGTTAATTAAAACTAACTGGTTGGTATATTAATATCTTGAACAATACTAATATATTATATTTTTTAAAATAACAATTTTTGTACAATTTAATACAGGGGAAAAAAATTTGGCAGACTAGAACAAGTTTTTTGGAGATCAAAATTTACCAAAATAAAATTCAAAATAAGTTTCAGTAGAAAACGAGTAACATTCTGGACATTTTTGTAGGTATAGCATTGATAATTTGAATTTTTAGAATTGTTTGACTGGGGTTAAAATGTATTAAACTCAGATGACTTAACGTGCCAATATACACACACATTTTTTTTGTAATATGTTGCACTAAATTTTAAGTGTTATAGATATTGAAAAAAATTGAGAGCAAGAAACTTAATTGTTTGCAAATTGAAACTAGAACAAACCGAGTATTGCGCTGGTAAGAATTACTGACGCTAACGTGCCAGCCCAAGTTAAGGGTTGAAATCAGTGTTGACCCCTAACTTTGAACAAGAACAAATCAAGAGTACCCCTTCATTGGTAAAAAAAAAAAAATTGCAGCATACGCCTTAAAAATTTACTTCTTTTTGTCTGGTCTGGGGGGTATGGTAAAATCGGAAAGCGCTACTGTTTACTTAACAGCCGATACAAGCTACAAGCACTGGGTAGGAGGAACTCATTCTCGTTGTTTGTTGTTTACTATTGCACTGTTAAAAAGTACTGAGAAGTAGCCAACCGTACCGGCCGAGTAGGTATTGTGCCCATAAAAAAAAAAAACAAACGCACCGTGCACTGTGGTGTGGCACCCATTGGCGTTACTTCGTCTTGCCTTTCTTTCACTATTTGGGGTCGGCCACCCTTGTCCACTGTCCACTTATCACGATCATTTGCATTTATACACACACACACACATCAACAACCCTCGATCTTTTTCAATTGTGTCTGTCCATCCATCTCTTCTTCGGTCTTCCTCGACCTCTTCAACTACTTTCATAACTGCACTTACTGCTTCTTCTCTTCTCACGTCCAAACCCCATCTCGGTCTATTTTCCCTCATCTTATCCACTAGTGACCATCTGTTTCGTATTCGTTTCTATCTTCTCTTGTTACTCCACACCAAAGCGTTCTCGTTTCTGCCACACTCAACACACTGTTTAGTTTTCCTGTCGATCGCCCAACACTCGAGTGAAACGCGGTTTTTCCTAAAATCGTGGGAATTTTCGAAAATTTAACGAAGAAAATATTTCCAACATTGGCAAGAACCAGAATTACAGGTACGGCTGGATGACCTCCGACAAAAGCCCCCAAGTATGTCGCCGTGTGCACACAGAACGGCAGGTGTCGTTCGTTCGTTCGTTACCTTCGTTGGTCTTTTCCAACATGTCCTGAAGCTCTTGGAACGTAGGAATCGCCACGCCGCAACTGTCTCCGAACCGTTCGCAGAAAGCGAATATCGCGGCGAAGTCGGGGTCGGACGCGCACGAGTCCCGCGGCTCGGTCGTGGCCGGCGGCGGCTGCGGGGCGGACGTCATTTCGGTGGCGTTCGGCCGGTCCGGCGGCAGCGTTTTTACATGGTTCGGGTCTCCGCGACGGAGGAGCACGTCTTTTTTGTTTTGAATTCTCGCGAATCCGAATCAAAACATAAATAAATAACAAAAAAAAAAAACCAAAACAAAGTGCCAGCACCTATCACGGATACGTCGCCACCATTTTGATATCCCACTTTTCGAACCGGGAAACATACAGTGTCGCCCGCCGTCCGGTGATCGCGCGACGCACGGTAATTATCGTACGCCGAAGTATAAGTACAACGAGTGTATAGGTCAGTGGTTCTCAACCGGTGTACCGCGGCGATTGGCCAAGTGTGCCGCGGAGAAATGTTGTTAAATATTGAAAACGGTGTTTTATTTCATGACATTTATTTTTTTTTTTTAAATACAAAATAATATTTTAAGAACTAAATTATTTAAAGTAAACAAAGGAATATTACGTCATAAAGTGAATGGATTTTTAATTACTAGTGAGAAACTCGAGCTTGTCGTTTCGTACACAAAATACGTTCGATTTGTTGAAGACTAGCAGACACGCATTTTCTGATCAACGGAAAGAAGCCACTCCCGTTTTTTGTTTCTTATGTTTGTTAGCGCCAAAAAGCCCAACTCGCACAAGTTGAAAAGTGTAACAAAATGTTGATTGCTTTATCTGCTATTACAGGATATTCTGTCTTTGCATACATCCAAAATCCAGATAATTCATTATGTTTCAGTCGTAGTCCTCCTGAATTCCTGCCAGCTGTTCTTCTTTCTCGAGAGATAGATCGACTGTTGATTCTGACAAAGCAGCGTAAGGATTGCGCACCCGATCTTACTTGTCAACCGAGATATTGGGAAAATACTGTGCCATACTGTCCTCAAAACAGCTGTAAGGTGATTTAAAGAGCAGTTATGTCACCCTGAGGATCTATATCGCGTGGCGATAACTAATTCCTTCGAGTGTGCCGTGGAAACTTGTGATGTATAATATAATAGTGTGCCGTGAACCAAAAAAAGGTTGAGAACCACTGGTGTAGATCTTCGATCTCCATCTCTATAGTTCTCTACTCTGTCTATACTCTTCTTTGGTATGTAAAACCCAAGGGCGTGGCTTTCATGGGGGCAACAGGGGCAGTTTCGACGGGGCGAAAACATTTAGTTTGTGTGCACCTAATTTAAACCCGAGGATTTCAAAAGACTTTTAGGCACTATAAAAACAATATTTCACAGGTCCCTAGTTTTTTTAGCCTTAATTTGTGTGATTTGGGTCTTAATTTCGGGCTCCAATACTTAGAGGTTTTTGGTAGGCGAAACTTTCAAAAATTACTGAAATATTTTGAAATTGGTGTCAAACCTGTGACGCATATTGTCCATACAAACATTGTGTAAAAGTTTCAGGTTTGCGAGATTATTACGACGAAAGCCATGACCATAATAATACGTAATTGATTTTGTCAAAAACACGTTTGCCGTACTTTATACCGGATTTTCGCGTTGCTACTGTTTGTTTTTTTGTAGTAATAATATTTTTGAAATCATGAAAAGCAAATGCCAGACGAAAAAAAAGATTGATCACGGTACATGTTATCTACTGTAATGTAGGAAAATTTACCTTTCTGTTTTCAACACTTAAAATTAAAGTTGAAAATGTTTTACTGACTAAATATATAGATATGTTATATATAAATTTGGATAGTTTTAAGCAGTCAATATATTTACCGGTCAAGGGAACCAGCACCAAACACCAAAACGTGGTGACATTTTCTCAAAACTTCTCATATTAATTATTATAAGACCGTGTTCTCAACAGTATTTTTTTTTTTTTTTTAGCATAGAAAAGTGTTTTTCTAGGGCACATGTTAAGCCAATTTTTGAATTTTGTAAAAATACACTCACAAATTGTAGATGATTATCGAAACATTTTTAAATGAAATTATTTTATTTCTTATATACTAAATTCATGATTCAAAAAGCAAGCACCCTGCAGGATATTTTTCTCCGCATACCAAAAAAATTATCATTATATCATGTTTATTAAACAGCTCAAAAAAATAAATAGTAAAATAATAGTATTTTCAAGTCAGAAAAGTAAATGACTGAAATGAATCATTAAAATATTTTCAACAATAACGTACAGTTATTTAAATTTTTATTTTCATTTATATTTAACCTATTTTGATTTAAAAACGTGTGTAAATGTATTATTTTGCCAAGCGCCTTAATAAATAGTTGGCAGCAATTTTGGCTAATATGTTTTAGACATTTATTTGATAATATTTTAAAAATGTCCATCCAACACTAATCAATTATCAATAAATTAAAATAGCTAATTATTACGATATTTGGGCACCTGTTTGCTTGGCGCCGTCACTTTGCTCCACTAACACAAGGTATGTTCTAGCTCTCATTTTTACAAATCAATGCTTTCATCCACAAAACGGTGGTTGCCGATAGATCACCTATTACGTTATAAAGCATAGGTGACATTTATATATAAATATATATACTTAAGATAGTACAGCTATTACTTATTTTTCAAACAAGGTCACTTTCACAACTGCATGTATCGTGCGCAGTGTTTAATTATTTACATTGTTTAAGTTCATACATGCCACACCGATGAACCATACACCAAATTATCGCTCCGGCATATATGGAGCCTAAGACAATATTGTAGTTTTAAAGTGTACAAAATGGTCTAGTTTCAAAAGAAAGCAAACGCTTTTAGTTTAGAATAAAGATAAAGTGAATAACAACAAATATAAAAAAGAACCAATCATTTTGTTTTATTATATCAACAAAGTACTTAACCAAGTGTCCAAGTACTAAATCATTACTGTGTAACGTACTTAAAATTTTCATTTTCATTTTATTTTTCACAGCTATTACATAGATAATGTACCCAAAGTAAATGCGCGACAGTAAAAAGATGATGTTATGACAATAACTAAAGGTCAAAAAAAAAAAAAATCATAATAATAACAAAAGAAAAAAAATCATATTTACAATAACTTAACAATTCGCTAAAACAATATCATAAGAAAATTAGGAAGTTTTTTGATTAATTAACAAAATAATATGACATAATAAACATAATAATTATGGTGACAGAATTATTATTATTTTTTAAATAATAATCATTGTAAATGTATGTTTTATCATGGTAACAAACTTTATAAATTTATAGTGAAATTTGTAAAAAAAAAAAGGCACAATCAATAATTGCATTTTGTAGACTAACCTGAGTTTATTTTGATATGAACGGGAAAAAAAAATTTAAATAATTAATACACAAGACAAATAATAACAAATTATAAATTAAACTTGGTCTTTTGACTAGCTTAACTTCCCAATTAACAAAATTTTCTCATACAAATTAAAACAAAGAGTATTACTTTGATCTAGGAAATTGCATATTTAGTATATTAAGTTGGGTGGTAAACAATAAAAACTATTTACAGCGGACAAATCATATTAATTTAAAGAACACTATAAGACACATTCTTTAATCGGATACATGTCAACGTAATTGTTATATTTTTATTTTCTTTTTTTACATTTTTATTAAAAATTTATTTTTAATATTTACAATATTAAGACTTGAAATGTCTTTATCACAAAGTCTAGTAGAAAAAAAAAATCCCTGTCAGTCAATTATCACGTATGGTAGTATGACAAGCGGTTCACCAGTATCGTTTGTCCTAGTTAATACCTCATGCCACTCTCTAAATGTTTCAGCATTTTCCCAATTACCATTAACGCCTTCTATTTGAGCTCCATCTACTAGATCAGAAGGCGAAAGTGGTGGTCGAGGCGGAGATGGCGGAGGTGAATTCCAGTCTATGGCTTCTATTTCCAGAGGAGGTAATCTATTGTACATATCCTGTATTTGTTGGTCGACGTCTGTACCGTTAGATTGATTAGGTTTATCAACTTTTGTTCTAGACGGTTCGTCCTGGAACTCTTGTACAGGTATTTCTGTTTTTTCCTCCAACTGATAATTTTCATCATCTTTTCTCAATGATGCAATTATTTCTTGAGTAGTTTTTAATTTGCTGGCACCTACGCTAACCATTCTATCTAGATCTATTTGATTAGTAGGCTTTATTCCCAGTTTTGAGGAATTTTTACCTCCTTTTTTTCGCCCACGTTTCTTGGGACCCTGCGGTTCAAGAATAGGAGGATCGGGTTCTGGTACGAACTCATTAACAGGACTAGGTATTGGTTCTGGTGATTTTTGAACCGGTGGAGATGCAATGGTTGAGCTCAAATTAGGTACACCATTTAGTTTAGGCTTCTAAAAAAAAAAAAAACATAATAATATTATTCAAATGGTAATAGTAATGATATTAAAAACATTAGAAAAAAACTTTTAAAATAAATGTCATACTTTTATAGGGGCTGTACATTGATCAGGTGAAGTAATCGGTCTTTTACTATGGTTGGTAAGCATGCCATTTGGTTGCGAGGAAGGCAGCTTAGCCTGTTGTATGATTTGAGCACTATTTATCATTAGGTTACGCCATCGCTGTACCAGCTCTTTTGCCCGTCTGGCCAACTGTTTGTCCACAGTCTTACGCCGCAGCTCGTTGACCATTTTACCAATACGGGTTGCCTATTATTCATAAAAATAATTATTTATAACTTTTACACAACAATTTACTATAGTAAAAAAAATTAAAATATTTGTAAGTATAAGTAGAAAATACGAGGGCTAAGTATAACATTATACAATAATAGTATATTTTACTACCTATATAAAACAAGGTGATTATAGACATAGGTGTGTGGAGAACTACATATCAGGTGGTTAATTACAGGGCTCTTTACTTAATTTGTACCCATCTACAAGACTATCAAATATCAATTTTAAAAAGTAGAACCGATGAATCGTTATAATTTATATTTAATACAAAATTGTAACAGTTTTCGCATTTTAAATACACAATTTTTTGGTAAAATAACTGTATTTTAGACATTTTTTTTCAACTACCTAATTACCCAATAATCTTAAATATTATTTTGTATACAAAATAATTTTGGTTGCGAGTATTTATTTTAACCTCCAAGAGGTTGCACCAGCGGTGTAACATCACAACTTTTGATAAAACAAGGTCTTTTACCTGTCAAACGATTAGCCAAATAAGTCATGCCATTGTTCATACACTAAGTATTTATAAACTGCCCGCAATAATTTTCAATTGTTTAAATAATTGTATTAAACATTAAAATGTTTCAGATATTGGGTGTTGATGCGGTGTAAACACAGCAGTGCGCGACTACTACTTTGATATTTTTTATCTTTTTCATCCATTTGTTTAGTTGATATATTTTTTTTATGACTTTCTTATAAGGTGTTCGGAAAACTAAAACATACTGGTACATAAAACGAGCCCTGGAAATGATGTATTTCAACGGCGGGGGACCTTAGACAAGATTGTAAATGGCGCGACCAATTGAAGGTTAATAGGGATCTTAGCCCAGGGCTAGAATTCATGAGCCCCAGTTTGAAAATTTCAGGTGGCACATAAAAACCTCAGGCACACATTTTTACTACGTATGTCTGTAATAAAACCATTATCACACGTGCAAGCTCATCAACAATTATTATCAACATAATAATTAATCAATATTGACGCGGGTCAGAAGCCAGTACTTGTCTCTTTAACCTCAAACAACATACATCATTCCCCAAACTACGAAAGTATGGGAAATTAACCATCATTTTGCAGATATCCAGTGGTTACCAAACGGAATTCTGACATGTAAGGTCACGGGTTTAAATCCAACTTGCACAGCAAATTCGTAGCGATACTTTCTTGATTGGACTAAGTTACTTGTGGAAGTATAATTTTACGGTAGTTACAAGTAAAATTAAAGCATGTGCATGAACTTTATTCTCTTCATTTTAAATTGTTTAACTCAAAATTAAAATTTATAAACGGTTTTTTTTAATCCAGAAGTGTTTATTGAATATCCGACAAATAAAAATACTTTAAAGATTCAATTTAAATTATTTATAACGTGCATGCGTGTATATTGGTGACCCTTATTCAATTCTTTTCTTCATTTTAAATTACATACATACATAATTAAACTTTTGAACCCTGACTAAAAAAATGCACTACCTACATTGATAGTATATTACTACAGTAATCGATGCTACCAGAGATATATTTCGGATTTTTAACTAGAACAAAAGCAAGCAATAGTTTTAATAAAAAAAATCTATTGACAAGGATACATAGTACTTGATTTAGAATACAATTTACAGAGTCTTAGAAATCACGACATACAGACCGAATTTAACTCAATGTATGCCTCTCTCCAATTTGTTTACCTTAGTAGCACCAATCGACTCCCAAACAAACGCTGTGAAAATAGTTATTAATATAACGAAAATAAGAAAATTTACCTCAAGCACCTCCGTAGTAACTGGTAATTGTTCAAGGGTTGAAATAACTTCAAACACTGTAGACATGTCGGTAACCTTAAACAGTAAATGAATATATTTTACCACATTGTAATACTATTACTATGATGATAACAAACATATTTTGTAATTTGTATGGTAAATTATTTTAGACATCGATTGCTTTTATAGTTTTATGAACCAACAAAATACAAGTAATACAAATAATCAAAATTGTCTTATTATATAATTTATAAATCATTTTAATAAGAATTATAAACCTATTAAATTCAACTATTATAACTATACTAAATAGGTACCGTAAACTTTTGTAACTTTGAATTCTTTATTTATGTTTTTTTCTTCTTAAAAATCACAACTATTTTTTAATTAAATATAATAATAATATTTCATTCACACATACACACTTAATAACAGCAGACTACATTGTTAATTACAATTTATTTTATTACATTAACACAATTTTTTTAAGTTGAAATTTGCCTAAAGTCAACAACCCATAGAACAATACCTACTTTAAACAATTGTAATTCCTTACAAAAACCAATTTCTCATCATACTGGGGTAACTTCAACTAGTAAAAGGTAATTTCTAATTTAAATGACAAAAAAATACAAATACAGGTATATGTATTTATAAATTATCTATAAATTTTATTTTTATGGATTAAAACATCATTTACCATTTTTACAAAACAATTAGGAATTATGGTAAAAATTTAAGACACCTAAGAGATTTTACTCATTTTTTAAAAATTACGCAAAAATCATACTGACCGATTATTGTGAAAAAAATAGGTGACCTAATAATTGTAAGTAAAAGTTTATTTAGGAAAAATCGTACATTATTTAAACTTTTTATGTTAAACAGACAACTTTAAATTTAAATAGTAGTATGCTAAAATTATATAAAATCATAACTCATTTTTGTAGAATTATTTTTTCCGTAAAAGTTATTTTATAAAATTAGATAGGTAACTATATTTCATGTTTAATCAAGAAAAACCCAGAGTAAATTGATTTTTTACAAAGTTGTGCCCATTGTCACAAGGGCGTAACAAAGATAATATTGAGAACGAAAACTAAAATTTAGCGCAGTTCTTTGCCAAAACTATTTACTTGCCTAGGGTACCTAATACCTTGCCTATGGAACAGCACTAAATGTTGACGTTTAAAAATAACGAACATAATTAATTTGTATGTAAAAGCAATATTGAAAATATATCACTAATTTAAACGGCTATTATCAACAATATTAACTTAAATAGGAAGTTAAGGCCATGGGCCTAGATTAATTAATAAAATCTATACATTTATTTCATGGGTAGATATTTGATGATAAATCATTATTGATTATCAAAACAAGTGTCCAAAAGACCGTCAGTTACCAAATTTCACAGTATTTACACCACAATCACATAGTTTAGATTCAATGTAAAAAATAATATTTTAAAACTGTTTATTTTCTAATTAGATGATCAATAAGCATTATTGAAATATATAACATAATTTAGTCTTTGAAATCCATATTTAACATGAGAAGAAATTGAATCGGAATTGTAAAGTTTTATGAAACATTAGATAGGTAATTATGTATCGACATTTAAATTTTTTTTTTAGACATGAAAATTACAGCATAAAAATTAACTATAATGAAACTAATTAAATAGGTAACTTTATTCAAAACATTTTTCTTCAATTTTCTACAATTGTACAACCAATTATTGACTAATTCTCAAGAATAATTGGTTTGTGATGATCTTGAAACTAAAATGCAATAAAATAGCATTGATCAATTTTAGTACTTTAAATTTTCATGTTTATATAAGTGTTATAATAGCCAAATCTGTATTTTGACAGAACCAGTGTCTCACTAAGGATCTGAGAAAATTGTCTTTTTTTTTTGTTATTAAATTTTATCAAATGTTTACTAACATTTGTCAAATGTATTAACATTCTTTGCAGAGAAGTGAAATGCTCAACAGTAGGTAGACAAAATACTAAAATGGTTTTCTTTTGTTTTTAGAACAGAGAAAATTACTTTCAAGGTTTTGGAGACTTAATTGAAATGCAGCTTAACGTGTTAACTTTTTGGCGATAACCCAAATGCAAAAGAAGAGTTCACTAAAATAAAAGCCTGAGTAAATTATGAGTGCAAATTTGTAAAAAGAAAAAAAAATTTGTTGTTAAATTTTCAAAAGGGTTTACTGTGTCTATTTAGTTCAGCTAAATAACTAACTGTACTTAATGATGTGATCGTTTTATTGAAGGCTAATTTAGCTATTAATAGTGATAAAAGAATTTGTAATAAGGCTAAAAGGTAAGTTTGACAGTTGTGTAGTGAGGCCAACCGTGTTGACAGGAAAATAGAACAGAATACGAGTTGAGTAACGAGAAAAGATAAAAAGATTGAAATCACAAGATGAAAGAGAATAGAACGAGGTATGGTTTGAACGCATGACGAGGAGAGAAGAAACTGAAGCACCGGTCATGAAAATGAATGTTGATGGAAAATTCTTATATTCCTAGAGGAAGGCCAAAGAGATGGGCGGAAAAGATAGTACGAGGGTTGTTCATATGTGTCGGTGTAGGGCGTGCGAATGTGATCGTGATGTGTGGAGGAACAGAACAAGGGCGACCGACCCAGAATAGTTGTGGTAGTACAAGAACGTCGACAGGATAAAACAGAATTAATGCTGGTTCGTTGTCTATTCGTTTATTTCACCCCATAACTAAATCAAACGTTAAAACTACGGCAAAGATTTTGTAGGAACGTATTCCTGTGTCAAAACACGACCGGAATAACAAAATATCATCGGTTTTAAAAATCGCCGATCGGCAGAGGACCAAATCGATCAAACTATAAAAAAATTATAGTTTTAGCGGTGGCATGCGTAACGCGTCGCGCAGCAACGCGGACAAACACACGGTGGTTTCGGCTGTCGCTCGATTCAAGTGGCGCGCATCCGGGGGTAGTAAGTAAGTTTGATTGGAAAATGTTACCGCAAAAACGCGGATATTTAAAAAAAGTTTGCGAACGGATCCCCGTCACCCCCCCGGGGCTGTTATTCGAGTGCGCGCCACCGGACGGGTGGAAAAAAATAGAAATGTTGCTAAAAAACATTTAGTTGAAAAATAAACACCACGAGCGGCGCGGCCGAATGAGCGCGTGGCACGAAACGGCGGAAAACGGAACACCGCGGGGACGGGCGGAGGAGAGATAATTGCGCATAACAAAACACGCGAACGAAAACGGAACGGAGCGCATGCGCGCGTCACCGGAATACTCTCGGTCTCTCTCTCTCTCTCTCTCTCCGTCTCCGAAATAGTGTCATCCGCACGGACGGGCGTACGGCGTCCAGTAGCGTAGTACGCCCGCGACGAACCTATTTTCGGCCATTGTGACGACGCGCGACGGCAGTGAACGCGGGGCCGGCCGGGCACTCGCGCGCGCGCGCGCGCGCCCTCGTCTCGCTTCCTGACGAGTGGACGACGGCGGCGGCGGCGGCGGCGGCGGCGGTCCGAACGGGCGGCGGCGCACGCACACACATAACCTCGCGGACGAGACCGCGCGCAGCACGGACGTCCGTCGGAGACGGCCCGTTTCGCGCAAGCAGTTCGCGCGGCGGAACGTGGCCGACGCGAACGCGACACACAAACGTCCAACTGAAATCCGCCGAGGAGGAACGCCGTGTTACTACACGCCGCGTGTGCGCGACAGAGAGAAACGACGGATCGCGGCCGTAGTGTACGTGCGACGCCGCGTTGAAAATGACGACGGCGGAACGGCGGAAAAATCGTGAAATGTTTATAATAAAAAAATAAAAAAAAAAACGAGTACGGGAGCGTTTTTAAAAAATAATATGTGTCTTACATTGTATTCATCGTCCAATGCGCTCAATAACCTATGTTTTATGTCGGAAAAAGTCTTCTGCATGAGGCCCTATTCGGTCTCAGTTCGGAGAGCACGTCGGCCCACATCAGCACGCACAGCACAACTTACAGTGATGGCGGACGTGCACTGAGGGCCGCCGCTGGCTCCCGAGCCGCGGTAACGGCGATTGGCGGCGGTCGGCGCACGAAAGCGACCAGGCTACGGTGGACGGCACAAACCGGCGGCGGCCGAGCGGCGCCGACCGCGGCCGAGCGCCGGGGGAACACATGTTGCCGCGCTCACCGCGCGGTCCGCGGCGCAACGAAACCGCGTTGTCCGCCGCACGGTTGGCAACACCGTCGCGGACCCGCAGTCGTCTCGTCTGCCGCGGCAAGCCGTCTCCCGAGCACCACTGAATTCGACGTACGTACACCGGGGCTCGGTGTGATAACGCGCCGAATATGTAAAATATCGTAGTAAAATGAGTTAAAAAAAAGAAAAATTATTTCATCTTACTTCTATGTGTGACCCGTGATGCTGGTGTCGTCGTCGATCGTATCCCATCCGTAGATGTAGATCCAGAACGTACGTAAAAAAGAAAATTGTTCCTGTCGGCGGCTTGCTGTACAAATTTTCGGTCGTCTTCAGATGCACTGCGCACACGCGATCCGGTCTCCCATACCCGGGCGATTTGTCACGACGAGTGATCACGATGCATAGTTGGGGCTAAACGCAATTAAAAACTTTGTAAGAAAATATTGAGAAGTGCGAGACGTAAAGCGGAGTAGTAGTAGTTAAAAATGTCTGCGGATATGTTATCGGGCGTTTGCCTAAACAACATTTTAGCCGTATACTGTTTTATTATTATTTCGTGGTGTGTGTAGTTTTTGTTATTTTTGATATCGGTGAATGCTTCAAAGACGAACGATTCGAATCGCCGATGATATTGTCATTTTTAGCGTTGTCTACGAGCCACGACAGGATCGCCGCGAAAAAATTCCGTTCGAGAAGATTTTTAGTCAGACACAAACACCTATCAATGAATACGTTGTAGCGATCAGCGAAAAAAAGTGCGAATTTCGCGATACCGAGTTGTTTTTTGTTTCATCGAATTCATTCGCCGGTTACACTACGTGGGTATTTTCTTTGACTTTTTTTTTTCTACCGAGCGGTTTGTCGTACAAGAAGTAGTACTGCTGCAGGTGGTTGAGATAACGCGCAAAACATAAATATTTAAAATCTTGTCCGACACCAATTCCGCTTTCTATACGCGCGTTTTAATAACTATCGTGTACTCGATAATACGATTATAAACACAGGTGATCAGCTCATGGAACGTCGTACGAAATCGGCAATGCTGTTGACCTAGTTTTGGCGTGTGGAACACCATATTATTATGTGCGTTTAGAAAGGCTGCGTTAATTTTTTTTTATTTCACTCGATCAAGTTGGATTTGGAACACGACGACACAATATTATCACGGTAGTTATGTAACACGTGTAACTTACCAGTTCGCCAGTGTCCACCGGGTACAGCGTTCGATCATTTCGATTTCTGTTCGGAAAACGAACGAAAGTGGAGTGTTTTATCCCAGTATAAAACGGAACAGTGTCATTAGGTATAAACCACATTTTCAGACTGTAGAGCATATGAAGACGCGGTTGGACACAATTTTGCTTAGTTGGCGTATGCGCGCTTGGAATTTTCTTTTTTTTTACGCGTAGCTGGTTTTCATCGTTATTTTCCGAATGTTTGAAAATTCAACCACCAAATTGAATACTGATGAAAAACGGTAAAGGTAGCGACTACGCTCTGTGGATGGGTCATTGCGGTTTATCCGTAGGTATGATTTAATGTCTGAAAGCAACGATAAGTCGTCGTAGCGTTCGAATAAAGAAAAAAACGATTCCGAGCGAGCTATCTAATCGTGGGCGAAAATGAAAAAAATCGCGAATTACTTATACTATAAATTTTTGCGACGATTATAACTCATTTTTGCACTGAAAAGACCGGTCGCGCGGCCTTTGGAAAAATGCACAAACTGCACAACATTAGCACGAGACGTAAGTATAGAAATCGTTCAACCGATTTGTTAGTGAGAGTTGTTGGAAAAATTTGTTGGGTTCACCGGAGTCCATCTTTTGAACGTTTTTTTTTGGGATTTTTTTAGAGGGTGTAATCTTTTCTACTCGATATTCGTATAGGAACTTGCGTTAGACAGATTTTGCAAAATCAATTTTGAACGTCGTTAAAAATGTGTGGGGGGGAGATATTTTTTAACTTATCACTGCTAATTTAGGTACTTAAATCAAATAAAAAGACCAAAAATCAATTTCAATCCTATCGAATCCTTCATGCGTTGTAGATACGTACTTTAGAAGCACATAAACAAATAATGTTTTCAACAAAATAGGTATAATTTAAAGTCTCAACTTATTTGTGGTGTTCAACGTGTAAAGATCGGAGCACAGCTGTAAAGTTCTTAACCGTTTTGCCTTTTGGGGTGTAACTTAATAAGTAAGCGAAATTTTCAAAAAAAAACTGGAGAAAACAAAATTACCGGAGTTCAAAAACCTTTTCGAAAAGTTATTGACTTTAAAAATCTGAGCATTCCTTCTACCCTAAAAAATGTTCTCAGAAAAAAAAAACTGTCAGATTCATCATTCGACAAATGAACTTACAAGGTGTACTAGAGTACATACTAGGGGTATACCAAACTACCCGTTATTTTTCTGCAGACCCTTGAGCAAACTTTTCGGTGGAAGTAGTCCATGTGGTAATACCTTTATTTAAAAAAGTAAACAGTTGAAATTATAAAAATATATTTTATAAATTAATAAGTACAAAAAAAAAATTAAAGAACCAAATTTTACTTAAATTTTTTTTTTTTTTTTGGTAAATTTACCGTGGCAATAACATTTATTTTCACTATAAAAATTTTAAGCATAGACGTATTTACGTTTTTGGCGGCCGATTTATTTTGGCACCCTGGAAATTTTATTTTAACTAACTGATTCACTAGTCTTATTGTCTTTACTCATCACTTTCTCTAACTTGATACTTCAAAAAGTTTATCAACCCACATCGCTCACCCTTATTTACCTAGCGACCACAAAAATTTAGCGCCCTCTGACAAGTGTCACCCGGCACCGCAAAAATATACGTCTCCGAATTATTTAGTAGTACCTACTACCTTATCTATAAATCTCTAATTTACAATCTATTCTTTACTGTTAAGCAATATTTTTAAAAATTTAGTTGGTACTTTTACTTTGAAATCTGCAAAAACGGTCTATGTATAAAAGAACGCGTCATGTTTATGCTGAGATAATAATATAATCTAACACGATACTCCTGCTGGCCGTGCACACTTTGTCAGATTTTTATGTACCTATCTGTATTTATTAAACAACTAACCCATATTAACCATAAAAAAAAAAAATCAAATATGATTTAGTTTAGTCTGTTTGTATACATCTGATTGTTTTAACAATATTTTTTTAACAGTTCATACCTAATAGTTCATTCGGTTGTGTAGGTAGGTGTACGCAGCAGCTATAACAATTTGTTCGTTCATATGTTTTTTGTATAATAGTATACTTAGTGTTATTGATGTTTGATTTGTGTTTATTTCTGCAATAAATCCCAAAACGCATAGAGGAGACAGACACTAGCTGCAGTCCGACCGCGAATCGTTTTACCAATGTTTATTTCGGGTGTTGCAGTTCAATAACCGATCGGTATTGCATTTTCTCGTCCGTTTGCGTCGACGAAACTTGGAGCAAACGACGCGATCCGACTTTAATAAATTGGCATTATGACTTTTGTATTCGCAAAATGCCTATTATATTATGGTGATATCCATGGATAAAATTAATTTTTTATTTGCTACCCCTTCAAATAATTCATCAACATGAAGGAAAAGTGTGGGTAAAATTTGGAATCGAAAACTCAATCCCTTCGCGTACCTCCGGAGGGTTGATAGAGTGCTTGAAGAGGGCTGAAAATGACTGAACTACTTTTAAGTTCACTCTAATTATTGCAATAAACGTAAAATTAAATTTTACAATATGATAGAATTGTCTATAAACAATATGAGTTTTCAATAAAATGCAATATTAATCATAATAATAATAATAGACATAATATAAGGTTGTTCAATGAATATTATTAAAAACTATTTATCATACACAACTGGTTTATAATCAGTATGATTTACCCACGGGTGACAGAGAGAAAATCAAAGTGTAAAGGCGCCTTAAAGGTCCTAATATTACGTCCTATACAATAATAATAATGGTGGTCTTTGGTTCGGAAATAACTCAGGGGCGTCATTTTAAAATTTAATAATATGTTAAATAGTAAAATATGTATAAAACAAATTTTTGCTCAACAAGGTTACGAAGATGTATGATACTGCAAGTTAAATACGTAACTCGTATTTTTTTTTTAAACTATCGTTTTCGGGATGTTTTTCGCAGTACATCTGCAGTCGCGAACCAGGACTCGTTCTACATATTTTTTGGACTCCTATTTGTACGTACAAATATCCAGTGATGTCCCTCTCGGTAAAAGAGGACGGATTCTGCATTTTCACCGAGTACGGGAATAAAGGTGTACCATGCAACAATAACAACACAAGACAACATAAAATATAGCACCAATTTTTAACTAGGTAAAATTAATGTATTTATCCCCCTTTAAATGTGTAGAAAATAAAAACAGTTTAGGTACCTATTATTATAGACTTCTCAGTTTTTATCTGCACAGAGATATCTGTACGATATCTAGTATTTATCTGCACGGATACGTTAACTTTGTAGGATCGGATCAAAATTTTTTTTTAGAATTTTTCTGTAACGTACAAATGACAAAATAATGGACTATTATTTTGACTACAGAACACGACGTATAATATCATTTTACACATGTATAGACAATAATATATGTTGTAATTATATCATTTCGTGAGCTGTCTGTTGAACTTTTGTACGGCTTGCAGCCGCAGTTGCTGTCCAGAACAAAACAGACGAGATAAAACATAAATTAGTTTTCGACGATAAAAACGGTAATCATTAAATTTGCGATAACACAATAATTAAATTACATAAATTATTATACATGTATATATATAAAAAAACAGTTATATAGTTATTATAATAATAATATTATTATAATAACTATATAACTGTTTTTTTACACATATTATAATACACATATTATGTGTATCACAGTTTAGGTTAAAATGTTACTAACACGGATTACATGACATCCAAATAAACCAGAGATATCTTAAGTCTCCATGATTCATCGATAAAAATAATCGTTAATGTGGTTAATAACCACTGGTTATTTTTTTTAAAAAAACACAACACAATCAACAAAGACTGCAGGCTGCTGTAGATGTAACGCATTACATGCAACGAATTAAATATCTAACTCGACAAAAGTAAAATAATCAATAATAATTGTTCTGCCAGCGCACGAAAAAACATAAAAATAATAATTAAAATGCTATAATAAAATAATACATACGCTCGCTCAACGTATCTAAAATTCGTTTTAGAAATTATCGTAAGTACCTATTTACTGTTTAGATTTTAGTGGCCATAAGTACCTACGCCCATTGTTTTAAAGTTAAAACGTTTTTTGAAAATGGAAATCACCATTTTAGGTGTAGGTTAATTATAGGCCTGGCTTAAATTTTAAGTGTACCTAAATTGTAATTTCCAAAACTGATAGCATTTCCAACAGTACCTATCTGGGTGAAATAAAAAATAATTAATTTTTTATTTGGTCAATTATTAGTGAAAGCCATACCTTATTATATAGTGTTTGCAATTTTTTACCCAGTACAAACCGCACCAAGGTGTGTCGTATATCACAAACGATTTTTGAGTCAGAGCGCACGTTACCAAAAGTCAAAACACGGTTTTAAATTTTTCACTTTTAAGTCAGCTGGGTAGCCATTTACATAATAGCCATTAGTGGTGAAAAATAATGGAAAAGTCACAATCAAGTAGTTCATCAAGGTAGTCGTCATAGTAAATTCCCGGTCGGGTGAGAAGAAGTTGTTTAGAATAGCAAACACGCGGTAGTGGGGCACTTCTTTGGGTAGGTCAATGTTTCGAAAGTTGTGGTTCATACTTGTTATTTAGTATCGAAAGCAAAGATAAATCATCGCCTTTGAAAAAACGATTCAGAGCGAGCTTGATCAGCTGCAGGAAAACAATTATTCGTTTATTCACTTTATGCCCCGAGGTTTGCAAAATTTTTTTAAAACTTGGGAGAGCAATAGAGGGAGACTTTCCATGATTCATAGGCCAAAGACGGCGACAGGCCTGCAAAATTCAACAATTGCGATGAAATTTGACGAGCTGCTTAAGGAGAGGTCACATCATAGAGGCGGACGAACATATAAGCATATAAACATATAAGGACAACGATTATAAGTATGTAGGTACATAACTTAATATTTGCACAAAAGATTAGCAATTCAACACAGTTGTTCTATCAAAGTTAAAGTATAATTTATTTCTTTTGGCTGTAGACATAATATTTACTTAGGGCGTATAATTATTGTTATGTCGTTTTCACTAGGTATTATTTTTTAATTAATAGACACGATTCGTATCTGTATAAAACAAAAAATAGAAATCCAGTGAGTAATTATTATTGCCGATCGGTTAATATATATTATTGTACGATTATTGTTTTAACGTTTCGCTTCTGGCGTCACTGTAAACCACGGACGTCCACTATTTAAAACCTTTTTTTTTATTTATTATTTTTTACTTATAAGGCGATAAGTTGGATTAGTGATAACTGATAACGCCGTTTCACAATATTATTAAATAAAAACTATGGATGTTAATAATAAAGATTTTATTATTTCAACTTGTCTTGCAATATTTTCAACAGCTATTTTTGTATAATTTTTATGCGCAAGTACTGGGATTGTGCAAACACTCTATAGAAAAACAAAAAAATTATTCTGTATGTGCCCGGTCGAAGGCTAACGCGCTGTTAACTTATTTAAAAAACAAAAATGAATTTATCGATCGCCGTACTGTGAGTATAGTGTACAATGGCCGGACGTATAGCATCCGCGTCTGTGCGGGCAGTCGTCGGACGTAAAAAACCTATAAAGGCTGCGCTCACCTTGGTTCGTATTTATCTATGTAGAATCTTGTAGTTTTTGATTTTCAAACTGTGTATCAAATCACTTTAATTGGGTAGTTCCAGTGTTCGAATGAATAAATAAATTGAATTTGGGCGAATAGTTGCAACAAACCGTCCGATTTCCCTATACCAGACCACAAGGGAAAGTAAATTTCGATGGGTATGCTAAAATATTTTGTAAAAATGAAGTGTTAATCGGTCCCATGTCAATTCAGCACTGGGGAATTCAATTAATTAATTTTAAGTAAGTTGGTACACTATAGGTGACTATGGGGTTGCAAGTGGTAACGGTTGCGACACGAAAACATTATGAGGAGTCTTAAAAGTATCGACTTTCTACCCCAAAGATTCGTATAGAATTTAATTAGAAAAAAAAAAAAATTACAGTCAGTAACATTTAAATCAACGCCTCTATCTATCACGTTATAAAAAAATAAATGTAAAATATTCCCCCGGGCGGTAAACGGTTCAGTTTGAGAATGTTTTAACCTGGAAACGTAGGTGTTATTTGGCAAGGTCGTGTATCAGTGCCGGCTGTTCACTGCAGGCCATTTTTTGTGATATACTCATCTGTTGTGTTAATATAGTTCTTACCAAATATTAACTAATCAATTAAGACTTTAGAATCTTATCCTAAAAATTGATTACTAGTTATGCCACTGCTCTAGATATAGGAAAAATTACAAAACAAACCAACAACAATTTCAAAATATATTATAAACACTATCTGGTTTACAGTTGGACCAAACAACCAACTAACCAAACATTGGTCTCGTTAAAATAACCATCGGTAAAATTCTTGATTTGTCAATTAGTTTGCTCAATCATCCTAGCCAGGGACAATCATCAGGAGACAATTGATCTGTCTTGGTTAGACAAAAAAAGTTTTTACCTTTTGGAAATCCTTCCGATGAATTGATTATGTTATAAGTAAACCTTAGGCTATAAAGAAAATATCTAGTTTATAAATAGCAAACGTGTTTATTTTACTTTTTTTGTTTAATTATCACTTTGTTCTCATTACCTACAACAAGTACCTATTGACTGTATTTTATTTATGTTTTTTTTTATTTTTTGCAGACACCGTCTGCCGTTGAACAACTAAAAAAAATACTATCCGGTAAATCAGAATATGTTAGTTTCCCCGTCTCGTCAAGATATTTTATGTTATGTTGATTTTTGTTTAACCAAAATGTTACAGATTGGTCTCAAAATAGGAGTCAAACAACGAGGATGCAATGGTTTAAGTTATACCCTCGACTATGCAGCTGAAAAACATAAATTAGATGAAGAAGTTGTACAGGATGGTAAACGGATAAAAGCATAATGATAGATTTAGGCTGTTTTAGATAATTAAATATAAATTTGAGTTTATAATGAGATATAATGCCATAAATATTATTTTGCTCGTAGATAAACAAATGGAAAATATACTTATTTGAAAGTAGTAAACTATAATGTAAGATCAGAGATGTGTTTAATAATGCTGTTTTTTTTATTAAGAGACTACATTTTAGTCCGAAAAAATTCTCTCAGAACTGTAGTTCAAGTTTAATGTGTATTTTATAAATAATACTGTACATACAATATAACTCAAATAAGTATTTACCAAATTATGAAGTTTTTGGAGTTAATTCATAAATATATTTTATATTAGTCATCTGTTTTACTCAACCAAGGCTGTTAACCAAATAATTGCATATCACCAATAATATTTTAGAATAGTATGTTCACCTAAATCAAATCTATTTGTTGTTATAGGAGTAAGAGTATTTATTGATCGAAAAGCTCAGTTAACATTACTTGGAACCGAAATGGACTTTGTACAGTCAAAATTAACTTCAGAATTTGTGTTCTATAATCCTAATATAAAAGGAACTTGTGGATGCGGAGAAAGTTTTAACATATAAATATCAAAAGTAAGT
Source organism: Hormaphis cornu (assembly GCA_017140985.1). Lineage (NCBI taxonomy): Eukaryota > Metazoa > Arthropoda > Insecta > Hemiptera > Hormaphididae > Hormaphis > Hormaphis cornu. The sequence goes on from CM029358.1 coordinate 28,769,894, forward strand.
TGCAGAGACAATATTTTAATTATAAAAAAACATATATGTGTATTTTAGGTGTTATTATTATAATTATTATTTGTAAAAAAAAAAAAAAATTATAAATCAAGGTACTCGTAAATTAAAACTGTTAAAAATAAGTACAAACATGTATAAATATTTTAAAAATAGGTATATCCTATAATCATTAGTCACAAAATAAACTTTATCTATATTAGTAATTGCATAACTGATAATAGTAACTAAAATTTGTCGTTACGGTTGATAAAGGTATTTTCCATCAATATTTGACATTTTATAACGATAAAAAAAACAATTAAAATTATGATAACTTTGGCTGTTGTTTTAGTTCTGTGATGTTTAATATTTTTGAAGGCGATTTACTCTTACGAGACGATTTTTTTTTTTTGTTCAATAATTCATCTGTAGATAATTTGTGTTGAGGATGATTTTCTAAAAAAACGTAGAAACAAATTATTCGCTGTTTAAAATTATTTTATCATTATTGAGTTCATAACTATTTGTATAATCAGTATTATCTTATTGTAAATGCTCTTATTAAAAATTAGTTGAATGAATAAAAATGGATTTAACAAAAATAATATTTATTGGTTAGATGCCGTAAAATTTGCTTTGTGTGTGTTTAGTTAAAATTCATGATAGGTAATATTTTGTTGTTTTTACTGGAAAATACATTTTAAGTCAAAAGAGAATAACATCATAACAAAGTTATAGCAAAAGTATTAGTTTATTGAATGACGTTTAACTATATGAAGCCAAAAAAGAATTTTGATTAATTTTAAATAACGTATTGCAAACGCAAATTTTAGAGTTTTAAGGTTTTTTTATCTCTGGAGAAAATCAATAGGCTAATTTATTACCACAAGCTAACATTTTGTTTACACTTTTGAATACCTGAGTTATAGTTTTTTTCTGGACCAATCAAATGATATCTTTCCATGTAATGCATTGTTGAAATAGAATAATTGTTTGGCGATTTAACGGGACCTTGAGTTTTTGGCACAAAATGTTTACTCATATCAACTAAAGCAAAATAAATACATATATTAGTAAACAACTAAAAAACTTTTTATAAATAGATCTTTATTGTTCGTCGAATAGTTTTGTGAATAATGAACATTGAACGTTCTTATGATGTTTTTTAAATTTTATTTATGTACAATGGTAGAAAAAAATATCTTGTCTTCACAACTTCAAAGGCTAAATCTATCAGTTCCACTAATTGCTTTATCAAATTGATGTTGTGTTTAATTATTTTTTAACGACGTGATTTCACTTTATATATCCGTAGGTAAATAAAAATATACTATTGATTAGTATATTATTTTGTTTTTTTAGGAAAACTGAAACATGATGATTCAAACTAGTAAAATAACGAACAGTCAATTGTTCTTTAGACGCAAGTGAACTCAAGTTGTCAATAATGTATCTATTGAGCACTGTTTGTATTTATTTGTGTAATGTTTACTTTAAATAGTCTGAGCAGTAAATAATAATATCAACACTAATTTGTTATTTACTTCTAGTTATTATTAAAAGAGCGGCTTTTTGAATTGAACTATTTGTATTTAATATTTTATAAAAAAAACTACTTACACTTTAATGCTTGTTCTGGTGACAGGTACTGCATGGCCAGGGCTTGCATCTGTAAACTGGAATCTATTTTACCGTTTTCAGGTAATATGAAATGTGTGTAGGGTTCATACTTCCTAAAAGCAAAACAATGATAATTCAAATTAATATAAATAGTATAGTGATTATACTTTGTTATAGTTTGGATTATACTATAGTCCAAACTTAATTAAGTGCGTTAACAATCATACTGAATGATGCCTTTAAAATGTAAATTTCAATGTATTGTATACTTACTTTAGGTTTGAATTGGATGTAGGCTTTACACATTCTACTGGTTTAGACATTTCGGATTTCTGTTCACTGTTAGTGTCTTCAAGCAGGTTGTTAACTTGTCCCTAATACAGTTGAGAAAACAAAGGAATGTTCAGAACTGTAAAATAAAACTTACTCGTGTGTGTCACTTACAATAATATTTTTATACATAGTCCATCCAACTTCAATTTGTTTGTCGTTATCTTCTTTCTCACTATCACTGTACAATATACATTATAAATGAATAAAAACAAACCAAACTTTTGTTTTAGAAAAATATGTTTGAGTATAGTGTCAGTCTTATATTTACCTGCTGTTACTGCTGTCCTCGGATGATGAGGATTTCATTTCAATATGAATTGATGGTTCAGGAGTTATTGGAGTTTCAGTTATATGGACGTCGTTTTCATTTAAATCAAATGACTCGTCACTAAGAAAGAATAAAAATAATTTGATTGCATTCATCAATTTAATGACTGTTGACAATAGCTATACCAAATAAGTTATTAGTAAATTAAGTTCTATACAATGTTGGTTTTGATTCAACTTAAAAACAAGGCAGTTTTAAAATAAGTCTAAAATATGGAATTTAAATAAATAAATAAAAAAATACACCTCCTAGTAAGGCTTTTATTAAAAATCAGTTTTGCTAACATCTTATATAATTGATTATAAAATCAATGGTAACTAAATAAACATTAAAAGATGTACATACATACACATGAGCTCATATGAGCGTAAAAGATGTAAGAGCAAAGTGAATTTCTCTCTATGGAAATTTTTCTACATAGTTTTATACTTCTATAATGAATATGAATTTGTAGGTAAAATTATTTTAAAATTTTTCAAATTAATTTTTGATAAACAATCATTACAAGCATTTTTCCATAAAAATCAACATAAACTACTTGAGAAAAGAAGTGAAAACGTATTATTACTTTCAATCTTTCAAGTTTGAGTACTATCTGTATATTTATTACATTAGAAGAGCATAATATTTACTGTTGTTTGTTATAAATATGTAGTTAAAATCTTTATTTTCGGACTTTCAATGGTTTGTCCATTTTAAATATCTATTTCATAATCGTTGAAATGCGCCCTTTGGTTACAATATTTAAACACACAATTTAAAAGTCATTATTGACAAAAACTGAAATATAAAATATAAATGCTTAGTATACCTTCCAGTGGAGTAGGTTCTTTCTGTCTCTTTTTTATTACTTTTTTCATTAACATCACCATTGCACTGAGAACTTTCAGGACTTTTTGGTTTGTTTTTAGTTGTTGGTGTTTTATCTGTTTTATTCACACCTTTTGAACGTTTATTTGATACGTTTTTAGAGCGAGTTAATTTGTCTGTTTTTTGTAATGTGGTTTGGGGTTGTTCCTTTTGGACATCATTGGAGTTTTGAGACTGATGCTCTTTTGGAATGTCATTTGTTTTTGCCAATTCTGTTGCTTTGAAACTATCATTGTTTTTACCATTATTTGAACAGCAACATTTATGATGGGTTTGTTGATTAGACAGTACAGTTACCAATAATGTTTGTATGGTTTCTAAAAGAAATTTAATTTGATCATTTTGTATTTGCATCATGTTATAAATATCTTTAACAGTTGGTGCATTCTGGCATGCACAAGTCTTATGACAATCACTGCCCGATTTATAAGACGCCTTGTCTGAAAAGCGGCCATATGGGTTTTGATCACAATCGCTGTACATCGAAGAGCCGTAGTAGTGTTTTTCACGTGAATCATAATAACGAGGTTCTTTATGTATTGGCGAAGAACGGTTTTGACGTTGTTTCCATTCGCTGTACGTTTCCTGAGTAGTGTGACTCGAGGTATACGGCGGGTTCATCGTGTTCTTACTGGATGGCTTAGAATAATTACTTTCTGATGATTCAAATACGACTGATAATTCTGGAACCTCGGGTCTAGCCGATATTTCCTAAAAAAAAAAAAAAAAAATGTTTATAATTAATGAAGTAGACACAATTTTTTTGTTTTATAACACGAGTGTAAGATAATGCAAGTACTAATTATTTTGCTTTAGAATAACGCATCATTGTTTTCATGTCACGTGTACTGAACACAATGGTTCTTTTAAAACTTGTTCACAGACGTGAATAGACACAACTAGTGTGGGAGTGAGAATTAGACTCAAACAAGTTTATCAAACGTATAAACCAACAGCCAAAACTGGTCATCATATTTGTTATGCTCATGTTATAGATACAAGTACATATATAGAAATAAAAAACACATAACATTCAAGAGCCAAATGTTAAACCGCGTAAGACACACAACATAACACCAATTTCAATTTTTTTAAAAATAACTGTACGTCAGACAGGCCCATCATTTGCTAGGATTGCACATCACTGCCCCTCTCCAATGACACCTCTGAGGTCGGACATCAAAAAACGTGGAATCATAAATTATTACGTCCCCTAGAATGGTGTCACAAGCTATCTCAGATGCAGTATCTGCAGTAGTTTACCGATTTTATAAGTGATAATATATCAATTTTTTTTTTTACAATAACAATCATTGTAAAGGGAACACACAAGTAATAGATACAAATAGTTATATTTATTATTATTTAGGTAAACATCGCGCATAATATTGATTCTGATATTGCAATTATTACATCATACCTATGTAAAAATAAACGGGACTAAAATCATTAAAAATCCGTTTTGCATAAAATACAAGAGGGCCGATGATTGTGAGTGTTGTGAGCTTTAATAATTTACTGGGGCAGCAAAAGATCACCAGAATAATTTATACTGCAGGTTTTCAATCGGTGATATTTTAATATCGTCGCTAAAATACAAGAGGGTAACAAACATACTAGAAAAGCAGTCTGTCAATACTATACATAGATAGGGCAAACGTTTTAATTTCCATTACAAACAGCAAACCGTTTGCTTCCCTTCGCGAACACCCACCGGCCTATAGATGATAAATTATTGTAAACATCGAATCTTACTTGAAACTGCGTTGGCTTGGGCACCGGACGAGGTTCGAGTTCATCGTGGCGACCGTTGGAGTACATTGATCTATTGGAAAAAAATTTATAACGTTTCACGAACGAAACGCATTGACAAACGCGGGCACAAGTCTCGTTCTGACTTTGTCTTCTCTAAATTTCCGCGGTTTTTAAACAACCTGCAATTTCGGTCTAGGTGTAAAATTCATAGAATAGTAAATGTATTGTTCACTGCGCGGACACTATACAGAAAGAACGATCCGAATGATAACGACTTTCCCGCTTAAAATCACCGTCGCGTCGCGCTATCACAGACGTTTTTGTTTCGACGACAAACGTGATATCGCTTATCAGCGCAGAGTAATTATTACTCTACGGCTCGGGACACCCTGCGCCGTTTGCGCGGTCCGACACGAAATGACGAGTTTGTCGTCGTCGCCCGCAATAACACCGCGTCTGATTAAATTAAATTTAATTAAATTAGTTAATTATTCGTATTATTGTTATGTAGTTTTTGACAAAAAACGCATTAACCACCCTGCCATAGTCTTTGGAGAATGGCCATCGACGTGTGCTTGACAGTATGCGGACTGCGGCAGCTGCGGACGACCCTTCGATTTAAACGCGCTCGCGCGGTTTCCCGTTATTTTATTAGACAATATTTACTGTGCACGCGAAGTAAGTTGGAAATAAATAGAAAACAAAAAATACTAATTTTGTCATCGGTGTTTTGTAACGTATACGAGTCGGTTACACTTTCAAACGAACCAGTCGATTAACGACGACTTCGAACTATCGGTATAGAATATTATGCGTTCATGTCGCCGTGTTTCAATGCCGTGCGCGCACCGTATTATTTAAGGTCATACGGTGCCGCCGTCGCAGTCGGGTTTACTTCCTAATTATGCAAATAACAGTTATGGCTCGCGATGAATCATTTAAACGCGATTAGTAGTAGAGGAACGATTACTTCTTTTATTATTAAATTACGTATAAATAAGGTACATAATATTTTGAAAAAAACAAATATTGAAGTTTAGTTGTTTTTAATTTACAGGACAAAATTACTTGTATATAGTTTTTCAATTTTAATTGTTGTTGTATAACAAAATGGATCGTGACGATAATAAAGGGTAAGTTAACGTTATTTAAGTCATTTTAGATGCTGATGTGCCGCCCTATGCTTGAGATTTGCGTTTTCACTGTCGTTTTATAATTATCAATTATGATTTTTTTTTTTTTTTTAACAAACTATTGCTGTACGCCTCCTCTGTGTCTAACCTGTAAAGTAAGAAATGTAATTTAAGCGATGACGATTTTTGAATTGTTTTAAATTAAGAGTTTCGTTATTGATTTGTGTAGAAGTTGGTAAAATATAATTGTTACTTTTTGTTATCATTTAGAATTAAATGATCTACCTGCTACTTGTTAAACTGTTTGTTTACTATTCAATATTACAATATACGCGGTACACCGGGCCAAGGTTCTATTGAGGCAAGAATTATTTTCCGCAGATTAAAGTTTTTCCACTTAAAATGGCCGTGGGTCCCTGCCAGTGGTGGCACCATTCCAACGGGTATCCTGATGTTTTTCCTTTACAAATTACACGTCTTACAAATCTTCATGGGTCAACAATAATAAAAATATATAGCCCGAATGGTGTTCGTTAACTAGCGTTGTGTAGTTTATATAGGATAATTTCCACCGTTTATTGAACACACACTGATATGTACAATAATTTATATGTCATTCCTAAAACGTCAGTTATTTTCGTACACCTTCGCCTAATTATTACTACATTATTAAGTTAACCTGCCCTTAAGACACTTACTTGATTTAATAATTATTGAATTTACTCCTATCACGCATTTATAGTTTTGATTGTTTAACCAAAATATGGCAAAAATAACGTTGTTACAACATTTTAGATAGCACAAAATAATTTGAATTGGTCAATCAAATAAAATATTTTTGTTAGGTACCTGAAAAAAAAAAAAATTCTAAATTTATTGCCAAATGTATTCGTGCGTACCTATCGAAGATATACAAGTCCATGTGATATGCCTCGAAACACCACGCGGTGTTGTTCTGAGCGCCTTGGACACTGTTTTTGTTTGTTCGCACTTTGATATTCACATAATTTATTTGTAGTTGCACTTAATGATCGCATACTACTTATATTTGTCAGTTTTGAAAATGTGTAATTGAAGTCATAAAAATTAATGTATGTAACTAACTATTGTATTAATAATAAATACGTGTTTCACCGTGTTATTATTTGTCATGATAATATTTAGTTACAATATTGTTGTTTTCTATAATAAATATATTGTACAAAGTAGAGTCATATTATTATTTTAGTCATTTTAGTTTGTGTACCTATTGGTTTACAATCATCAAGACTATGTGTAAAACATATATAATAATAATATGTACAATACTATACAACTAGGTACTCTCAATATAAATGTATTAACACTATACTCTCTATAACTTGCATTATTTTCTATACGTACATTGTTTACCATCATTTAAATTATTGTATTGTACAAATGTACAAATATACGCTTTTTTTTTGTAAATTTACCGTACAAACAAAAACTTATTGTGTTTATACTCGTATATAATTTGGCTATTGACTGCACAACGAGCTGAAATTGTTTAAATGAGCTTTTTATAGAAAGTAAAATTAATGTTTATAATACAAATGTAGAATAATCTATTCAATTGATTTAGAATCGTGTACGGACTGAAACGCAATAATATATATTATACGTACATTATAACTGGTTGTTAGCCAACAAAGTTAGGAACTAGTTAGATCTTGTTTTGACCTTGGTCAAATTCAAGTTTGATAAATCGATTCAACACTATAATTCAATGTCAATATTATGTTTGTTAACGTAATGTTAATTTATTTTAGTTAAAAATGACTCGACATGATAATATTATAATATATTCTAAACAAAAACAATTTCTTTTTTAATTAAATACATTTGACGAAAAACAAAATATCTCAATAAATTATTATGAGTAGGTTGTTTTTAAAATGTAATTATTTTATTATCATATCTATGTTGAGGTTATGCAGATTCAAACGTACTTGTCCTATTCTACACTTTCTGTGTAACTGTGAACCATAGGATATAAAAAATCTGTGACTTGCATATTAGACTATTGTGTTTTATAAAGCAATTTAGTTTTTAATTAGGTAATAAGTATTTTTTTTTACTATTATTAGCAAAACTCTTCGGCAAACAGTTATAAAAAAATATATAAACAAATAAGTTCCACATTTTTCATTTTATGAGCAAATATGAGGGGTTTCAGTGACCAGCTATATTTTATAAATTAAATGTTTATTTATTAACTGTATAGTCTGTATAGACTGTAGGTAATGTTCAATTTTATTAAACTCCATCTTTCTAGTATTACAAAAAAAAAAAAAAAAATTAACCCGACAAATCAATATTTTCATTAAAAAAAGATTCTGGGTAGATTGATAAACTTGTTTGAGTAGTATCATATTTCTTTGGAGTATATCACAGCGTTGTGTAGGTCTTTTGTTTAGAAGTTGTAGTTTGATGTTTATATTCAATCCATAGGAAGTCTTAGAAAATTATTTTTTTCGAGTGAGCTCAGTGAGTCAAATAAATTTGTATGTTTGTTGATTGTAGATAATAATAATTAAAATTTTTTCTGATGAGAGTAAATGTGGTTAATAGTCATAACCCTTGAATATTGCTCTTATTTTCTAGCTTCACAGTACACACTGTGCTGATAAATTTATATTATATTGTGTAAATTAAATGTGTAATAAGTAGATATGCTATGGATATTTAGCTTTGTACAATGTACATTTATGTTTTGTTTCAAACAAAAAGAAATCAGTTTTAAACCGAATATCAAATCTTTTTTGCCTATATATATATATACATTTGTACGTTCTATTATTTAGAATAGATTGAAATGAAAAAAAAATTGCCGTGGATGAAATGAAGCAATTGAAAAATGAAACGATGTTACATTTGTGTAACATCAATATCCATTGGCTTTAGAAGGGGTGGTGTAGAGTTTATTTATATTGATTTATTTTGTGCACAGTATAATAAAAGCTTGAATTGGTTTTTCTTATTACGTTATAGTGTGTAGGTAGACGTATAAAAAATATTCCTTTATAGTTATTACTCGGGACTTTGGATTTTATGGACAAAAAATCATTACATAGTAAGTACATGGGTGTACATACTAAATAGTAAATATGCGTCTAAAAAAACCACAATATGCAATACAAATATGTTTTAGTAGGTAGGTTACTAAGTAATAGCATTACAATATGTATTAAAAATAGTTAACAAACCTACTTATGCATTTTTGTCTTTCACAACTGTTATTTGGTTCTGTAAAAATTTATGAAATGTGTTAAAAAAAAAAAATGTTTTGCCTTATCAATTGCATTTTGTTAGAAAAAGAAAACATTGAATAAAGGTAACTTAATAAAAAAAGATAAACGTTTTTCAAGTGGTTTTGTCAGAGTTGAGATGCTAATCATCGGCCAACTAAAAAAAAATAACAACTTATTAATTTAACGGATAAATAAACAATAACTTATTATCGACACTGTACCCGATCATTAGTTATTTATTTGCTAGGTACTAATTTTCAGTGTTGTGTTTTGCAATTTTACACACAGATTCTGATTGTGACGAGAAATTTTATTTGAAATTTTACAATGTTGTTTCTTTTCTTCTGCCAAGCTTTTATTGGTACGAAAAGCCGCTCGATAATTTAAAATTCCTTATTTAGTTTTAAAACGGCTTATCGCAATGAATTTACCATTCTCAGCGCTTAGGTATATAACAATTAATATCATGTCTTGTGCGTAATTTTTAAGTGGATGTTAAAAATTTACACTCTGATGTTTTGACTCTATAAAATGAAACAACAGCCAACTCGTACACATTTTTTATCTGACGAAAGACACGTTTATTCGTTGCGTTCGGTAAACAAGTTATAAAGTAAATTTTGTCTTTTTTCGGGAATCTGCAGGTCCGCTGCTACTATACTACAGTGTCTTCGAATTACGCGGTTAAAGCCCAAACAGCGTTCAATATAATATATAGTTTGATGACCGTAATTAAACTTCTGTTTTATCACTGATCGAAATATTATCAAAATAATTATTTATAGTTTTTAAATTGTTTTATAGCGTACTATTTGACGTCAGAAACGTTTGTGTAGTACTTAAATAAGTAATTACTATATTCTAAACTTGCAGCGGTATCTGTGTGGCTATTATTTCCATCTACGAGCGCTATTGTTTGAATAAATGAGCAAAAAATAATAATAATATGCCTTGTGCGTCGTGATGGGTCCGAGTGTGATTTTTACGACGGACATCGGTAAAATTCACCGTTCTGTTCACCTTTTGTATTTTAGGCATTATTTTTTATCGAATTTTTTTAAAAACATTTTAATACTGTTTCCGTCAATACGACCGTAATGACATTTAAAATTTTTGAACTAACATACGTATAAAATAGCGTATAAAAAACAATGACCAATAGAAAACTTACCAGTTCGACTACGTACGCGTGTTTTATATTATACGAGTATAAGTGTGAATTATCAATTACACACCTAATCTGAGTCGTAACATATTATTTAGCTGTGTTAAGCATAATGGAAATGCGATATGTAACCACCGGCCAGTTATATCGATAATAGTTTGTACGAACAGATCCAATCTAATTTTTTAAGTATAAAAAGTTTAAGTAGATTATAACTTAAAACAATCGTTGTACACTAGAACACACGCTGTCCGTTGTTTACGTGCAATATGTACGTAGTATTTAGCAAGATCAAATCGTACAAGGAAATAACGTGGTTTGCAGGTCAAAATCATACTTATAACGGATCATCTCGGCACGTTAGAGACACGATCGTGTAATAGTAAGACATTTTTGCAAACATCGTGTACAATTAAAATGTTTAAAATTTCGCGTGCAGTCCGCTACCTACGTATTAGGTACCTATTTTTGATTAGTTTACGATTCTGGAATTTGTCCGACTCCTGTCGTGTCAAGTTACTTCTATAGAACTAATGAAAATATCAATAGATTCGCTTCAAACCATCAGAATATGTTTAAACAAAAAGACGGAACAGTGATTAGATTTTGAGCGACGTAAAAATAAACGGAATTGTGCTTTCGAGCGTTTTTGAAAATAAATATCACCTCGAAGGTTACGCTTAGGCAGTATAAGATTAATTGATTACCATTTTTGAATGGGCGACAACTTGGATAATCATTTTTGAATGTACTGTTTCGTACAAAGAGCTGGGTTAGGTAAGCGTTGTATGTTAAATTGTAGTCTAACCGGTATCGGGCTCAATTATTATTATTATTGTTCAATACTTGATAACACTCATTAACTCTTAAATTTGATTAATGGCCAGTCACAAAAAAAAAAACCTTATCACGTTCAACAGTTTGCTGCATACGCATTGAATACAATTCGAAATTTAAAGTGTACATTTTATAGTACCTAAAAAAAAATTCCTAAGCTTGCCCGAGTTTCTTTTGATCACAATATTATTAATACATTCAAAATCCCATTTTCTTACGGGAAATCTACAGAATTGAAAAAAATCACGCTGTTGAGCAAATATAGTTAGAAACGTTCCGACTTCCCTACGTACCAGACGAGTGGAAGTAAGTTTATTGGGGTACCTCGGTAAAACTTTTATTTAAATTTCTTTTTTTCGTAGTACAATATAAAATAGGTATAATAGGTTTTATTTGGTATAAAATCGTATTGAACATCCGAGTGCATCGCCAGTATAAGTTTTTAGACAAATAATAAAATAAATCGACATTTATATCAGTACTAATCTCATGGTTTTGTCGAACGGCCAATTCGCAGACGTCCACACGTTAGATTCTGAGCGATAGCGAAGAAGGTATAGTTTTTACAAAGTTTTTTTTTTTTTTTAACTGTGATTACTTTTAACTTTTTAAGAGTGTAAAGAATGCTCCGGTTTTTACGTTCAATACCTCTAATGAAAGATCTTCGGACTCTAATTGTACTTGAAAAAGTTACAATCAAAAAACTATAGGTCAAATTTGACCAAGAACGCAAACAATTACGTGTTTTTTGACGTGATCGATTTGGTTTTTTGTAATTATAATGTTCATATATACAAATTTTTGTAAATAATTGACGAAACTAGCTGAAACTTTTACACGATATTCAAAAATACAGATTCGGTCCGAGTTTCGTGTGGTTGTGAAAATTTTGAGCTAAGTATAGAACTTTAAAATTTTTGAAAATTTTCCCATTTTCTTCGTGGTTTTTGTTCGATAAAAAATTGTTGACAAAAAGTTTTGAACTCAAGATTAACAACACATGCTGCTAAATGATTTCGCCACAATTTTCTTTTTTAGTCGTTTAAAGCGGGAAAATGGTCGAAAATTGGTCATATCTTAATGTTTATTTTTAGGAAAAAATTCGCAACTCGCACAAATGTTATGTAATTTGTTAAGTGATAAAAAAAAATTTCAAAAAAATCTGCCCAATAGATTCCGAAAGCGTACAAGAAACGTGTTGAATTTGGTTATGACAATAATTAGCGCTATTGCGCGATACTAAAATCGTATTAACTCCTCAAACGACGGTCCGAATGGTTTGGAATTTTCACGCGTTGTTTAAATTAACATTCTTTGTCCGCGGATACTTTTCCGACCATTTTTATTGTTTTTAATTTGGTTTTTACACCAGGACGACCGAGCTCGCTCAGAATATTCGCATTTTCAAAGGCTTTACTTACCCCATTGCTTTTTTCAGATATTAAATGACGCGTTTGAACGACAACTTCTGAACTACGGTGACCCGCCCAAAGCGCGTGTACACCGCGGTCTAACAACTACCCGCGCGACCTACAATAGAGTGATTTTTGTTTTTCGTCGGCCGATTAATCATTATTATTTATTTGTCGATCGTGCAATGTCGATTTACGCGTGTTATCATCTGTTATTTTATTAATAATTACCGTATTATACAAACAGGTCAATCTATGTGCGAGTATATGTATAGCGGTGGTGAAGAGATAAAAAAAAAAAAAAAAAATTATGTAGACATTAAACGCGGTGATTATAAGCGCAAAGAAATATTTGTATTGTAATATGACCGATAGTCGTACTACCGTAGTTCTGAACAGCTATTTCTTCGATTGATTTTCTATACCTATTGCGATTTTTTTTTTTTTTCTTACCATGAAACGAACACAAGTTTTTAGTAAAAAGACACTTAAGTAACAACTGTATATTACATTATCTTTAGTTATTATTAGCGTCGTAACGCAGTCGGATGCAATAGGTATTATATCACGTGTTTCACGTATAATGTTATAACCATTTCTATGTATGCGTTAAAAATGAGAAAAAAGAAAAATAACAGTTATTCCGCGTCGTATCACAATGTTTTAGCATTTTCATTATTATATATTACAATATCATGTTGTGTTTTTTCAATTTATGCGGCGAGTAACAGTTGTTGAATTTTTGTTTGTTCGTTTTCAGTTTTATGCGCAAAGAACGCGAAGGATATCGGCGGCCCGAAGTGCGGTGAGTTGTAATATATATTTACATTATATTTATACAGTATAACAGCTTATATGCGGTACCGGTTGATTATTTTAGCGATTTTTTAAAATAAAATATTCATAATTTGTAAATATTAAATAATAACGACAATAGAAGCCCGAGAAAGCGGACGGATATTTTTTAGGTCCGGGTGGACCGAAAGTTTCTACACGTACAAGTTACGTACGTTCGAAATGATTTTTGGATACGGACAACTATAGGGGATTAACTGGAAAATGTATAGGCTTCTGTACCTGCACTGCAGGTTTTTCAATCCAGAGTTTTTGTCCAAATGACGAATTTTTTTGGAATACATTTTTGTTGAATTTCGTACGCGTAAGTACGTGCAAAAACAAAATTTTTTTTATCATCATAAATCATACAAAAGATGAGTTTACGTTTTACTTTTTTTGGTTGTGTTTCTAAAAACGTGGATATTGTGAAAAAATATAAATTAAATTTCTGTCTGGAGTAGTATTTGTTAAATTTCTTTTGTTTTTTTTATAACATAGATTTTATTTGATTTAATACGTTATCCTAATGTCAAAAGAATTTACTTGTTTCTTATCAATTAAACAGTTACGGACAGTAAAACGTGAATTTAAACTTTATTCGTACGCTTTTAACCCATCATGAATTATTTTTTAAAAGTCTAATCACTACCTGTGTTTTTGATTAAATATTAATTGTTTGTTCTACTTTTAAAAGAACAGGCGTAGTGTGAAACGCAAAACTTGAATATTTTCATTGTTTTAATGTGCCAAACATAATTTAAACCATACAGTCTGAGCGTAGCGAAGAATTTATTATTTGCACAATATTGGTTTTTTTTCTGCGATAATATTCTCGGGTGTGAGGAGCGGTTCAGTTGTATAATGTCGCGTACTAAAAAAAAATTCGGACACTGAACGTTACGTTGTATTTATAAGTTACTTAAAACAAATTATACATAGACCATCGATTAAATTTACGTAAGTAGGATTTTCGTCATTGATTAACTCTGATAATATTGAACAATATTGTTTTTATAACTAAAATGCGCCACACAGTGAACAAAATATTCCGTTTTTTTTCTTCGATAACTTATATAGTATTTAAATTTTTTTTAAATTTAACGTCATCAAGTATGAACATTTTGCAGACATTATAAATGATTACACACACATTTAGAGAACAAAATAACACTGTGTACGATTTCAAGTCTAGAAGTTTTGATAGTTTCATTTAAAATTGTATCATGAAATGATTGAAATGGATCAGATTGATCAAAATATTGTAGACGAGCGAATATTTATATTAATTAATAACGACAAATTTATAAACACGTACGCCTGTTGCTTAGATGGTAAGAATCCACATGACGTGTAAACTATGTTGACGAACGTATAGTAGCACGGCGTTGTTATTTCATATCTCTCGTTCTATACCAGCTATTTTTGCCAATTTTTCAAATTTTAAAGACTGAAAAAAATAAATATCTTTCGCGCAGTTCTCAAAATTTTTTAGTCACTCAACTACGTACGAACCTTGAATTAAAATTAAAAAATTTTTTTTTTAAAAATTAAAGTTTTTATTCAACAAAAACGAAAATTACACCAACGAGTAATCGAATGTTTTATTTATTTGTAGAACATGGATAAACATGATTTGAAAATTCCAAAACTTGTTTACACATTTAAAATATATTAGTATTTTAAATATGGTGTGAAAATTTCGAATCAATTGGGCAATTATTTGAAGAGTTATATTATAAGTTTTAAGTGGTACCCACTGAATAGTGCGTAATTTCATTTTTGTAACACCGTTTTATCTATCCATACCTACTTTACGTATACGTAATTGGAAACTTCTGATTGGATTATTTCGACATTTTTTGCTACTGAATTTTGTTTTGCATAACATATCATATTTTCAAGTCTTAAATAATATAATAATTGTATTGGTTACGAATTTCCTTCTAAAAATATCACAGAAATCACCAATTTTTGCCGATTTTCTAACTTTATAAGACTAAAAGAAAAAAAATTTTTGTTCACTTGTAAAATTGTATGCCGCTAACCTTGAATTAAATTTTTACACATTTTTTTTGAAAATTAGAGTTTTTTATCGTACAAGCACTACAAAAAAGTGGAAATTTTAAAAAATTTTCAAGTTATTAACTTTGCTCAAAAATGACTAAAACATATTTAAATTAGTACCAAACCTGTATTCTACCTGCAGTATAAACATTGTGTTGAAGTTTTAGGTCTTAGAAATCGTTATTACGGAAGTTATTAATAAATCGATCACGTTTGCCATATACCTTTTACCGTTTTTTTCGAATTCTTTTTAAAATGTTTGTACTACAACTTTTTGGAATTGAAAATTTTGAAAAAAAAAAAACAGGTGGTATGTGCACCAAGAGTATAAAAAATTGTTTCTACCGTTAAGATTCGATACCCCGGGCGTAATGCACGTCCTAGACAAAAATAAAACACATTTTTGTAAAGTCAATAGGTTCCCCGCTCAGGCACCGCTCAGAATCTGTAAAAGATACGAAAAAAAAATTTGTTATCAAAAATGGATACTCAATTGTGGTGCGCGTGCGCAAAATTCATTGATTAAAGTAATTATTTGAAAAGATGCGTATAGTATTTACGTTTGCCAATTAGCTAAAAAACCGTATTAAAATATCACGAGTCTGCGCATATGTGATATTATAGTTATTGAGCATTTTTCGTGATCACACCGTATATATTTTCTATAAAGTTAGTTACATATTATTCTTTGTTATAAAATGTACACAGTGAAATATGACTATAACAAAATAGCGTATTTGTTCTGATAATGAAACTGATTGGTTAGGGTGCATTCACCTTAAGATTTGACTCATGAACAAATATTATTATGAAGAAATAATACGTATAGAAATCTACATGATTTGAATTGTGTAAAAAGATAAACGAAGTTTATGAATTACGATCATTTATGGCAGGTTCATAGTGTTGTATGCGTACAAAGTGTGATCGAGAGTATCAATAAACATAAAGTATCTATTTAGTTTCGTTTTTGTCGTTACATATTATCTATATACGGTTGCTGTATACATATATAAAACGTCAATTTTGTTTAAAAGTTGAAAAGCTTCTCGAGACAGCTGTGCAGTTGCAACATCCACTTGAGCACTCGGAGCAATGACCCAAAAAATTGCCGTCCAACATTATTTTATAATCTCTATTTGATATAATATTGTTTTGTCCTCAGTATTGCCAACAAAAGAACAAAACTGAAAATGAAAGAATTTTTTAACGCTTAACTACTTAGTAAATTTTGTAAAATATCGCATATAAGGCTTACAATAATCAACATTAATCTTAGTATATAGGTATATGCGTGTATGCTCAAAAAAAATTTGATTTTTTTAGTATATTTACAAACGACCAACAATAAGTTCTAACGATTTACGAGTAGGTAACAACCGAACGTGTACTTTGTTGGTGGTATACGCGGCTAAAAAGAAGACGTGCAAAATAGTAGCTCCGAGCTTATGGTCTGCAGTTGGTATTTCGATTGCTGATTTGAAGACTTAGAGGAAAAAAAACGTTATTAATTCTATAAAAAAAAAGATTTTAAAAAAAGTATAAGAATCAATTTCGTCGTATTACTGCAGCTTTTCGTTTATTTGAAATTTGGTAAATAGTGTTGATTCGAAAGTTTAGGTTAAGTTTAGAGTGAAGGAACTAGTAGAAAGTGAAATCCGCGGGGCGAAGTCTATAGAATTTTAAAATGACGTTTCAAAAATCTTACGTTTATTGGAGCTATAGTCCGCGACAGGAAAAGTGGCCCCTGCCCGCCACGAACCTAGCGGCCGTTTCGCCTCAGTGGTGCGTAACGTAATTAAACTTATTGCCGCGTTTTTTTGAATTAATTTACTGAAAATACTTACAATACTTTAAAAACAAATAATTTGTGTACTCACACCAAACAAAAAACATTAAAAAATTAAAACAAATAATACAAATATTTGTATTATACGCTGTTACTACGAAACACCAATTCGACCCTTCAATGAACCCGTAGCGAGCACATCCTGCGTGACATACAATAAGCCGACCTCCTTTACCAGTTGGTACACCTTTAGACCCATCGAATTGTGTTCATTTTGCCAAATAAGCGTGCGCGAATGATTTTGGTTTACCCACGTTTCGTCGAGGTAAACATCAGGCCGATCGTCTTTTTTTTCTCGTAGCATACTCATCTATCTGCCTTAAAAACTTACACCGAAGCGCGACGATATCCATTAAAAACAAACGACTATCGTTGCATTTCTTGTAGCTAAATTTTAAATTTTTAAGGAGCCTTTGCATCGATCGAACGCACCCGGTATAATTTGTTTTTTTTCCTACAGCATTTAGGAGATTAATTGAGCAGTTGGGTACTCACCCCGGTCATAAAACTCGTAGACAGTCCTTCTCACAATATTGGAATCAAAATCATCAAGCTCTGAAACCGTTTTTGCGCGTTTGTATCCATTACGCGGAGAAATAAACGTAGGACTCGCATCCGGTGTTTCTGGATCATCACTTTTTCTCGCTTCAGCACAAATTCGTTTTACAGTACGATGAGATATCCCACAAGCTCGGGCTGTAATGACTTGAGCACTTTTAAAAAATTCAGCCGTTAAATCTGATTTCTCTGACAGTTGTTTTAAAAATATATACGCACTATAAATAATTTTTTTACTCTGGCTACGAGTATTTTTTATCGACAAACGACATTTTTAAATAATTACATTACATTAACGTTAAATGGGTACGGAGGAGAAAAAGTAGCGTAAAAAATTTACGTTGTTTACGAACGGACAGTGAACAACAGACTAAACGACGAGGGTCATAGGGTCTATATATATATGTATTATGTGCATCCCTACCACAGTACGTTTTGCAGCTGTCTTCCACACACTCTAGTAAAAACCGGTTTTTTAGTCTATATATAGTCTGGACAGCTGCTGTATTAACGTAGATAGCCGGTAAGGTGCCCCAAAAAAACAAATCAATTATATTTATAAAATGTGTATTATACAAGTGGCGCAGCATGCGGCATATGTTGAGAACCAATGGCTCACGGGTGAGGAAGCGGCAACAGGGGCCACTTTTCCTGTCGCGGACTATATAGTAATTATTGCGTTTTTCGTCGTGACAGTACATACCAACGTGTCCTGTGTGAAATCACAAATGATAAAAAAAAAATAAACGAAATTGAAAGTTGTTAATTTACTTTTTTTTTTATCAAGTATTTTGCCCCGGACAATTGGATGTTAGATAAGATAAAACATTGGTGTCGTTAAAACATTTTACGCGTCGTATAAAAATTACGGTTAAAAAAAAAAATAGGAAGATTTTATAGTGTTAAATAGTGTACAAAATTTTTTAATATTTATAATAGTATCGTCAAAACTCGTGACACACATCAATCAATACCTTCTACCACCTACTTATAATCGATGAGTTGTTGAACATTATTCTTTTATTTATTAAAAGTATACGCGCGGTGTACTCCGAGGACGGAGTGTAATTTGACAAACAGCATGTTTTCGACATCCATAAAATTAACATCAAAATAAGCAATCGAAATTGGTATAAACTTTTTCGAACGGTTGAGCGTTCGAAGGGCCACGTCCTTTGGAGATCAAACATGCTATAGGGACAGCCGAAAATTTGGCACGATATCATCCGTAGAACGTAACAAAAAAAAAAAAAATCCAAAGTCGATTAAAGTTTTTAAAATGACAGCCGTTGTGGTAGACGAAATATCATTTCTCTTGTAACCCGCGTTCATAATTTGTTCAACAAACGACACAAAATCGAACATCGTATAAAAAAACTGTTGTTGTCGCCCGGCATAATGGAACTCTATATTTTCTTTTGGTCATTTTATCCTGGACGACATATGCTTCGCCCACTGCAGTTGTATTAAAATATCCACCGTACAATAATAATTAACAAGAAAAATAATCGGTCGGCAGTCTTTTATCCGCGCGCCGGTTACATTGCTACGATAAAATTGCTCGACGATTATTCGCCCGACGGCGCCGCGAACTTTAAAACGAACAACGTTTTCTACACTATTTAAATAACAATAATAATAATAATATTGATTATTGTATCAAATCAATAACGACGCGTTCGAGTTTATTATTTATCGAACGTGCAGCGGTCGTATAATCGAACGTGCAGCGGTCGCGGGCGCGCGTGTTTCATATTGTTTTATTATTTGCGTCCGGTACGCGCGCGACGGCCGCCGCGAACGTCGCGAATTATTAAAGTATTCGATTTCATTTTTTCCCTGTGCGAAACGGTCGAAACTGTTGGTGTTTTTTTTTTCTTTTTTTTTTCTATATCGTTTTTACTATACAACACACTGCAATCGTCCATAACCTCCCCCCCCCATCCTATTATTCGGCGATGGGCGAGAACGTCGTTTACGGCACGTTTTTCGACGGCGGCGCGTGCACGTCCGAGACGTCGTTGTTGGACAGCGAGAGGTACAGTTTTGCGGGAAAAAAAAACGTTACAAATATTTTAATCACCGTTCGACAGGGGGGGGGGCTGGATCGAGGGGGTGGACGGGTCTGCTAGAGGGTGGCCAAACGTGGTGAATTTGAGGTCGGGTGAGGAGCGGTTTGGCGTAGCGATCATATAATACACGCTTTCGGGGGGGTGGGTGGGTCACTTCTTTGGGTAGGCAATGTGTTTCGGATGTTCAAAAACTCATTCTCCAACAATTATAATATACGCGAAAGCAATGATGTACATACCTGTTTATATATAATACCCGAATTACGCCTTTTTTTTTTTTTAGGTAGTCGACTTATCACCGACCTCGAATTTTCTTCCATTCTCTCTTCCCGTTTTTATACTTTTTTCATGCAATACGTTGTTTACTACGTGGTATGTTATATACCGCGAGGTACTGCGTGAAAAGATCGGACAAATAGTCGGCTCTCCTCCATCGGTACTTTCGGTCTTGTTTACGTGTTTTCGAACGAAAACTCGCTAAACATGTAAATTTTTAAAAATCGTTTCGAGTGAAATCAAAAAAGCGTATTTATTAATTTAAATTATAATAAGAAATTTACTTTATCATTATTACAAGACAATAATTTCTACCGTTGTTGGTTTGTGATTAGTGTAACAATTAATTAACGTCGGTGACGTAATAATTCAGTTTTTTCATTGTTTTAGAGCTAAACTTAGAGCTCAACTAACATCCGTGTGCTTTGTGTTGCATAGTATTCTCAGGAACAGGAATCGTTGCTGCGTAGATCGATTCAAATACATAAAATCGGGTTGTAATTATAGCTTTTATATGCATTTAGTACCTGTACAAATGGAAGTTATGAAAATTTAAAATGTTGGTATTTTGGTTTTTATCGAGAACAATACACTTCCCGGTTTAGGTGTGTATATATTGAATATTTTTACTAAAATTTTACTTAAAATAAACTTAAACTTTAGTAACGTTGTATTTGTTATGATAATTTGAAGACCCCAGTCCCGAGTTTGCATATTGACTGTATCACAAATATTTGGTTGTGAAATTATTAAATTGTGTCATTACAAGATTTTGATTTTATGAAACTGAACACAAATAGAGTCGCGAGATTTGTATCCTACTTAAAATTTACTTTTAATAAAATCATGTGGTATTTGAAACAATTTTGTTCGCGATTTCGTAATTAATTCTTATCATCACGCGACGCACGTCAATAGTGTTTGTTGAAAATTACTTGTTAGGTATTAAAATATTGTTTTATTATTAGTATTGCTTATTTTGAACTATATTTAACAAACGTTTTTCTTCTAAAAAATTATATTTTAAGCTGAATATAACTATATTGAAAATAAACACGAGTCGTTTGAAGTCGTCTCATGTAAATTACGAGGTTTAGAATCTCTGAAATCAAGGCGTTTTTAAAAAAATGTGGCATTTATTTACAAATGATTTGACAATATACTTGAGTTACTTGCAGGTGGTCAAGCAAAATTTAGAATTCCTAATATAATTACACAATCTAGCATCCATTTTAGTAGTGCCTCTCCGCTAGGAAAATTGAAATTTTCTACTTTTTTTTTTTCGATTCATTACCAATGTTAAAAATCCATACCAGTCATCGGTTTATTTAATATTTTTGTTGTAATCATAGTAACCTACTTGTTGTTATTAAATAAATCAACACGAATAAAAAAAATATTAACCGTACGTCATAATAATTTAAAATTGTTACTCCTACAAAAACCGTTTACATAAAAATCAATTCTACGTTTGTCAATTTATAACCATAGCGTGGTATTAGAATTTAAAAAATTCACGAACATCGTATGAATTTGAAAGAGTTTCGTTGAATAGATTGGCATCCATCTATAATATATGGCGTGTGTCCCTTAGCCGTGTACATATTCTATGTTTGATGCTGACATGGATATTCGTATGGAAATAAACTCGGTCAAAGATTTATTTTTCGCTGGGAAAATAAATCGTATGGAATAAATAATTCTTTTACTATGTGTAATAATATGTCGGATGTGGCCCCGCGTGTGACTTCTTTTCACCCGATCGATCGTTAAATCCACCATACACTGCGTTTTTGTGATTGAATTTCTCAGTATATCACAATAATATTTGTAAAAGTCTATTCTGTTGTACGTACCATTTTGACAGGGATTCAAAGTCGTTCCCAGAATTAAAATTGGATTGTTCCCGTTTCAGCGCTATGATGATACATATTATACACAGTCGTATTTTCACTCGTATTTTCTATAAAAAAATTTTTTCAAGCGTATCATTCATAATGTTGTAGATAATATTATAGATGTATAATGTTATAGATAATATAATACTAGCTGTGCGCGTTTTATGTACAGTAAATGAGTTTAAATTGATATAGATTGTACGCGTCAATATATAGTATGATGTATGCAGATAATACAGTAGTTTAAAAAAATACTAATGAACGGCATTGCAATGTACATTTTTTATTTAGTTTTGTAATAATTATTTTCGTTATCTGCGTATTTTCACTGATAATAATTATTAATATTTGTACTGGTATAGTTTTTTTTGATTAATCCAATGGCTCGGAGTCAAAAATTTTCTATTTTATTTCAAACGATGATACATATTAATTTTACCATGATGCACAAAACAAATTTTAGAAAGTATACTACGGTTAGAGAGATGTTTAAAGTATACCTCTCTTAAACGTCGTGGTGTCAAATTCATTTGAAATAACATGCCGTAAATGTATAAGTACCTAATATAAGTGTATAAAAATATGAAATTAGAAACAGTTGACTTTCATATATCTCTTTGAACTCGACCGACGTGTAGTTTTTATACTTTTTTCAATGTTTTTTTTTCCCTAACATTTTTTTCACCTATAGTTTTATGATGGCTTGGTTGTCGTTTTATGCGGTAAAATTATTTTACCGTGCAGGGGGTAACGTAGAAACATTGAAATTGGTGTCTTTGGCACAGTTAAATGTATTTAATTGTCTGAAAATCAACACATTGATACCGCTAAGAATATTTGGTGTGGTCTCCTTGAGTACAATAATCACGTAATAATATAACGCCACGAATTGCACATTCTCGTTAATTATATTTTATATTTTCATACGCGTCAGATAAATATCATCACACACCGTCGTTTTATTGTACACACGTGCAGATAAATGCGCATTGTTTACAATTGCCAAATAAGTAATAGCGTCGATGGTGTTTAATATATGGTATAATATACTCCTCAATAATGATAATAATATATTATAAAATAATTTTGTAGTTTTGCAAGAATTGATTAAAAAAAGTTAATTGTCGGTACACGTTTAATTGAAGGTTAACTAATTTGTTTTCGAACTGTATAACGTTGTATGTAATTGTATTTCAATAATAGATTCATTTCATCATATTGATATAATACCTACATTTCATTGTTTGCGTTGACATGAGATTAGTAGTCAAAAGCATTTTAAGTTTAAACAGCACTTGACTTAAAAAAAATTAAATACGACAGGGGACGCTGCAGTTAAATACAAAATGCATGTGTCAGGTATATGTTTCCCGAATCCTCCATGATCCAGTTAATTCTTTATTCGCTTTTTCGTCCAAAGTGCTCAAGACCGCGAGAAAAATCGTTTGAACGACAGTTGTTATTAATTGTGGTCCGATAATGCATTACTCCGTAATTAATGAAATCGCTCTTGATTTAATGATTTTTTTTTTTGTGAGCGTTAAGCGTTCGTTTATAAGTTATTGCGAGATTATAATATAGACTATTATTATATAGTCATTTTGTATACTCGTATATTAATTGTACTCCATATGATACGTGTTCATTAAAAAAGAATCGACAACGTAAACTATTCTGATAACATATACGTTGTGAGAATGTGAGATGTTTTAACAGCATTCTAACGCTGTGTAAAATATTTATAGTATTGGAAATTATTCGGACATTTTGTTTCTAGCTACGTAGATGTGAACATCTGTGTTGTGTGCTCGATAAAACGTTGTATAAACATGAATTTGGAAAATAAGAACTGCAGACAAGTGCGCGAACTCGTCAATAAACAATAAACAAATTGATTTGAAAAAAAGGAGGATATTACAACTATACTATATCCGAATAGTATTGTACAGGTATTAAATTTGTAGGTATTGTTGTATAGAATAATTTAATGTTTACGAATTTTAACAATAAAATATAGTGTATGGCCAATGTAAATATTGAACAAAAGTCAAAACTTATCGAAATAGATCCACCCACCGTCGTAAATAGAGAACGTTTTAATACAAATTTTAACGATTTGAATGTGAAAACAATTAATTGTACGAAACTGTGAAATTTTGAATTTTTGACCACTTTCTAACGAACGTTTTTTAGTTTTGACTCTTTTTTATATTTTTACCCTTTTTTTAATTAATTCTTGTTCATTATATAGAACTAATACGTAGTGAATATTCCAACTTTCAAGTGTGCCACCTTTATTTTTTGAATGAATATACCTATTGACTAAAGTTCTAGACATTATTGATTATGTTTACTTTCCATTTTATTAAAAAAAGAAATAGTTGATTAACTCTATTATTGTTACGTATCTATATAGCTTACCTGCATATTAGTGTCACAGTACACGCACGCTTCAGTTTAACACTTATCATTTAATTTTTCGTACTGGTTTTTGACCCTGTAAAGACACTAGATAATTTCCAAATAAATAACGTTCTTTGGTGTTTCGGTAAAATGTGTTGCGATAGGAGGTACCATTCTGAGTAAACAAATTATATTTGTTCAATTGCAGGCTAAAATTTTGTCAAAACCGAAAAATACGTGGCAAACCGCAGTATGGTTGAAACTTAAACTCACACGATCAATGATAGAACATCATTTGTTATTTATAAATAATATGTAAAAACGTAAAAATAATTTAGATTATTGTATAGAAAGCATCAATAAAGTCTTGTACAATAAGACACCTACTTGCGCAACGCGATTACAATAATAATTAATGAGTCGGTAATATTTATTACAATGGTATACCCAGGTAGTCTATGGCGTATTATTATAATGATGTTCGCATTTTTAACTCGGAAAAGTGACTTTTAATAAGTGTTGGATTTATTTCTCGCAGTATAGGTAGGAAAAATTACCACTCGTAGAATATTAACTCTAATAGGAGATATTATAACCAGCGGACATCGTTAATTGGGTCAATCGTA
The DNA here is from genome assembly GCA_017140985.1 of Hormaphis cornu. Classification (NCBI taxonomy): domain Eukaryota; kingdom Metazoa; phylum Arthropoda; class Insecta; order Hemiptera; family Hormaphididae; genus Hormaphis; species Hormaphis cornu. Next base: position 28,795,190 of record CM029358.1, read on the forward strand.
GAGATTGAGTATGATGTTATACTGTTTTCGATACTTTGCTCATTGTTGCATCATTTGGAGCTGTGTTCATTATCACAAAGTGACGTTTGGTAGTACATACGTATACACGTATCATGTCTCGATTAAAAATAATCGCTCGTCAATGAATTTCATTTTCCAAACGCTACAGCGTTTGTACGTATTTTGTCTGTAATCGCATTATTATTACCGGTTCGAGGAAAACGAAGTTTCGAGGCTCCGTAATGAAGAGAAAGTTTTGTCCAGCAACGCACGGACTGCAGCTGTCGATCTGGGCGCAAACACATTTTCGTGAATTTATAGTTACGAAGACAACCCCGTTTTGTTCTAATAATTTTTTTGCGATACGGAACGAGTTTGGCATTTGTTTACTCGTATCGACTTGTTCGAAAGCAAAACAATATTAGACAGCTGAAAATTGAGGTCAAAAATAGTGTATTCGACGTTTACGGTTTAAATCGAACAAATACTGTTAAATATTTAGAGTTTATGTTCATTTCGTTGGTGTATTGCATTAAGAGAAACTAGAGGTAATTTACCACAACGGTAGAGTTGCGATTTGTTCCTCTCGAGATTCGCGTATGAGTTCGGCTTTACTTTTCGGAGCCATAAAATATAACGTCACAAACAAAAACATTCCAAATTAAAATCGTCAGATTCGGACGTCGTGGAAACACTATTTGATCTATTATTACGCTTTATCGGCGTGTTCGTGAACCTGTACGATCTCAATTGTTGACATTTAAAATTTTTTTTATTTTCATAGTTAATATGCCATTTTTTTCTAGTGAAAGCTCCCTTCACCGATCCCTCCCTCATCACTCGCCGCCACTCTTCTATCTGCTCCCAATACCCTCGCCAGCATTGTCACATGGGGCTTATAGTTATGTAGTTAATATACATGACACCCGGCCGTGACACATTTCATGGATAATATCCAGAGCAAAGTCATTTGGTTATGGTAACTAGGTATAGGTGTCAATATGATCAGAAACAGCTATTGTCTGTATGCATGTAGTACGACTACAAACAGTGCTGTACTTGGAGATTTTTTTCAAATTTATTGCAGAGCGAAATAGCCGTATCATAGTCAGTTAGCCCGAGTAATAAACGCGTATATTTAACGGCGTAATGATAATTCGGTATATTTTTTTCAAAGTGTGTCCGTAATAGTATTATACTTTCAAACGTTAACGCCTTTTTGTTCGAAATAATAATAATATTATACCAAATGGCAAATGGTTCCGTACTGCGCGGACGTGTAGTTCTTTAAATATTTCTTTCGTTAACGGCCACGAACGTCAGTTCATATTTTATGTTACTATATTATATACAGAGTGCTTTGGAAATAAAAAAAAAAAGGACACCAAGTAGGTAAAAACCTAAAACGTCCAATAAAATTGGGGAAACTGAGTAAAAATATAAATCTCGTAAAAAAAAAAAAGGTACCTTGCTGTTTGTGTTGGTCACTGTTTTGAGTGATTCGCCATGTTTAAATGAGATGGATTCACGTTTTAAATTGTTAAATTTGTTAGCGATAATTGTAATTTAAAATAATTTGTAAGCAAAAGTAAATCATCAGTTCTGAAATACTATTATGTATACAACCAAACAATTTTCGATCGATTGAAAGTTTATGGAATCTATTTTAATAACACGTGACAATAATTTGAAGAAGTGGCCACAACAAATGACAAAAATGAAAAAAAACAAAACGATGTAAATTCGAAATCGTGTACCCAAATAAAATGACGACTTTTTTTTTATTTATAGATTCATATTCTAATATATTTCACATAGGTACGTTCCGTGTACGTAGAAAAATACGTTGTTAGGACAGTATCAAAAGATTCTACACTAAAAACTGTTGGTTTTGTACGCGAAACAATACGACTGCGGAAATAAGATTTCCAGATTTCTTTAAATCACTAAATAATTGTTTTGTTCCATTCCAGTTTCGTTTTTTATGTTAATTTTTTTTACCAATCTTCAGTCAAAACGTTACGACTTGTATAATAATAATTTTAAAAAATAATAATTTTGCCGTTTTCGGCTCGCAAACACCAGAAACGATCGAAATGTCAAAAAACGCTTCGACTGAACTACCGTCTCGGATCAGTTGCCTATCTTAATTTGAGGTGTCGCACGTCAAAATCGGAGCGCGTCTTCTACTGGAAAAAGTGATGACAAAAATTTTTGAAAATCCAAAATATATTATATACTTACGTACGTGAGGTCGTAGTGATTTTATGGGTCGTCCTGTATACTACTGACGTATAATTTTATGCGGGTACGGAGTAGTGAACGTGTGCGAAAAAAAAATTTAATTCAAACGTCTTTTATTTTTCCGCGTCTATAGGCGAACGCGCGCTGCACACAACGGCAAACGCACGCATCGTCGCCGGTCGTCAAATTATTATTATTACCTGCTACTAGAATTACCAGTTTTCGCGGTCGGTCGGTCGGTCGGTCGGCGGTGGTGTTGCAAAACTTTATCAACGCGAGAACGTTTTTAATCGGAATCGCGCGCATAATAAACTGTCGGAATCATGGTGTTTTTTTACACATTTTCTCGCGATCGCCCTCCGTTCTAAACGTGTCCAACATCGTGTGTCTCTGCTGTGCAGACGGCCGATAAATTCGACAGCAGCCGGTTTACAATGCGCCGACCGTAGAACGATACACACGTGAGTAAGATACAAGATACACACGCGCACGATACCAAACTCCGGCTGTTTTTCCGTTGTATCGCCAAAGTTTAGTCGGTATTTTCGTATTCGACCGCCTTGATCGTCAGCTTTTTGCCCGACCTGTCACACGTTTAAATGTCAAAACGTAACAGTAAAAACCGACGTTTTCGCCAATCAGTTTTTCCGTCTTTCTGCAAACCAAATTTAACCTGTAAAAATGTTACAATGTCCGTTAGAGTATCATCGAATTCCGCCAGAGCGCGTTCTTATTCCTGTTACAGGCTGTCCATTTAGTACAATCTTCGTCGAAACCTTAATAAAATTAAAAAAAAAATTGCTTTTTAATAATCGAGCAACATGTAGTAATGCACGGATCGTAAGGGTTATAACTACAAAATTCAAACCACGATGGAAAAGATTTTATTTTTAAAACGCGTCATCGCGTAAACTGAACCGTTTAAGCAAATAAAGAAAATGACGGGACGAATTTTATGCGCTTTTGTGTTCTCGTTTCACCGGTGTGTAAAATGGCAGGGTTGACGAATCGGGTTGATCGGTGAACCGGCTTGCAACACCGTAATTAACATAATCATTTCACAAAATTGATCGATTATTATGGAAAATCTACTTAAACGTTATGATGTTCACGGATTCTGACAGGCGACATAAATCGATCGAGAAAAAAAAAATGCATGCTTCTGGATCTAGGTCATTATTTGTATTTTACAAAAAGAATGTAATAAATTGGAGACAATAGTATTGACGATATCATCATTTTTTTTTTTCCTTACATTGCCAATAACGCTTTTTTAGACACCACCAATTCGTAGACCGATTAACGATTTATACGTATACGACGACTTGAATGTCCCAAAACGATTTAAACATTTTTATCGAAACCGATATTTCACTACGGGCCCCCCTAAAAAAGCCACTGCTCGTTAAATGAAGTACTCTCCTCGGAAATTCGCCACGTAAACGAAAATCGAAACTACTGTAAACGACTGTTGTTAAACATAATGGAAACACCATATGTCTTGCAATTATAAGTAGGTATCGACAATCTTAATACCGTTGTACAACTCTTTATGATGACAAAAACCTATACACGTAGATTTTAAAAAATAGCCTTTTGTTTTCTACTAAACTTTCTTTAAACGTTATAATAAAAGCTCGCTTTTCGACAAGCGCTGCACACAAAAACAACATATTTTCGTTTAGTGTGTCATGGAACATCCGCGTTTCCATGAATCGATCCGCGTGTTTATAAACACCCGTTTTAATTGGACAAGTTGAAAATTACAGGGGAAGTGTTGTTATTGAAACATGGAAAATAAATACTAATCAATGTTGGTACGCGTCGATTTGTGGTTTTCGCGCGCCAGTAATCACTATAATTACCTATTGTAGCAAGCACCCGAAGAACAATAATATTATAATGATGATGAACTATAGCTGGGCGTTTAATTTAAAAAAGATTTAAGTTCCACGCGGTTGTAGAGAAAAAACGTATTTTTCAACTTTTTGGTTTAGGCGTACAATTTCATTAGTATAATGGGCCGACTGCAATAACAACCGCCATCTAGATTTATTTCCCCGAACGGCTTCTATACAGTACGCTCGTATGGTACCCCTCGTGGTTTTCAGTTATTTCATTTAAATATTATGTAGTTTCTGTATAACAAACGCGATTTTAACCGAGAATAGATTTTATGGGTTTTGCCCGGCAAAATCGTTAAAAGTTAAAAATGAGTTGCTCGACAACAAGTTACTTTCCAAAAACTTTCTAAGAAGAAAAAGAAAATACGAACGATTTTTTCGTAGCGGAGAAAACGTCATACTGGGTACGATTGTGTTTTCGATCAACTAAACGAGTTAAAAAAAAAAAGGTTTTAGCCTCGGCTGCACGTGTAAAAGCGGTTCCAAATGTTGACGACGAGGTTTACGAAAATATTTCTTATCTAAAAAATAAAAATAAACACTTTTGTACACAATAAACTGTGAAAGGCTCGTTGAAAAAAGCCCGAAAAAGTCATCGGTCGAATACGGGGGGGAAGGGTTCCTGTCTGGACTCCTCTGGCCCCCTCGTTTTTCGCACTTTTTTAAAACACAGTTTCGTTCGACTAAAAAAAACATTTAATTAAAAAATCCCGATCGTTTACGCCTTCAAAAACTATTCGACCGACACACCAATGGGACACGATATTTTAAACGACTCTTGTGTTGTCCCACAAAAACAGCACACAGCCTTGTGCAACACATATTTTACGCGCGATTGTTGGCGCGCGCGAGTCTCGCGCGTCCTCGGAGCGGCGCGCCGCCGGTTAAATAAAGTGCAGCGAAACCGCACCGAAGTCCGTCACAGCGCGATCGGGTCTTAGACGCCAAGTGGTCTTCCTCCACTCTGTCGGCTCTCGCCGTGATTTTTGTTCAAAAATTTTGTTTTAAAAATAAGGTCGTGTTATATTATGTTTTATAGCATTCGCGATAATTGTTCACAATTATTATGACAGTTATTACGACGCGATAACGCAGTACGTTGATCGAAAATTTCGTTTTTTTCCGTGTTCTAAAACTCTGCCGGCCGAACTTGTCAAACACGCGAGAACCGCAGCGGAGGAAGAACATCGCCGCATAAAGTGCACTGCGAAAACAGCCAAGTAGGTACACACTATTGTCGTACACGTCGAAATTCTCGTCGAAATTCTTCTTTGTTTCGAGTTCTACAATATCAATATTGTACGTTATACTTTTTACCTACCTCTACCGCCTAGAGGTCCGCGCGTAGGCGAAAAAAATCTCAAAAACGTTTCTAAAAACGCCGAATGCGCATTGTGTGACGATATAATTAATATTATACGCCCTTTATTCAGCATTGCTTGTGCAATCGTATACCTATTATAATAAAAGAAAAAAGCCGGAATCTCGTCTCTGGGTCGCGTGGGTAGTTAGTTTGACCGAGTGTAACGCTTTGGGTGGATTTGCCTTCGAAATACGATTCTCAGTTGCTTACTAAAACAGATTTAACAGAAAGAAACTTTTATCAAATCTTTTTCCTATTTTAGTATCGTGTAAAAGTTTGGTCCGATCTTTATTTTGGATGTCAAAAACGTCTAAACCGATGTCGAAAAAACACGTTTCCCGTAAACATTTGTCGTCCCCCCCTCAAATACACGGCCGCCCGGAATGACGAGTTTAACGGCAAAACAACAACGCGAAATCGGCTGTAAACCAAAATTGTGCTGTTCAGTTTTCTAAATTTTTTAACCGCACGTGTGTAAAACTATCCCGTTAAAGCTGCGTTAAAGTTTCGAGACTTGAACATAAAAACCAGGGGTTTTATGGAACTGCGTAAAATTAAAAAAGTTCCACAACTCCCTTAAAAATGTAAAACATTTTGACGTTTTTCGGCTCTAAAAATAATCGAAATTTCAACAAACGCTTCAAAAAAAATACCATCTCGGATCTATCTTTTGAGGTATCATACGTTAAAATCGGAGCATTCTTTTTACTAGAAAAAGTGATCATAGGAAAAAAAAAACATCATTGTAAAAACAATTCGCTGATGCTCAGAATCTAAAAAGAAAGAAAAACGGGGTACGCTTTGGGTGCGGTCCTGGTTTGGAAGTTGAAACGTATTATTCGATATCTGAAAGCAATCGTTGCCTTAAAAAAAAAAAAAAAACGATTATGAGCGAGCTCGTCTATAGTACACGTCCTGGAAAATTTTTTAAGGATTTCGAAATTCTTAGCTTAAAATTGTTCAAAATCACTTGAAATCGTAATCAAACCCGTATGCTACTTATTTTAATATTGTGTGTAAAACTTTTAGCTTGTTCGGATCATTATAAATTATGAATGTTATGCTCAAAAAACTAAATCGATGTGTGAAAAACACGTTTACCGTCCTTAGTTTCTTTATTTTTTCAATCTTTGTGAAAACAATACATTCTTCGCTACGCTCATAATCTAAAAGATCGATATTTTTCAACGGTCGTCCCCGGGTCAATGCGACTGGAGTACATTTCGCTTTTACCTAAGTACTGTGTATAATCCATTAAGTATTGACTGGTTTTTTTTTTTTGCGTGATAAAATATAAATAATAATTTAAACTTAAAGATACGTATTATCGTACTCACGCACAAAACACTATTGTAAGTCGGTTTAAAACTTCACTGTATAAACTCTGCAGTCGGTTTATTTGTTTTGAGTGTGTTTATATAATATCTATGTTGTTAAAAAATTATGTTATTATATCGTTTAAAATATTTGTCCATCGATTTTGTACTTGCCCTGCTTAGGTGAGATTTGGGGGAGCTAGGTTAGCCCACCTGGTTAATCTTAAGGCCTCTCAATTTTTATATATATATAATATACGCAGAACAACCAATCTTAGGGGAAAAAAAATTAATATTACAGTAAAAAAATTAATTTTTTTATCCCCAACAATTTTAGAGTTTCAGCTCTTCAAATCGCGACTGTCAGCCCTTTTATGTAGGCCATTTGCGTTTCTAACAGCTCCGTGCAGGCGCGATTGAAATAATTATACTAGAACAATTTTTTAGGCAATTTCGTAGACCCGGAAACAATTTTCTTTTTTTACACGCGTTATGAAATGTATTAAAACACTGCTGTATCACCGTAGTACTTTGCGGCTGCTGGCCGTCAAATATTATTATAATTTGATTTTCTATTGTTTTGTTTTAATTATATTGCTCGCGAGTCACGCGGCTGCAATCATCGTAAAAATATTGTCTTTTTGCCTTATTGTGTGTAGTCGCTGTTTTATCGTGTCAGGGGAACAGCAGCTGTTATGTTGCGTATTTTAATAATAATAATTAGGACAAGTAACGATTAAAACACGTTCCTATATAATCTTTTTAACGTTCGAATCGTATATTTTTCCGCATCATCCTCGAATAGAATGAAAGATTGTGTTAATGCCGTTTACGAGCGCAGTTATTGTCGAAAAACGTTTTTTCTCTTTATATAAGCGAATACATACAAGCTAATTATTAGATACGTTTGACGGAGTGGCGACTACGCGCTTTGGGTGGGTCACTGGTTTGAAAGTTGTGGTTCAAACCTGTCATTTAATATCTGAAAGCAATCATTGTCTTCGAAAAAACGATTATGAGCGAGTTCCGTTGTCTAGTAGGTAAATGTGTCTGGTAAATTTTTCGAGAATTTCAAAGTTCCATACTTAGCTCAAACGTTTTCGAAATCACTTGAAAACCAGTTATCAAACCTGTACCTTACATATGCAAATATTATGTAAAAGTTTCAGCTCGTTCCGTTCATTATTTTGAATGTTATGGCCAAAAAACTAAATCGAAATGTCTGACGCCGGATTTGACGTTTTGCCGTTTTCGGGCCCGTAACTCAGAAAATAATCAAAATATGAAAAAATGCTTCAATCATAACAAAATTTAAAGCCGAAATCCCAACTTTTATGTGGTATTCAACGATTGGAGCACTCCATCTACCCGAAAACGTCATTACAAACCGGAAAATTTCAAATGTTTTGCCGTAGAATTCTCGATTTTTTTTTCAACCACCGTAGTTCATATATCTTTCCTCAGAGGTACTGACTTTGAAAATTGGAGCATTCCTTCTGTCTGTATACGAAAAGTTGTTGACAGAAAGAAAAAACATCGTTGGATAAACAATACATTCCTCGCTGCGCTGACAATCTGAAAACGTGTAGAATAAACGTGCAAGAAAAATTTCGTGTTCTCCATTACTCCCATAAACCGTAAAATGTGATAACACGTGTAATATTCTACAGGTCACGAGCGTAATTTGTAGGGCCTGCGGATAATTTTAGTGGGATTAAACTACATTTTGTATCAAGAAACTATACTTTCGATCGGCTTGTTTAACAAATATTTGTGCGTGGATCGCCCTGAAAATGTTTCTTTTATCATTTAGAAGGCCTAGTGGTCATAATCATACATAGTTACGCCAACTCATGTAAAATAATAGGAAAAAAATGGCAAGTTTGATTCCCGTCGTTTGCGTATCGAAGTTTAAGTGACAATAGTGTTTCATTTTACCAACTAATATATCGATAAAACGGCGTAAATAGAATGAAATTACGCAGGATTGGACGCTCAAACCGCAAATAACTACTGTTCAATCGAAGTGAAATTTTCGCGAGATGTTAAATTAATTTTCTCTTGACGATTTTTAGCAGTGCTCTAAAACTCGAACGTTCCATTTCCCGTTGGATTTTGATTCATTTCGTTGGGGTTTGTTTAGCAATAAGCTTATGTAGTCAAGTTGTTGTATGTTAAATATTATGTAAGCAGTTAGAAATTATTTATGAAAATAACGATTCTGAGCGGAGTTTGGATTACGTTTCAGATGGATTTTGGTCGTACACAAGTTATACAAACACGATATGGTAAATAATGTTGTTGTAAATTATGATATAGTTCCAGCAAAAAAAAATAACTAGAGAATAAATTCTATGGGTAAATCTCAAAAAAATAATTTTTTTTAAAGTTGAATACGATAAATAGATAATGCGTCGCAATTGTTTAAAAATTTTAATTTTGACAAAATGAGAAAAATACTTTAAACCTAAAATATTTCTGAAGATATAACACAATGTTTTGTTTATTAGATTTGTACAACATGTAGAAACCTTTTGTATTTACGTAGTGTAGGTATTTTTTTTTTTTTTTTTACGACCGTATTTTATTAATTTTCTACAAATACTTATTGTGTAAATTACGCTTGTTAAATGTTGCATGGAGCCACATTTTCGGTTTAAAAAAAATGTACGAGTTTAGTTTTCGTCGTCTCACATAACTCGACACTACTCCACCACACGAGACAGTTTAAATATGACTTGAGGAGCGTTCAACACAAATTTCAGTTATTGTGCGCGGAGATCGGGTAGATACGGCACGCGATTTACCTCGTTGAATTTAAAATTATCTTCAGATACGCAAAAATAAGTTTGTAATGTTGTACATTATTTAGTTATAGCAATTATTTATCGAACTTGTGTTGTATAGGTACATTTTGAAACGCGAGTGCCGCATGGTTTATCAAACACGTAAAATGTATATAACTGGCAGTGTAAACAACTTGGGTTTGAATTTTTCAGTTACGCCGAAAAATAGTTATAACTGCATAAGACGGTGGACTGCGTTATTATCGTCAGACGATATACAGAGGTGTGTTTTAGGGGTTGGCGGCGGGTGAATGGTAATAAAAATTGTAAAATATCTTTATTTATTCGATATTATTTTAATAACGAAAATATCTGACGGGTGTGAACAAGGGTGAAAAATACACGATAACATGTATAGGATAGGAGGAACGATCAAACAAGAGTATTATTGGGGAGTGATTGGTTTCGAGATGGGACCTTTAAGTTTATAAGTACAAGAATGAGCGGAAAATCGACAACAGTAAAGCCAAAAAAAAGTTTTTGAAGAAAAGAGATATTTTATACGAGAGAAACGACTAGGGTGGAAAGATTTAGTAAACCGAGAACACAAGTATAGTCACGCGGAGGGCAATTTAGTATTTAATCAAAGTATATTTTACAGAGCTCTATAGAAATCTGTGCCCTGAAATCTTTTAATTTTAATACAGGTCCAGTACTCTCTGCTCATGTGGCTGCTTGCGAACCACTGTACTCTGTTAATGACCACCCCTAAAGATACCACCAGCTAGCTGTTGCTCATCACGTAATAGTTTGCACTCCTTTACACGAGCCCTAATAAGCCCTGGAGACGACACAATACTACACTTTATTATGTCATGTTAATCAGTAATTTAAAAAACAAAATATTTTATTTATAATCGCTATGTTTTCGAATGATTTGAGAAATTTAAAATTTTTTTCTTATGTTACCTTTCCTTTCAGTAATATATATATTTATAGATGTCCGAGGGAAACAGCTTTGTGTCTCCAACCCTCCCAGAAAATCAAATGTTTGAGCAGCAAAACAAGCTTGTTGGTAACAAATTTTTACACGCACCGCAAGCGACCTTTATTGTGATGACTTAAAATAAAGTGGTATCACAATCGTCCGTTCTAACTTTTATGTCCTATTTCATAATCCAAGTGCCACAATTGGCAACTTCTTTTCCGTTTTGTTTTTATCGTTATTATTATTACTACTACTTCCCAATACTTATTGGTGCATGATATGTATGTAGATTGTGCAGTTCTTATCTTAAAAAACAAAAATAGTAATAATACGAGTAAAAATAAAAAATAAGTGACTATCGATTAAATGAAACAGTAGATATTTGTATTTTGTAACCAACATTAAGTTTCGTTCTGCAGTGTTTGTACCGATTTACTTAGATACGTCGTTTCGTACCATATTCAAACGTTAGTGTTTTTTATCGTTTTATATACGGCATACGACACACTTTTAAAATTGTACGGAGTAACAGTTAAAATGAGCAATCGTTTTTTTTTTTTTTTTTTTTCGTTTTTATAATTATTATGTAGGCGATAGCTAATAAAACAAAAATTGTTTTTTGTATAAAAAGTACCAATATATATTTTTATTTTTACAGATACACACTCGCGTTCTATATTTAATGAGTTTCGTAAAAACCTTTATACATTTTCTACTCGAGTGTGTTTTATTAATAATTTAACCTTGCTGTACGTATAGGTATATGCAGTATACATAGTGTTTCAGGTTAATTAGAATAAATACTGTGATCCAAGCGTGACCACATCAAATTTTTAGCATTTTTTTATTTTTTATTAATGTTTCATATAAAACTTAGTGTTTTAACTATTTGGGAGATTGCTATTTGAATGCATAAATGAGTTCGTTATGCACAGATAGTGCAATTACTTTAAAAACCAGAAAAATAATTAAGTATAAAAGAATCAAATCAAATGCATAGCTAGACATGATAAATATTTTACTGTGTTGTGAGTACAATCAAATATTGCTCTTTAAATGATTAAAAAGAGTAGATACTCATCGATGTAATTGATTACACACGATTGCACAATGTGATGCAATGCTTTTTTATGTTACATTTGTGAATAGTTTCGTGCGGAAAACTCTAAGTATATGATTTTATTGAACTGTTTTCTTCTTGAAAAGCAGAAACTTATACAATTTGTGTTCAATTTGATTAAATTCTTTGACTGTATATGTTTATCAAATTTGATTGAAAATTACTTGAGATACGCTTTAAAATGCTGTGCATTGTACTAGTGTATACGTATAACAGAAACGTATTCCTATTTTCTTCTTGATTGAACCTTCCACGCAGAACACATTTTTTCTGTATTGAACAGGGCCACGAAGATTTGTCATTTTGGGTTTGATTTGATAAAAAAAAAAAAGTAGACATTTTCTTCAAACTAGATACGAGTAAAATGCCTCGCGTCCAAAATCGTATTCATTACATTATTCATAAAAAATGATTTTTCATATACGCTTCGCCTGAACTCTTAAAAACCAGGATACCTATACTTGATTTTCTCTAAATTGTGCAACCTGTCTGCTTAAATGATATTTGGTATATATATAATACAGAAATAAAACATGCATGTTGTAGTGTTCAGCAAAATTCTGATCTGTTCAGAATGATTTTTATGCTAGAATGAACAAACATGGTCGTTTACCGTTAGACTTTATGACGTGTCGTTAATAGTGTATACAGTTTGCTTGTAATTTAAATCGATAAATAAGTATCTCTAGTTGAACTAAATAGGACATATAACGATCAAGCAGAGAATGAGATTTCTTATGCAATAATTTATTGTGAATACTCATATGAGGTTTTTATACAGGCATATTACGGTTTTTTTTTTTTATTGTTAACTATATTTATATTTTCTAAATTATCGTTCTTCGTCTTGAATATCACCATAATAATTAATTACCTAGGTACCTAAACTATGGTTTTATATTTTTGTGTTGAAAAATCGGGTAAATTTAAGTTTTTTTACGAGACAGGGAAAAGAAATCGGTCATACAAATGAAATCGGCTGTACTTGGTTCTTTTTTTTTTTTAATTATAAATCTTAAATCTGTTAATGAACTGCTATTTCTGATTTTTAGCACTGTGTAGAAACCAACAAATGTGTGTTTTTTTTACCGATTACGTCTTGGGTGTAGGAACATATCGAACCCCGTTGTTTTATGAACACTTCAACGACTAATTTACCATAAAAATCGGTTTCATCATAGAAAGTATTAGTTCGTTTTTAAAGCGTTATACTTGACAATGGTATAGTGTCCTCTATATATCTTCAAAATATATAGAAATTTTTAAATTTTTTGTTTTATCTTATAGTTTTTTTTTTTTTATGCCCTAGAACTTTTTTGAAAAAGTATACCGAAAGTTATCATTTAAAACCACGTATATAGGAATAATTATTAATGTTTAATTTATCAATATACCCTGTAGCCAGTATGTGCCCAAAAAAGTTGTAATCTTTTAACGTACATATAGTAATTATAGTTGAAAAATATGAATCAATTATGAGCATATAAATTATCACGTAAAATTTAATTTTGATCGGTTTCTCGTTTCTACAAGTTCTATATAAGATTTATTGTTAAGCGTGTCTTTAAATATTCTACTTAAATACCTAAAGACTGTTCGAAGCGTGTTCCAATAATTTAATTTACACAAAATCAATTAATAATAATAATTATATTTCTTATTAAACGTTTGAAATGATGACTGTATCGTCAAGTCGCGTGTTCCTTTAAATTTAATCTTGAAAACATAATAATATAATAATTGTCTTACATTGACTTAAACGTGAATATTGTTGTTGAACAGTCGTACAGAACGAACAACAACCTCCTCTTAAACAAATACAATTTTGTTTGTTATACGTTATTTTCTTTTGTTCTACGCGTTTTGAAAAGTTGTTAATGAACTCGATTTGATGATTAATATCAATATATAAAGTAGAATAATGTTGATATCGCTCTTGATGACTAAACGATTTGTGGTTGTTTCTCATAATAATTCCCGCAGTGTACACAACATTTTATTGTAAATATTTGTTTTATTATCTATTATTAAATTGCAAATGTTTTTATTTTTTTATTTTTTGCTGATAAAATAAATTTGTTACGCGGTTTGGCAAACAAACGATTGTTGAAACCGGGGCGCAAGTCATTTTTTCTGGACATGTGACAAACGATTCAAGTTCAAATGACACGTCATGGCGTTCAAAATATTGAAATAGTCGCGTGTGCGAAACATGTAATTAGTTTAAAACCGCATTAAATTGTTTTATTTTTTGTCGTTCGTTTGTAAAAAATCGCTGAATGAATAACTTTTAAAATGAAGAATTGTCATAGTCGTGTAAATTATTTTTCTTTGTAAAATCAAACACTGCGTTATATCACATAAAGTCTCAAAATAAAAGTATGAAATGTATGTTACGGAACTAAATTTTTAAGGCAGTAAAAAAAAAAAATAAATTAGCGAATGACTTTGCTCTCTGTTTTGGGCGGGTCACTGTTTTGTAAGATGTGGTTTAATGTTTTCTATTTAATTCGGGATCGATGCGATAAATGACAATAAAATAACTGTTAACACGATTAACGGTTCTGATCAAACTTAGATCAACAAAACGACGCTCTCAAACATTGAAACGTGGAAAATAAATAGGTTTAAAAACTTTTCAAAAAAGAGGCGTCCTCGTAATTTAATTTCATCCAATCGTACATAACAAGTTTTAAAACTTGTTTTTTTATTTTCTTCGTATCATCATAATTAATGTAATGTTCGATCAGTTAAAAATTGTGTAGATTTCGTGCGTTATCACGGTGGCTGCGTTTAAAAATCATTTGTCACAATCGTATTATGTTTATAACACGCAATTGATCGCTGTATAAATACCTACTCAATATATTGATTTGAAGACATAATAATCATGCTAAAAGTACTATAAAAGTGTTCAGAACTTAAAAGAATATGATACGCGTATTACGAGGATAGTATAACTATTAATATTTACAATATTCGGGATTATAATCATATCACGCGGTGAGATGTATTGCACAAGACGACGTGTTTCTTTTTGACACGGAAATTTATTACGATAAAATGTGTGTATACATAATATTATTTAACTTACTTATCGTATGATTTCCGTCTGCTCTCGAGTGTTTTCATAACAGTATTACAATTTATTGGTAGATACAATTTCAACGTGAAGTTTACATCCGTACCTTCGAGCTCGTAAAATAACGTTGGTACATATTTTGAGTATCGTGTGGCATCGGGTAATAATAATCGATTTAGTCTTTTTTATTGTGAAATATTGTTTGTATACTTGGCTGCGGACGCATTACGAGTTGGAAAGTGTACCGATGGACAGTTTTTCAAGTGGAAAAAATTTTTCTTAATGGAATTTTAACTTAACACGAACTGCATTTCATGTTGAATATACGAGTAATTTACGTAGAATCGCAATTTTCTATGGAATAAGTTATAGGAGAACCCGGGGCAAGGTGGACCACCTAACTCGTTTAGAAAGATTAAGTTCTATAAAATCGGTTTTTCATTTTCAAAAACACACAACTTATGTTTTAATTTAAGAATAATAACTTTTATAAATAGTGCCATTTGACCCGTCTAATCAGTCTAATCGAAAATTGACAGATCATATTATCTACTAAGTACTTCAAAGATACGTTTTAAAAATGTTCTTTTTACTGAATACAGCTGATCATCAGGTGTCTCATCTTACTTCGTGTACCCTGTCTTGCCCCAGGTTCTCCTAGACGGAATGCAATTTTATTGGAATATAATAAACAATTTTTCATTGATTTGATTTACAATGGAATTCAAAACAACAAAAGGAATTGTATTTTTATTTGAAAATTACGGAATCGGGGATCGCATCGAAAATAATATTACTACCTACGTGGAATGAAAAGGGCATGGGGAGACCGTCAACAACACTGTATTGTCCGTGAAAACAAAAAATAATACATTGGTCAAACGTGTTTGTACTGCGTCCCAAATGTGTTCGGGTTTACTTATAATAGTTTTATGGCAACAATGGTCTTGAGTGAATGACGTCTTTACAGTTTTTACAATTATTAATTGGCGATTGCAGTATAATATTGCATCGACAACAAGAAAAAGCCCTCTGTATAAGCTTGTGCTGGGGGACCAAGATCTTATCAATCTAATTTTCATAAACACACGTTGGATACTGTTGGGGGGTTTCGTGTGTATTTCGTAGATATTCTCGAAAAGCGAATTTCAATTGCGTCAGTCGGTGATCGTTTAGAATAACTTTTTTTTGCGTGTCGTGTACATGTTATTCATAGCTCGCGATTATAATATATACGAACGCTCGAAACATTCGTTTCCGAAATTCTCGCACGTATTCATAGACAAATATCAACGACGTGCCTGTCTATAAAACGCAAAACGAAGCAAAAAAATAAAATCTTTTTATCTCTACGTTAACACGCGCCGTCTGCGTTAGCAGTTCCAAACACTCGACCGCTTCTTTATGTTCGCACAAAAAATTTGTACCAACGATACCGTTTTTAGATTTTGAGCGTCAGCGAAGAATGTATTGTTTTTACAATGATGTTCTTTTTTTCTGTGGTCACTTTTTCTACTGGAAAGAATGCTCCAATTTTAACGTATGACACCTCAAAGGATAGATAACTGATCCGAGACGGTACTCTGTTTGAAGCGTTTTTTTTGAAATTATTATTATTTTTTGAGTTTTGAGCAAAAAACAAAAACGGCCTAATTTTCGAAATTGATCCGTTCGACTTGAAATCTATATATGTCATTGAAAAGGGTTTAACGGGCTTACCGCTGAAATTTCAATCGACTTTGTTTATTTTTAAGGGAGTTATGGAACTTTGAAATTTTTTAATTTATGACTTTTACGCTATTATTGTTCCATAAAACCTCTGGTTTTTACGTTTAAGTCTCGAAACGTTAGTACGATCTAAACAAGATAGTTTTACATACGTGGTCAAAAACTTTTAAAGATTGGTTCACGCGATTTCGGTTTATAGCCGATTTCACGTTGTTATCTTGTCGTTAAACTCGTCATTTCGGGTGGCCGTGTATTTCTTACGGGAGGGACAAATAATTACGGGGAACGTATTCTTTTCACATCGATTTAGATTTTTTCGATCATAACATCCAAAATAAAGGTGTCAGACCTTACATAATACTAAAATAGGAAAGATACAGGTTTGATAAAAGTTTTTATTGTTAAAGTAATGTTTTCGCCACGACGTATACTAGACAACTGAGCTCGCTCAAAATCGTATTTTCGAAGGCAATGATTTATCGTTGCTCTCAGATATTAAATAATGCTGTTCAAACCACAACTTGTAAACTAGTGACCAGTCGTTACTCCGTCGAACTACCCGGCTTTTTTAATATTATTTTTTTCTTCTTCAAAAATTCATCATTAAATCGTCTGCGGAACGTTAAGAAAACGCAGTGCGACATGTCGACCTCTATTCTCATATTATTTGTATCGGGCCATAACCTAAATGTTCAAGTGATTTAATACATTTCACAAGTGTTCATACGAGTTTGCGTGACGCAACTCCATTGGTTTGTATTAAATTTATGTAATAAATTTTGATTAGGTACCGGTTTGCTTATAATTAGAGTTTAGAATTATTAGAATTTCTCAGGGGCATTTAGTTTCTAAAAGAAAAAAAAAAATAAATAAATAAAACGAAATAAAATTATATTTACGTGTATAGGGTGTGTCATACTCGAATGCTTGCAATTTTTGTGGTAAAAACGTCCGCATATTAGTAGTCATTTTTGACAATATTTGGATAAGCAAAGTAAATAGAAAAAAAAATGTCGCTAATGTATAATTTGAGTTGAACAATTTATCAAATTTACCTTGATTTAACCGTGTATTGCAGTAAAACAAATTGTCAAAACAATCAAATATATGACGTAGGTTTAGAGTTATATACTAGAGTTATATTGTATGTTTCAAAAAGGGCCCAGCCCGTATAATTAAATAAAATAAAATAAATAAAATATACAAACTAACGAGGTGCATTAATTTTAATTTGTTTTTACGTCAAGTATACACCATGTTGATGAATCACTGTGAATTAAACCGCGTTCTGTATAAAAATTAAAAAAAACTAGATTAAGTATAGTATACTTACACAATTATGTAGGTGAATTGGTTTGTATTAATGTCGCGCAATAAAATGCTTTATGGTGTTGATCGTAAACGGTACAATTAAGTGTACAATACGTTTTGTACAAGACTACTACATACATCGATATGATTAAGAAACTGTTTTAAAACATGCGGTTGTGATTCATTCGAAACACTTATAGCCATGTCGTAACGTGTGCAATTTAAAGCAATACAGTTTTTAATTTTTTTCGTGCCTAGTACATAGTTTCAAATGACACATGGTTAGTTAACATATAATTCAATTTGAACAGTCTCTAAAAGAGGTTCTTTCGATTTTTTGCTTCAGAAATTTTCGTCTAGAGAAAACACAATCATGATATAGAACGATGAAAACGAAATCCACTATTTTTGCTAGGCGATGAATCAGAGAGTTAAAAAATAGTGTGAACTAATGTAAATTCGTTTATGAATATTGTTTGAAAATAACATATTGTACAAATTATTTAAATTTTTGGGGTTTACACTAAATCAGTTATTGTCTTAACTAGCAATGGATTTTTAGTTTGATCCTCAAAAACTTTTAATTGTCTTTTAATCGTTGCTTGCTCGAAAGGTGAATATTTAATTTTCGGAATTCTTTCGTGTATCGCTATTGTTTTTCATTTCATTGCTGTGTATATTCTTTTTTTTTTTTTTATCAGACTAATCCGAATAATTCAGCCATTCGAGAAATGGTCGACGTTAGTGAAAATTTCGCTTTTATCTCGCTATTTGAGAGCCGCGAAACTGTTTTTTATTATAAAAACTCGTGTAAGTCATTTCGTCCATTCAACAAAAAATTTTCCTCCGCGTTCCCGTTTGTTGTTTGATTAAAAAAACAAGCGACGCAGGTCGCCTTATCAACAAATGCTCATTGTTCGTGTGGATCTTACGTACATTTTTATTTTAATACAGTTCGAGGACAAAAATAAAAAAGATGCTTGAAAAACGATTGTGAGCGAGCTACGTCCTGGTAAAAACCATAACTCCCAAAAAATATACATAGAAAATTATTAAAAAATACGTAGCGAAAATTTTTTTCAATCTTTTATCGCGCGTATTAAATTTTAATTTAGATTCGAAGACAATGATTGCTTTCAGATATTAAACGATTTGTTTGAACCACAACTTCCAAATCAGTGACCCACCCAAAGCGCAGATGCTACTCCGTCAAACTACTTACGCGACCCAGAGTGATCTCGGATTTTTTCATCCTCTTTCCGGTCACGTTTACTTTAATACGTCGGGTAACTGTCCACCAGATGCCAGAATTCACAGCTTTTTCGTTTCGACCACTTGAAGTTTCGTGGTCGATTTCAAAACTATTTAGCCGGTGGAGCGCCCGTCTAGTACAATTAATACATTTTGTTTTATTGTTTTAAGCGTGATTTGCAAGTATAATAATGCTCGTTAAAAAATGTGTGCTCTTGTAATATATTTTTAGCGGATGGGCTGTATGACTCTTATGCGGGCTTTAACTATTATTTTGACGGTTATTAACAAATTACCTTATATCAGTGGTTAGGTTAGTTTCGTTTTAATGCCTCCCTACGAATGCAACAGTATTTAACTAACGGAGCTACTTCCTTGACCTTAGCTATTAGTACCGAATATTTACCCGACATAGCACGAGCTCCATCGGTTGTAAGCCCGGCACATTTTGGCCAATTAATTCCATTTTCGCGAATAAAACCATCCAACGAATCGAAAATGTCTTGGCCAGTTGTACTGCTCTTTAGCGGCTGGCAAAATAACATTTCTTCTTCAACTGATCCGTTGAAATTAAACCTTACAAAACATAACAAATTAGCATTGTCAGCAATATCTGTACTTTCGTCCAATCGTAAAGAACAAAAATCACTCTCTTTAATAGCAAATATTAAACCCTTCTTTACGTTAAAAGACGTTTCCTCGATTCTACGTGGCGTTGGATAAGGGTATTTGACCTATCTGTTTACCGCCTGCTGGAGCGCAGTTTTTTGCAATTAGTAAAGACAGCCGGTATGAGGTGGTCATGGTAATTTTTTTATTACCTTGTCCTGACGATACATTCTCCATATTCAACCGAGTCGAAAATAGTTCTGTCTTCTTACAATTGAAAAAACATCAGAGGTTTATTCAAGCATTCTGGACGTTTTGTTGAAATGTGCCTCTGAAGTTTTGAAGGCTTCATACTAGCCAAGACTTCGAAACAAAGTACGCATTGGGGGGTATAGGTTCTTCATTCGTACCTGTAAATCCGTATTGAAGGTATTCAGGACAATATTTTCGAAATATTTTTTTTCCCTTTTTTAACATTTGAACGCACTTTAACGTCATTGGAAGTAGAAGGACGATGATTAAGCTCACCTTCGTCGATAGATTCCCGTTTCCTCTCTAGCCCAGTTTTCAGCCGATTCTCCATCACTTACTACGGTACGTAAATACTCGCTTCACTACTTAACCAGAACTACGCAAAAGCGAACAAAGCACTGTCGTCCGTGTTCTCGCGCGAGCAAATGCAGTTGCCAGACTGAGAACAAGAACCCGGAGACAGAGACTATGCGAGTGAGAGAGCGGTGACTGGTGGGAAAAACCCGGTCGGACCGGTGCGGTGCGGCGTTGCCGGATCGTATACGGCCGCTGTAAGCTACTCGCTACTATACTACGGCCACTGAGAGAGCGCTTTTGGGCGGCGACCAAAATTCGTCCGATCTCGCGCATTCCCACCACCTAACCTTCCCGAACGCTGGCCGCCGTCAACTCTGGTTGCCGCCACCGTTGGCGCTACCGTCGCGGATCGACGGTCGACGCATAGCGAGTAGGTAGTAGAGTGGGAGAAATTTGGGTATGAAACCGCGGAACCAATTCATTTGGATGCGCGAAGGAGTAGCGCTCTCTCAGTGGCCGTAGTATACCAGGGCAGTCTGCCCCGACTGTTTTGCGCATCGTATAAACTGCTGGTAATAATTATTGGAATGCACCGCGAATTTTTATGTTTAACACCAACAATAATAAAAATGACATTTGGATAAAATCAAAAGCGATGCTGACGAAACATTTAAATTTGTTAAATTTTCAAGAGCCACGCCCCACCTAAAATGCACCCGCGACCCCCAACCGGTTGGGAAACGCTGCCTCGTATGATTAATGTAACGTTAGTAAAATGAAAAATAAAAAATAATAAATGCAAATGTATAAATTTCTTTCGTATTATTTTCTTATGGTGTGCATCGTAATCAGATATTATCTATACTATAGCTATTAACGATTGATTGAATATTGTATAATAATAAGGTTGAGAATGTTAAATTATAATAAATAGTTTTAAACAGTTTCGTTCACTTCACGTATACGTTTATTTAACGTCTTCGTTTAAGTACCTGTACTTCAAGTTTCAAACAAACTTGCTTGTACGTATTTTGTCGATACGTACTCTTTAATTTGGGTCAGTTAAAATTAAATTACTAACTTATTCCGGTATCTTACGAAATCTGTTGTAAATATAATCGTCGAGTAAATTGGATAGTTTAAATGTACGTTTATTTTTTATAAATTCACTATATATTTCACGCTTTACCATCGTTGGCCGCCAACAATATATTATCATGTTATGTTAATATAGGAATAAACTAAAATCGTTGGGATTTTGACACAAGTTGATAATAATAATTAGTTGGCGTACAAAAAAAATAAAAAAAAGTATAAAATAATTAAACGAAATAAAAAAAAATTGTTACACTTTTTTTTGGATTCTGTGCAATCAAAAAAGTCGGTTACGTCGATTCCATAAAGTTTTTATAGTATACATTTTTTTTTAATTTCATTATTTAATTTTTTTTATTAATACATTATTGAGCTTCATATAACATTTTTTTTTTAGTATTTCTATTTATTGGACGGCACAAACTCCAAAAAAAAAGTGATACCTAACATTTTTTTTTTTTCATTTGATGATTATATTATAATGAATTATGATGACAAACATACCTACAAGAAAAAAAAACTCGTACCTGAGAAACGCGGCAACTACAGATGGCAAATTGATGTTTGTTACCGTAACAGCGGTAAGCTGCGTACATTTCCATAGAGGGTTAAAAACGACGTTACGCCGATTTTTCTGTACAATATTTTTTGGTTTTCGTTGATTTTTTCGA
Source organism: Hormaphis cornu (assembly GCA_017140985.1). NCBI lineage: Eukaryota > Metazoa > Arthropoda > Insecta > Hemiptera > Hormaphididae > Hormaphis > Hormaphis cornu. The sequence goes on from CM029358.1 coordinate 28,817,207, forward strand.
AAAGCACTGAAACAATTTCGATAAAATGTATATGGAACCACCTATCTGAAGTAACGACCTATCAAACAAAAAAGAAGAATAATCAAAATCTGTTGTATGGTTCCTACTTTCATCTTCTAACTGTCTTTAGAATTCCTAAATTTCTTCTTTTTGTTACATGTTTTATAATGTCTGCGCGTATCTAAATTTACTCAAAGATTAATACAAAATTATGTAAAATGCATTCGCGGAAATTTGATATATTTTAATCGTGTGTTGCATGAATAAACTCATTCATCATGACGAAACTATCGAACGGTTATCGTGTTGACCGATTTGTCGTCCCATCTCGCCATCAGAGTGAAAGTTTGTTTCGTACGCTCAGTAACGAAATAATTAGCAATTAGAGGAGGTTTTCTTTTTATTAAACAGTATTATTAATTTACGATTTTTATCTACAAAGTAACGTTGCGGAGTGCGCGAACGATGTTATTGTAAACATCTCCGTGACCTCGTGGAGCATACAAAATGTAAATATATAATGTTAATTATAATATATCGGTGAAGGTTTGCAGACGTCTGTAAAAATATTTAATTTATGTTTTACTTTTCTACTCTTTGTTAATTACACAGTTATTTTTTTAACATGAAAAAAGGTTAAAGGTACCTGTTGTGGTATATTATTATTATTAGTTTTTTTTTTGCCGCATTATATATGTTGATATAGGTATTTATCAACTGATATAACGCCGTAACGGTGGTATTTATGATCTGTCAATGGAATTAAAATAATTTATTAGACGTTTGGATGATGTTTTTGACTTTATATCATTATCAAGACCGCAGTGCTTTAACCGTATTATGTACAATATCGATAAAAGCCAGGACCTAAACGATTTGGGAATAATGCTTTTTAAAAAAAAGTATTATTACAAAATATAACAGTCGCATAGTTTTCATAAGCCACACGTTTCAACGGTGTGTCGTTAATGATTCGTAAAACGCAACAGCAATAAACGAGTAGACTGTATTTGGGGTAATATTCTTCTTAAGTAATTCACATATTTGTCTATAAATGTATAAAAAAAATTAGTTGTATTGAGTCACCCCATTAGTTTGAAGGACATCCTCTGTCTTTGATTTTAAATTTTGTGTCACTGAATGTTGTGTTAGAGAAGCAGCTGGGAGCTAAGCGTTACAAGGAGTAAAGTGTTACGCGCAGCGAAGCGTTACAGTGACAATTTGTTGTGCGTCAAATTTGGATAACGCGAAAAATTGAGTAGTTTCGCAAAAATTTGAAAACAAAAAACAAAACTATTGCTATTGTGTTATTGACAAACAAAAATTAAAATTGCGTTGTATACACGTGTACTACAATAAATTACGTTTTGCGAGTATTTGCTTTTCACCAAAAATAATAATAGTAATCGTTTCACAATAAAAACCACACAAAAAGTGGCTGATTTGGGTTTATTGTTGTACGTACTGGATGTACATAATATTAAACTGTTTTTGTATTTCAAACAAATTAGTGGAACGTTATTGTTTTACATATACCTACACATATATTGTACTTGCACATTTTTCGGTTAAAAGTTGCAGATCTCACTATGTAAGTGTATACAAGATTTTTGTGTCTAGACAATTTTTATTTAGAGCGTAATTGAATTTAAATGCGGTTTTTAGTTTTTATAAGAGTTACAGAAACGTATTGCGTTGCCTAAAAATTACGTGTTTACATTTTAGATTTTGAGCGTAGCGTAGAGTGTATTACAATAAAAGTAATTTTCTCTGCGAACATGTTTTCGAGGTCCACTCGTTGAACGCACACGAAATATTGGAAAACAGGACCGAGACGGTCGGCTTTATCGGTAACGGTTTTTGAATTTTTGATAATTTTTGGAATTTTAGATCCGAAAACCGGAAAATTTTCAAAAGTTTTGCGTTGTCTCTGACCACTTTTTTCGGATGTACGACGTGGATATCCCGTAAAAATCGTGTTCCTAAAAATAATATTTCTCGAATTTTTTAACTTTTCTCATTTCGATGGTTCGTACATATTTTTTCCCGATAAAAACTTCGCTGATTTATTGTTTCCTTACAATTATTTCCTGCGCTTTTATATTTTCCTTTATCAATGTCTCACGTTCCAATCCGATATTTTTCTCGGTAAAATAATGGTAATAAAAATCAATGTTTTCGTTCGCTGTCGCCGTCTACCCAGCACAGTCCGCGAAGTTACATCTCCTAATAATACAATCGTAATGAAACATTTAAATCGTCTTAAAGGACGAACAGTAACAGCAATAATAACGCTTAACCGCACCGGAACCTCGGCGAAGTTTATTAGTGTGGTCGAGGAAAAGCGTGAAAAATATTTTTCATCACATACACTGATAAAAAACAGATTACAAACTAAACCGCATCGGACGATTTTTACAAAAAAAAAACCATTAAAAAATATTTTTTCTAGACACTAATTAAACGTATTAAAAGTTACGTTTGACTTTTTTTACTGTACAAACATAAAAATCCGGTGATGGTGTGTTGTCGAAACATAAATAGTAAATTTATAATGCCCGTTTTTTTTTTTTAAATAGCACGCTTCACAATCGGTGTATTTAGGTACGTTTTCGATTATATTGTTGTTAGGGACGTTTGTAATACGATTTAAAAGCAGAAACCGTGTTACGCGTCAAATAAATAACATCCGTAATGCGCCGAAAATTCCCGTTTTTTTCAGTATACAGTCATCGGGGATACTATTAGGTTTTCATCAATCGAAAAAACCTTTTTTTGGATTCACTTTGTGCGAAGTAATAATTATTGGTGTACAAAAGCGTCCGAAACATTGTTAACTTTCGATCTTGCGATGATTGTCGTTTTTGTTACTGAGAAACGAGTGTTATTATGAGCTATTATTATCAACCATTCCACGTATACTATGTACCGCGTTTTGCACTCTTGCGCGAACAAAAATAAGAGACGCTCTTTTATACGTGGCTCACCACCACAAGGAGCAATCAAGAACACAATACAAAACTCAAAACAATGAAATTCAACAAAACGGTAATTTTTAATGCCGTAGCAAGATATGTACGATTATGTAAGTCATGCAAATTATTTCGTTAGTCGGTAGAATCATGTAAAACAAATACATAGTAGCGAAAAAAGTCTATACATAAATTACGCGTTTCGCGTGCCATCAAAACGGTTGTGGTTAAAACATAGACTGAGTTGAGGTTTAATTTGGCCGATTCATAACAACGCGTCTCTTGGTTTACAATAATTGTTCTTATTCGTTAAAACGTGAAATTTCTGCGTTTCGTGACGATAACACAAAGACTAGTTTAAACCCTCGCACGCCACGATTGCCCGCACTGTATAAAAACCAGCGAATCCGTTGATTTAACGAAGTTTCGATTATTAAATATTTTTCTATTACAACTGATTATGTCTTACGTCACACTTTTATTACTCGTCTTGCTGATTTTTATAACTCGATTGCTAAGTAATAAATTATTACGATTCGTACACCGTTGATTTTCTTTATTTTTGTGGACCCTATAAATTTAACGTTTGTTGTGGTCTTCTCCTGCAGTTGTAAATAATTACATATATCAAGACACGGCATTCAAACGATTGCATCTGCAGTTTATTTGCGCGTTAAAAACATTCTCAAAGATTGAGCGAAAAACTTTTTTGTTTTATCACAGGATTCCGACCGATGCCTGCAGTGTATAACACTTAGAAAGTTAACTTAAACAATTTGCATTGATTCATTCGTTTTTTACGTTTTCCTATGTACGCGTTAATCTTCTGATATCGATGTCTCGATTTGAGTTTTACGTGACGTAATATTTTCACGCCATTTATTATTACTGTTATTGTTGAACAGACGGAGATGGTAAATTTCGGAATCGCATCCTATTAAAATGTTTATTAAGTTATTGTGTATACTAGCTGATCCTCTCAGTGTTGCCCGGGCAGAGTTAGGCCGGATTTTAACATGTGATTGAACACACATTTCTGTGGGGGTGGAAGCAATTCATTCGTTTAGGTTTAGTGGTAGTTTTTTGGAGTCGAGGTTAATACAGTCATCATCGAGCTCTATCCAAATAATCGACGTAAGAACGGCGGCTCCGCGTTAAAACCCCCCTAGGAGTTTTTTGAAACGAAAAATCGGTGTGGGTGGTTTAACCTAGTGCATTTTCTGCTTTTTTGCGATTAACCGTCGTCGCCGTTCGTACAGCTGCTGTCTGGCTGGCTGTCCGTTCGTCGCGATCGTGAAATACCACCACCGCGTTATTATTAATAACAACGAGCCGGTGTTTTGTGCGTTTTCAGTTACAGTCGAGTGATGGGCAAGATGAGCGGGTCGGTGGTGATAAACGTCAGGCGGCCCGTGTACCAGGTGGAAGACCTGACCGCCGAGGGGTACAGCGGGTGCTGCAACGGCGGCGCGACGGACGCGGACCCGGCGGCGACCAGCTGCTGCAAGCGGAAGAAGGTGGCCAAGCTGAAGTGGTCGGACGCGAAGACGGTGGTGCCGGCCGTCGACTGGCTGTTCGCCAACTACAACTGGTCCGAGGACTTTTTCAAAGACTTCGTGGCCGGGTTCACGGTGGCCGTGCTGAACATACCGCAGGGCATGGCGTACGCGATGCTCGGCAACGTCGAGCCCACCGTCGGCCTGTACATGGCCATACTGCCGGTGATCGTGTACAGCCTGCTGGGCACGTCCCGGCACGTGTCCATGGGATCGTTCTCGGTGGTCTGCCTGATGACCGGCAAGGTGGTGAACACGTACGCGTTGACGACGGGCCAGCACGCGGCGGACGGCGCGGATTCGCCGCTGGCCGCGGACCCGGCCGCGCTGGTGTCGCACGCGCCGCCGCCGGTGCACTCGGCGGCCGTCGTCGCGCAGCAGTACACGCCCATCGAGGTGGCCACGGCCGTCACGCTCGTGGTGGGCCTCGTCCAGATCCTGATGTACGTGTTCCGGTTGGGCGCGGTGTGCACCATACTGTCCGAGACGCTGGTCAGCGGTTTCACGGCGGGCGCGGCCGTGCACGTGGTCACGTCCCAGATGAAAGAGCTGCTGGGCGTCAAGATCGACAGCCACAACGGGCTGTTCCAGATAGTGCTCACCTACTACGATATCGGCAACGGCGTCCGGGACGCGAACCTCGCCACGATCGCCGTGTCCTGCGTCACCGTCGCGCTGCTCCTCACCTACAACACGTACCTGAAGGCCGTCGTCAACAAGCGGCTGTTCATGCCCGTGCCCATCGAGCTGATCACGATCGTCGTCGGCACCGCGCTGTTCCAGTTCACCACGTTCTCCTCGGACTATCACATCAAACTGGTTCGTATACTACGTGTGTGTGTGCACGTAAAAAGTAAGGCCGGCGTAGGTCGCGGTGGGCGGTAGTTTGACGGGGCAGCGCTTACAAGTTTACAAGTCGCGGTCTAAACGGAACGAGTTTTACATTTGATCCGAGAATCGCCGAAAACACGGCGAGCTCAGTCGCTGCTCGGCGTGTCCGGGCAAAAACGAATTTAACGGGGTAGAAACTCGCATCGAATCCTCCCTCCTGTTTTAGTATAAAGCCTCTTGCCGAGCATATAAAAACGCGGTCCTGACGCGCCTCGTTGTACAAACTGCTGACCGAGCGTCGAGATACAACACCGTGTGGTGCTCGTTGTCGCACCGCTCGGATTTATCACTTTTTTTGTACGGTTGTATTTCGTAGTAGCATGTTTTTGCGCACCGAACGCATAAGACGCTGGTTCTCCTCGTAACTTTATTTCTTTTTTGTTCCGCAGATCGGCGAGGTCCAGAGAGGTCTGCCGGACTTTAGGCCGCCGCCGGTGAACCTGTTGATGAGCGTGATCACCGAGAGCGTGATCATCGCGATCGTCGCGTACTCGGTGACCATGTCCATGGCGCTGCTGTTCTCGGAGAAGCTCAAGTACCCGATAGACACGAACCAAGAGCTACTGGCCCAGGGCGCGGGCAACGTGTTCGGCTCGTTCTTCTCGTGTCTGCCGTTCGCCGCGTCGCTGTCGCGCAGCGCCACCCAGGAGTCGGTGGGCGGCAAGACCCAGATGGCCAGCATCGTGTCCGCCGGCCTGCTGGTGGCCGTCGTGCTGTGGATCGGCCACCTGTTCCAGCCGCTGCCCCGGTGCGTTTTGGCCAGCATCACCGTGGTCGCGCTCAAGGACATCCTGCTGCAGGCGTGCGACGTGGTGCGCGTGTGGAAAACGTCCAAGATCGACGCGGCCATCTGGACGGTCACCTACCTGACCGTGGTGCTGGTCGAGATCGACGTGGGCCTGTTGGCCGGCGTCGTCGTGTCGCTGTTCTTCGTGTTCAGCCAGGGCGTCGGCAGCCGCCTGATCGTGCTGGGCCGCGTGCCCGACACGGACCTGTACGTGGACATGGACCGGTACAGGAGGGCGGTCGAGGTGCCGCGAACCCGCGTGATCCACTACTCCGGCAGCCTGAACGTGACCAACCGGAACGCGTTCAAGAAGAAGGTGTACGCCGCGCTGAGCCGGTACGACGGCGAGCTGGCGCCCATCACGGTCACCGTGAACGGCGGCAAGGAGACGGTGGTGAAGACCCAGTGCGTGGTGTTCGACCTGGCCGGCATGCACTACGTGGACACGTCCGGGCTGGCCGCGTTCGCGCAAGTCGTGGACAAACTGAACGAGGCCGGCCTGTTCGTCTACGTGGCCGCCCCGTCCGGCAACGTGTACGACTGCATGCTGTCCTCCAAGATCACCTCGGTCAGCTTCTTCCCGTCCGTGCACGACGCCGTCGAGTACTACAACAGCCAGGACGCCGTCGTCCGGAGCTGATGATGGCCGCTCGCGACCGTCGCCGCCTCGGGACTTTTCGACGACGATTCTCGTTTTTTTTTTTTATTCTTTTTTAATTTTTGTAGACGTTGAATTCACGGTGGCGTAAAATCAAAATATTCGTCCGTTTCAGCGAAATACAGCCGAAACGTTATAATAATACTCTTCGTGCTCTACTACTTTCCAGTAGACCACCGCGTGTAACGACCGACTTCACAGAGTTACCGACAGCAGCGAGGTAAAAAAAAAACCAGGAGCGAATTCTTTTTTTACAATCGTACGTTCTGTTTCTACCGACTTTCATATTTTGCACGTTTCGTACGGGTGTAATAATAAATCATGAATGAATATTTTTTTTTTTTATACAAAACTTTCAGAACGCGCGTTGTCATTGAGTCGTCGTCACTCCGGATTTTACTACGACGCAATCAGTGTTGTACGGTCTCGGCGGTTTCAAAAATTACTCGGGTCGTCCCCGTTTTATTTTTCCGAAAACGGGGTTCGTGTAACGTGTTCTCGCTGCTGTGAATGATTTTTGAAAAAAACATTTAATAAAATTTATTAATGATTACGATCAATTGAAGTGTGTGTGAAAACGTCGTTTTATAGCGTCGGGTGATATCGTGTCACACCAGTGTACACCCTACCGGAAAAATAACAATAATGAAAATACAAAATTAATTCTTGAAAAATTAAACTCGTCCGCATAACTCAGAGCGCACTCCGGCGCTATTACAATATATGATTAATAATGGCGTGCAGTTTATTGATAATAATAATACGAACCGTTCTCGGAACGGAAATAGGAAAACTAATCGAAAACCCACGAGTGGTGGTGTGGTGACGCTCAACCGTCAGCACTGTTCTAATCAAATATTTCCAACTCGGTTTTCCGTCTTTCGCGCGTCGAACAGTCCATTTTTCCGAGGTTTTCAATCGTTCGGCCGAGAACACTGTTCGCACAACATTGAATAATCAAATTTCTTAGACGTTTAGATTATCACACCAGCGCTGTATAATGGGCGTCTTTTAAATTGCAGTCATCTTCTGTCCGTCCTCCGTCCATACGGATTCGTCGGTATACCGTACATGACGCGCTTAACGCTTTTTGAAATCGAACAAAATTAAAAACGGTTTTTTTTTTAACAATATTATGCATTTCACTCGACGAGATAGCGTAACGGCGGAATGTCGAGTGTTTTGTTTATGTGTGATTTAAAGATGGAACGTTTTAGTAAATCGTGTAAAACACTCAACTTTTAGGTTAAGTACATTACGTGCACCGGTCGGACATATTTTTATTTAAGACGCCAACGATTTCTTTACATTGAGTACAAAATAAAAAAATTACACGCCCGTAATATTCCACAAAGCGTATATTTTACAGTTTGTGTGTTTTAGTCGAAAAAATCATTATACCGTGCGCGGGTACAATTTTATCGTTTAACGAAATCGGCGGTGTTCCACGCTGGAGATTTTCATAAACATTAATACTGCAAAAGAAGCGTCGTTATTAAATAAATTCGTTATAGTTCCTAAACGTTTGGTAAATAAGTGTGATTTAGGAAAAAGTTTATATTTTTTTAGTATGATCGCACCCGAAATCGTGACGGTTAAAACCGGTCTTACAGACGTTAGTTTAGTGAAAAACTGTGATGTTAAATTAGACAATCGAATGAGTTGTTCGTGTCTCGAGTACGTCTTTTGTAAATAATAGTGCAAATCGGTTTTAATAGGTCTTCAATATAAATGTATTAATATTTATTCTTTTGGCTTGAAAAGCGTTTCCAGGGTATGTTCGTTCAAAACTCTTATGACTTTACCAAAGTGATTGTCGGAAGAGTTTTTGCTCTTGATAAATAAAAATTCAATTTTTGTACTTCGATTTCTATATTTAATGTTGTTAGAACTTGTTTGGACGTGCGCGTTTATCTTCACCGTCTTTCGCATTTTTCATTTTTCCATTGTTTTGATTTTTTAACGGTTTGAAATCTATACGATTTGCCGTTTTGTCGAGGACTTCTGAGACAAGGCTTACATGCCAATCACCCTGTAATTTTAGATTCAAAAGACCTCTTGTTTTGAAAAACTTATTCGCGTGATCTTATCTCGTATAGGAGCGTGGTAAATAACAAATTACAGCTCCAACAATAATCTCGGTTTCCTAAACTGTGCCTGTGTAGTCCTTAAAAGTAGATTTTCGGTTGACTAGGATCTCTATAAGACTCGCCTTTCAGAAAACCTATAGTAGTGTAGTAAAAACTCGTGCCCGCCTCTGCAGCACAAATGCGGCGTTTTAGAACTGCACTCGGCCCGCATTAAAACAACCAAAAAAATGCCACTATTAGAATAATATGTATAAAAAAATAAACGGTAAAACTCATCGGGTCCGGGAGCTAAGCTTTATTCTTGGATTTCGTTATGATTTGTCAATACCGACGGCGTGTTGAAACAAACATTATCATTACACACAATCGATTTCGAGTAGGACGTTGTATTTTTTTTCGACGTGTCGTGTAATTTATTATTAATTCGTAAAATTCATAAAAATCCAACTCGTCGTGTTCTACAATAGTATTATTTTCTATTATAATTATAACCTATCGAGATAATAATATAATAATAATAACATATACCAACGCGCGACGCGTAAATTATGCAAATCTTCGGTACTTGAGTAGATACGAGTGTAACTTTAGCGCTTATTCCGTCTTAAATTTGCGTTCGCGGTTTGTTTGAGTATTTTTTATCGTCTCTCGAAACTTTTTGATCGACGAAACAAACGAAAGAGCACGTCGAAAGAGATATCGCGGTAGGTAATATTATAAACAGCGTAACACCATATACGTAGCATAACTGCAGGTGTATCGCGGGACTGTTCGCGGATTATCGAGGGTTTGTAATCCGACATCGCGTCGGTTTTAATCATCCGTGCTCTGTTTTTTTAAATCTATCGTTCGAACAGGAAAAAAAAAAATAAATCGAAACTGCCCTTTTGTATATAGGCGCGATTAAAATACAAAGGGGTGGAAAAAAAAATCTAATTTCCATCGATGTACGCTCTCTTCCGATCAATTTCGGTGTTTTTTTTTTTTTTTTGTAGGTAGTCTCATTCGCCTAAATTCGATTTTTGCCGAGGTCGGATGATCCTATTTTTTTCGTATATATAAGGGTGTGAATAAGATTCACGTTTGACGGACGAAAGTTTTTCTCTCGTTGTTTTATATTAAAAAACGAACGTCTTAAGTACGTCCAAACTCCAAAGATACAGTGAAAAAATGCGAATCGTTTCCCGTGTTTTACATATTTTTCAGCATTTTAGATTATACACGAGTAGTAGTATAAGAATTTATTAACGCACCGATTGTTTCCTGTGATTTCTGATAAAATATTATTAGGTCGATCGGCTAAAAACGTTGTACTCTTTTTTTGTGAAATAAAATTCAAAAACTGCTCAGCAGTCGACGTGTCTGATTTTACCAACTTTGACGCGTATTTATTCTTGGAACCAGAACTGTATTTTTGTCTTGTTGGTTACTTTTAATACGTTTATAACTTGGCATTTTCTCGTCTCAACATCGGGGGATCACGGCCATTTATTGTGGAATCTTTAAAAACCGCAGTACACCGCGCGATTCGTTGTATGACATTTTACAATTAAATATACGATAACGTCGTTGTAAGTTGTTGGTTGGTATGGTTACCGCCGTAGACGTAAAAAAAGAAGCAAATACTATTACTTCTTTGCTGCGATGTTGTTTTTTCTTTCTATGTATACATTAAATTATTCTGTGAAAATTCAAAACTCGGTGAACTATCGTAAGAGGAGCGGTCGTACTTGTTTTTTTTTTTTTACGTATGTGAATTTGTATTATGTTAATCATCCATCGTTTAGCAACGATCGTCAAGTACTTTTGATATCCCGTGCATTCGACCATAATTTTTTGTCATTCCATAATACTGTGATTTATTATTTTTATTTTTTTTTACCGTTAAATCTACGCGTATTGAATCTAACCCGTATAATTTATTGCCCGTATTATTATGTACTGTTGTGTTTTGTTAATTTTATTAGCGCGTATAAACGTTGCGTATTCGTCGTTGATTTGTCAACTCGCGCGTTTGCCGTGGTTTATAAGACGATGTACACAGACAATGGGAACCAAAAAAGCCCATGTATGTGATATGTAGGCGCGAATAATGGCTTTCGCAGGACTATCTACACAAAAAAAATATTTGTTTGTAAGTCACCAAAATAATTTAATTTTTACTATAGAATATGTCTTTGCCGCCGAAATTCACCCGAGTCGGTCACGACTATTCGTCGCATACGTATCAGAGAGATTGCATTTTTCGAGAACCAGAGGGGTGATGTTGTGGATGTCAGAAGTCGGTTTTGAACTATTACTATAAATATATAAAATTACAAAACGGTTCTGGAAACATATCGTGTGTTTTGAGAACGGAACCCGAAGTCGCCTCGTAATCTGGCGCGATAGATTCTGACGAGGGTTTCAGTGTGTAAATCGTTATAGTTATTACGCGATGTCGTGTGCAGCTGTCGGACGCGCGAGAAGAAAGCGAACAATTTATATTATATCGTCCGTGACCAACCGAAAATAGTACATATTATAGAAATATTTTTTTATTTAGATTTGAACGTTTAGTTGAATAAATATATTTTTTCTTCGGAAGCGTTCGCGCAATAGCTTTTAAGTATAAAATATGATAGTAAATGCTTCCGGTGAAAACGTTTTTACTCGGCTACGGATGAAGAAGGGTATAACGTGTTTATTATATATATATATATAAGACTATACTACTATTTATATATATATATAGTGAGAGGAGATTGAATGATGTGTTTGTAAAATCAGGACGAAGAAAATTCGTTTTGTAATTCAGAAAAAATGTTTAAATCGTTGTTATTATGGTGACTAAAAATTGAAAATAATAAATCTGCTCGTACATCGTACCGACGATGAACATACTTGTGCGGGAAAAGAGCCGAACACTATACCGATTGTGAACTATGTTTGTGTTAATTTAAGTAAGATTGGTCCTAGTCTCTAGATCAAAATTTGTATTATTCCTAATATTATGTTCTTTTAGGTACTTAATTGAATGTATTTATTATATGTTATATAGGTATAGGTAATGTACATACAAAATGTGTTTATTATTTTCCCCGAAATTTACAAGATATTATTGTTTTATCAATACGTTTGTACTTATAAATTTTTGTTACTATATTATATAGTATTTCAATACGTGCAATTTGTTATACTTACCAAACTAATATCGCGCTACAATTGTTTGTGCAGATTTTAATAAATATTATACTTTATTGATGTTGAAACGATTGCGTTTTTCGTTGTTGTTGTTGTTGTTGTTGTAGACTCCTTGTTTTGACCGTTGGTTTCAGTGTTTGCGCCGTGCATAGATTGACGAATAATACACGTTTTGAGAGAAAAAATAGCGAAATGTTTTAATTAACTTGTCCAAAACTATCGGCACGTCTCTGTTTTCGCCCGTTTTGAAATTTTGTCAACCACAACGCGCGATCGATACAGATTTAACTCGGAATCGAGATGAACATATTGAGTGTAACCATTAAAAAATATTTTTTAACACAAACGTTAACGTTGTGCAGTACATCGTTTGACGATAAAGTATTGTAGAGACGAATGCGATTTTTACAACAATAATTTTGTATTTTATACTGTTGTCGAATCATTTCAAAGGAAAGAGAAAGAAGAAATTGTGACTTTTTTCTGTTTTTTTTTTCCCCCGAGTCAAATATAAGAAAGGGCGAGAATTAATTTTTAGCCACCGTCTGCGAATTGAACTTCTGCACGCTCCTCCGCCGTCTGCAGAGCCACCGCGTGCACAGTCCCCGAGAAGGGCCGATAAACGCGATGACGGCAACATTGAACAACATGCATATATATAGAACGAATAAGATTTGTTATAAAGTAGAATAAAGTTTTCCCGAGAAACTTTGTCGTGTCTGAGTACAACTCGTTAAGCCGTTTAGTGAACGTCTATACTGGCAAAGTCGCCGCCGTTTGGGTTAAACGTGGCAGAAAGAGAAAATTACCGCTCACTTCACTGCGAAACTCGTTAAGTTCTCGGTTAAGAGTAACTAACATACAGTTAACTGTTCCGCGACAAGTGAAAAATGTTTCATTGTGTGTTACATTAATTATTATACGAGAAAAACTGAGAAAGATCTGCAGTGCGAAATTGGACGTTCGAGTGTACATAGTCACAGGCGCGATAGTAACACGATGCGATAAGCAACTAAAAAAAATTGTCTTATTCGAATCTGTATTGATTTCTGTGCGAAAACTAAAAAATATCCGGCTTAAAATTTACCTCTTTTCAGTCCCAGATCGTATAAACACGCGTACGTTCTAAATGTTCTGTTTCTAAATCGATATTCTCACCCAGCAGTGCGTTTTAATGATACCATAATATATTGATACTCATTCAGAATCGTGTCCGATACGGTGCCACTGTAGTGTAAACAATTTGGTGAAAGCGATAAAATGTAATGACGAGCGGCTAGAACGTGAATAATAATAAAAAATTTAGGTCGCATGGGTGGTTTGACGGAGTGGCGACTACGTTTTGGGCCTGGTTTGGAAATCGTGGTTCAAACGTACTATTTCATATTTGCCTACGAAAAAACGATTCTGAGCGAGCTCAGTTATCTAGTAGGTATACGCCCTGGTAAAAACTAAATTTATAGCAACGGAAATGGTACTGACTTTGAAAATCGGAGCATTATCATTCTATACGAAAAGTTGTCGACAGAACAACCAAAAATAAAAAAAAAACATCATTGCAAAAACAATACATTCTTTTGCTACGCTCAGAATTTTAAAAAACACCACGGAGCCATTCGTAGTTGAAGGAGCTTAAATTCGCGGAAGTCTCCCTTGTGTGCGGGTAAAACTGGTATAAAAACGTTAAAATTAACTATCGTGTTTCACACTGCTGCGTATAATATTTACTAGCTGTCTTTTTGAAAAAAAAGTTATTCGTACATCGAAAACAATAAGTCTTATTGTGTGGGTTCGGTCCGCAGATGTTAATTGTTAATTATATACCGTAGCCTAATGCGAAAATCGATCGAGTTTATTAATTATACCGGAATCATTTTTCAGTTAACTTATTCGCGTCCATTAGAATGCAATTAACCGCCGCTTAAAATTTTATGAAAACACAAGACTCCCCGACTATCATCATTCATACATGATCACTTGACTATATATGCTGCAGTGCTTTTGGCAGAATTATAACAATATTGATAAATGATGTTGTTTATTTTTATAACAAATCGATAGTTGTACATTACAATACACTCGTCTTCGGAAATAGATTGTTTGACGCATAAAACATTTAGAATACTAAACAAAGTCGTAATGTTTTTCATTGAAAATGTATTATAATTTCGGAAGTATAAAAAAAAAGACAAAAAAAAAAAAAAAATTCTAAAAATAATAGTAAAATGTTATTGATTTTAGAACTATTGCATTTTAGTTTTTGCGCGTTGGAATTAGTTGTAGCGAGTGAACGAATTTATTGCTTTCACTACGTCGTTTTTATCTGAGAAAAATCCGTTTCTGTTTTTCCGACGTAAATTTACGTTAGTTTTTTTGTAAAAACATTATAAAGTACTGAAAATTATTATTTCTGTCCGATAAAAACTGTTTGTAGTTGTATCTTAAACAAGCTTAAATTCAAATTATTCTTTTTAAAAGTGTACAACGGTAACACGGAAACACTGTAGGAAACACATCGTATTGGTTTATATTTTTTTTCTAAGCTCCTGTGATTTTGTTGTTTGTTTACATGTTAACAAACATTTTCTTTATTTTTTAGGTTGAAACTTTTGAATGTAATGTTTTATTTCAAGGGCTTAACGTAACCTCGAAATTCGTGTGCAAAGATTTCCAGAAACGTTATAAATTATGATAATAAATTCATACTTGTAAAATATTTATTTCCATCACCGGCGTTCATTCAGTTTATTTATACATTTTTCATCTTAACCGGATTACAGTAAATCGTATTCCCTTCATTTTGTAATAATTATTTGAACTTTTTCATATAATTTATCTCAAAATAAATTAGTTTAAAAAAAAAAAATTAAAATATGGACAAATGATAGTATGATTATATAGTATATTTTGATTATATAATGATCTTTATAGTATGATCTCGATTCAAATAAATCATTAAAAATTGTTTGCTTTTATAAAAAATCATTTTTTAATGATAAAACCAAAATTTCGATTACCTCTCCAAACTTTTGCTTAACTAACACGATTTAGAGTCGTAAGTTGTAGCTAAATATATTTTCATCATAGCTACTTTTTGACATTTTTTGGAGTCATCCAATACGATTGAGGATTTAAACGCTTTTCTTTTTAAAAATTATTGATCGATTAAGAATGTCCAACATTAAATCTCTTAAAATAATAATTGTTGTGCAGTTTTTTCGAAAAATTCACCGAGCTAATGAAGTTAAAATGACGTGTTCTCTCAAGTATACTTACAAAAGCAATTTTTCGAACAATTTGCTGTTTTCGATTTAGCTGATAGGAGAAACAAAATTTTCATCGCATATAAAATATTTTTTTGAAGAAACAAATTTTAATTAATTTTCTCAACAAAAACATTTTCTGAAATCAGTTCATACGAAAAGCTGAATCGTACCATCGAAAGCAAAGTAGCCGTACTCTTTCATTTTGTCGAGTTTCTCGGGAAATTCGACCTACAGAATGTTACCGTTATTGATGTGTTCATAAAAATACTGTTGTGTACCGTTCGTCCAACACAGTCGGGTACCTCGATTGCCTACACCTTGCGCCGTCTTAAAAACATTTGAATTCGGCGATTTACCGTTAAAAGGAAGTTCTTTCGCACTGTTTCAGTTTGTGTTTCGATTTCATCATCGAACATCGCGTGAACGGTTCGTTTCGAAAAAACCCATCTTCCTAAAGTGGTCAGTAAAAACAAAGATTTAGATAATAAATAGGTTCGTTTAAAATGGGATGGGTTCCGTTCGAGAGAAAAACGGTGTTTAACTGCAGCAAAGAAGAATTTTTCACCGTTTATAATGCGTTTCGTACGTACTTTGTGCAACACGAATTCGCGCCAATATCGTTTCACTGTTTTAAAACCGTTTTATTGATAAACGTGTTCTATATAATCGAAACGCAGCCCGCAGGCGTAACAAGACAGTAACCGATTACGAGCGAAATTCAACAGTTTTTTTTTATCTCGTCGGGTTAAAAGCCCGAAGTCAATTTTCTAGTAAATCTATCAAATTAAAAGTAATCCGTCAAAACTCGCATCAGCGATCATATTTCACGCGGTTTTGTAAATAGTACATGAAAATTCCTCCGCTTCCGTATTCTATTGTCCGATACTCAAAAATAAAAAAAATTAATCAATCGTCGTAGGTTGACTTCGAGTCGACGCGGTCAGTTAGAAAACAGTTCAATTAAAAGTTAACAAACAAAATACATATGTTAATCAACCCGATCGATGACGGATTGCGCGTGATCGCCGACATTGCGCGCTGACGATCGAAAAGATTTAGGGAAACGCGGTTAGACTACTTTAGGAGGACTCGACGAGGAGACCGCTGATTTCTTAAAATGGAGTTCAACCGGGGGATAAAAACGCGCGATTACGTCGTGATTTAAACGTTTAAACACGAGAGAAAAACTGCGTGTTTTACAACCGTGCTAGCGAGCTGTACACGGCCAACGGTATATTCCATCCCGTCCACGCGTATCTCATTTTCACACACGTTCACTCTCGTTTTTTTTTCTTGTTTTAATTCGCACAACGACAACAACAACAGCAATAACAGAAACAACCGAAAGAGAGGCGGGGGGAAAAAAACAACAACAACAACAAAACGCCGACTCCCCCGCCGAGCGGAGATTTTCGGTCACGCGCCCATGCAACAACGGCGGCCCCGGGGATCGGCGGCGGCTCGACGGCGCCGGACGAATTCGCGTGGACCGCCGCCGCCGCCGCCGTTCAGTTGGCGTGGCGACGGCGTCCGGAGCGTTCGATAACGGCGCGGCCGCGTGCGAGTCCGGGCAGCTTTCTCGTTGCGGCGGAGACGACGCGTGCGATTTTTCGGTGAGTAATAAACGAACGGATAGAAAAATTAAAAAAAAGCAGCTTCGGGATATCACCGGACGGGTAGTTAGACGACGGGGTGGCGACTGGCCGGGTCGCTGTAGTTTAGACACGTCGGTTTAATATTCCCGAGAGCGATTGACCATCGAAAACGCGAGCTCGGTTGTCCTCCGGCGCGGCACGTCGTGGTAACGTCGAATCTCTCCTATTTCGGTATCGCGTAAAAGTTTCGGCTCGGTCCCCGATCTCGGACGTTACGATAACAAAAAGAAAAATCGACGTGGAAATAAAAAACACGTTTTCCGCGATTACCTGTACCCCCCTACCCCCCGTAAGAAATACACGGCCGCCCGGAATGACGAGTTTTCACGACGTGGTGAAATCAACCGAAATCGTGTTGACGAGTTTTCTTTAACCGCGTGTGACGCAAAACTATGTTGTTTGGATAGAGTTTCGAGACTTTTTAGGTTTTATGTACGTTGAAATTGGTGCAGTTTTTCTACTGGATCACGGAAAAACGAAAAAAAATCATTGTAGAAATCAATAAAAAAAACCGGAATCACTGTAGGCCGGCCGGGTAGTTTGACGGAGGTGGAGTTTATAAGAGTCAAACGCGTTATACATATTCTGATATCTGAAAGCAATCCGCGGCAAATCGCCGCCTTCGAAAGTACGATTCTGAGCGAGCTCAGTTGTCTATAAAAGGTAATAAAGGTATACAAAAGAAAATTCAACTATAAAAACGGTCCGAGAATCCAACGTATAGGCAATATTAATTTGATGTGTGAAAATTTCATACCGTTTGGACCGTTGTCTGAGAAGTGATATCGATTGCGCGGTAGTAATTTCATTGTTACAGCCGAAATTTACCGTCTTTCAACATTTTTTTTTTTGTACTCGTTCGGAAACTATAGGGCGGATCTTTTTTGAAATTTTTTTTTCATCAGATGGCAAATTTTGTTTTTCATAGAATAGTTTGATTTTAATTCTTAAATAACAACTTTTTGGGGTAGATGGAACGCTCAGATTTTTAAAATCAGTACCTTTATTGATAGGTATATGAACTCCGGTTGTACTCTGGTCGAAGATTTTTTTTAAATTTTGCTTACTTTTTGACTTTTACCCCCAAAACCAAAAAAAATCGAGAATTTTACGGCGTTTTTCATGTTCGTAACGACGTTATCGGGTAGAAGGAGTGCTCCAATCGTTGCGTCGAATACCGCATACGAGTTGGGATTTTGGCTTTAAATGTTGTTTTGTTTGAAGCATTTTTTGATCGTATTTTTATTATATTCTGTGCCGAAAACGACAAAAATGGCGAAATCGTCAAATCCGACGGCACAGAACGGCTATACCTATTAAACTATCGTTATAAAAAATGATTTCATGTTGCATTCAAACTTTTATGTACTAAATTAATTCGTTGTAAAAGATTGAAAAAAGTTTTTGTTAGGTGTATATATATATTTTTTTTTTTTTACGTAAAGTATATTTACGTTATAAATAGTTTTTAATGTTTACCAGGACGTATATTAGACAACGGGTCTCGTGCAGAATCGTTTTTTCAAAGGCAATGATTTAAATAATACGTTTGAACTTCCAAACTAATTACCCACCCGTTGCGTAGTCGCTATTCCGTCAAACTATCCACGCGACTCAGGGCGATCTCTATGTTGCCGATGATCTTTGTTGCTTTAAATAAAAAAATATTTTAATCAATAATGTTACAATGGCATTGAAAATTTGCAACGCTATGTAATTGAAAAAAAAAAAAAAGGGTGCAACTTATAAAACTCAATCGTGTATTCTAGTATACAGCAGATACATAACTTTAGTGTTAGTCACGACCGTTAAGGGAGATAAAATTCGACTCTTTTATGGGAGTTTTGATAAAATGCAAGACCGAAATTAACGATTTGATTCTTGAAAGTGTCCACAGAATATACCTATATTCTATATATACGAACCACTGAGACGCATAAACGAATAATGGTTGTTACGTTTTACAATAAAAGAACAAAGAGCCGATTTGTCAGCGCGGTGAATCAACTGCTGGAACGTTTTGAGAATCTGAAAACGAAAAAAGTTAGTTTAGTTTAGCTACCATGCTTATTTTTTTCATCGCGCCAGATTTTATCTTTCTAATATAATGTATTAATAATAATAATAGCTTTGCGCGTTCATATAAAATAATTTTCAATTTTACACTGCACTTATTCACAAACTGTTTGTTTTATATGTGCGTCTACTCGGATGTTACTTATACAGCGTCTAAAAAACTCATTTATTAGGTATATTGAGACTTAAAAGAAGTAAACATAAATTGGCTCTGTGATAATATCGTTTTAAAAATTTTAACTATCGCTCATACAATTCACCGATCATTTTGGTTTTATTTTTTCATGTGCCCCTCAGAATAACAGAGTTCGATGTCGCTTCTGATGACGTGTATAGTCAACGAACAATCTTATTTTATTTTCGCTCGTTTCATTTTACCGCAATTTCATTAGACGACGTATCAAAAATTAATCGGATACATGTATGGATCAGAGGTTGATCTATCAGTTTGTCGACGATCCTTATCCCCCTAAAACGGATTATAAAGTAGGAACACGCCACCGTAAAATATAAATTGTCTTCTTCGCTTCTACAACAGTAATAGTGTAATAAAGTTTTGTATTTCGGCCGTTCAATAATTTATGACTTTTTATATGGTTTCATTTTAATTAAGTAATTCGTTTTTCAAATTTACTCCCATTATAAGAGTTTTATTTGTTGCTACGTCTATGCACAATATCGAAAATGTAATTCTGTAACAATTGAAATAAATCGTTGGTTGGCCGCGTGACTGCCTGAACATAAAAATAGTTAAAAAAAAAAGTAAAAAATAGCTTGTTCCGTGTTTCGATTTTATACTAAACGTTCGTTTTTAACTTTTGACGTAGTTGAAGGATCTTGTGGTTTCTTTTTCGCACGAATGTGAGACGACAATCAATAAACTTTGGATGAATCAACATTAAAATTAAAATCTTATTATTAATTTATGTTTTTGTCCCACGAACGATCAACCGATTACCACTATGCCAGCAATACATTTACAAAATCGTGTGCGACTTTCAGCACAAATTTTTTGAAAGTTTCGCTTTGAAAACGAGTTTGTACATGAAATACGGTAGGAAATAGGATTAAAAATGTATCGAAATATTTCGATTAACTAAATATGTGTTTAGAAACAACTTTTATGATCAAAAACAAATTACTACAAAAAAAATAATAACAATAGTTACTTATTACTTGTAAAAACTTCTATCAACCAAAATTGTTGACTAAAAGATTTCTAAAAATTTTTTAACCCCATTTTATAAGACGTGTGCACACGTTTGGTTATTCAGATCGCGTTAAAGTTTCAAGACTGTTTGTGGAACTAAATATTCAAGTTTTTATGAAACAACACACGCGTACACGTTTCAAAGTTCTGTGAATCGTAAAAAATTTCTCGAAATCGGTACGTGTGAAAATTAACCTATCGATTATTTCGTTTTCGCGCGTGGATCAATAACCGAAATAATAATCAAAAAAAATTTTAAAAAAAAACATGCTAATCAACTATATCATAACGTATACGGCCGAAAATCTATAATCTCTATAATACGTATGACGAAGAGATCGAAGCTGCGCTATCAAAAAACAAAACACAAGGATATAGTTGAAGTTTGAAGAGACACAAAAACATAACGTATACCACTTGGAGTCGCGTCGAAAATGTCTTTTATATATGTCAACTACTTCTACCATTTTTTCCACCATAAGTTCCGGTACGTCTGATTCTATTCGGAACAGCGTAGAACGGGGCTGGCTAAAATGAATATCGTACAACGTGATTGAGGTCCGTCGGGCACCACCTAGTCAAAATTTTTCGAAAACAAACGTTATTGCGTTATTTGTCCCTAAACCGCTGGCGCCCCGGCCGGGGGGAAAAAAAAAACGTTATTTGCCAAGTTTAGCGGTGATTACGAAAATTAATTTGGCGGTTACGAACTTGTTGCTTGTTGACAACGCGGTGTGATTTTGAAGTCGACTCGGGAGTGTCGGCTGGGTCGGACGGATCTTTTTTTGTTTTACTGAGATCTGAGGATTAGTCGTGCCCTCGGTCCTCTCACGCCGATACTCTCTAAACTGCTCTCGAGCGGCATTTGATTCGAAACGTTTGAGAGAAGAAAAAAAAAATACACATTTCGGGAACGTTATCCTGCAGGACACGATAGGTATGTATATAATGTTGATCGTATCATCGTGCGCGCTCGTCGTCCGGATCGCCGCGAAACGTCCGCCGGAATTTAATCAAAAACGACGGCGCGGCTCAGCAGCTTTATGCAACGAAATTGACATTTTGCGGGCTCGGGTGTATAATAATAATATAACGTTGTTATGCCGAAATCGTGCGTTTCTGCGCAGAAAATGTTGCGTTTCGGCCGCCGCAACGTTACAACGTATTTGGCCGGACGATAGTAAAAAAAAAAAAGCCTATAGTTTATTATTCTGAGCGTCAGCGAAGAATGCACCTATTGTTTTTACAATGACGGTTTTTTTTCTTTTCTTCTGTGATCGCTTTTTCTAGTAGTAGAAAGAATGCACCCGATTCAACGTACGATACCTCAGTGTATACGAGATAACCGATCCGAGATGGTGCGTGATTCGAAGCGTTCATTCTGATTATGTTTGCCGTTTCGAGGCAAAAAACGAAAAGTGCGACAAATCGTTCCGTTCGACTTGAAATATACGATGTCATTGAAAAGGGTTCGACGAGTTGATGAAATTTCAATCGTCTTTATCGAGTGAGCTATGGAACTTTTAAAATTTTTGAATTTTGTTATTTTACGCGGTCGTTATTCCATAAAATAAAATAAGTTAAATAAGTTTGAAAAATTGGATATCGGATACCTAGTTCACACTTCTTAATTGTTCTAGAGCTTGTGTAGTACCTAAGTTTAAAACAAACTTTGACGACGTTTTGCATAAAATTTTGTATATTTCGTATAGATTATGAGACAGAATGTGACCGAAATGTTTGCGCAAGTAGCTTGATGACAAAAAAAAAAAAAAAGAACGAGTTTATCATTATTAAATGTTGGGCTAAACTAAAAAAGTTGAATTTTGCACCGTATTTTCAATTAGATTTAGAACCGTATTCGCAACAATGCGAGTCGTTTTAAATTAAACGACATTTTCATTTGGTTAAATAATTCAAATTGAGTAAATTAATCTCGTCGACTCGTTTTTTTTCCCCTTCGTATATATGAATAAATTCAAGTCCCCATTATATTAGAATTTCTGAGCGTGTCAGATAAATGGGGGAAAAAAAACTCATCCATTTTATACGCCAGTGTCGTAAAATATTTCACTATTTGAATGAAAAACGTTTTAGTAGAAGAGGTAAAAGAATAATAACTTTCACGGTGTATTGAGTACTACTTTGAATTTTTAATTTCTTCAAACATGGTATTTTTCAACGTTCCTAGTTTATTTTCTCCCTGATAAAACATGTTTGTACTCTTAGTGATGTTTCTCATTTAGAACAATCATACCTTAATTAACGAATTTTCGCCGTTTTTTCAGTACAATATTAGTTCGATGATTGAATCTTTCATATCGATATTCAAATTTAGATTGTATGTTACGTTATTTTGTAGTGCAAACGAGTGCAATCAATTTATATTGCGTTTATCTGCCAAGAGCGGATACAAATATCTAAACGGTCCGTTCATAGTATATTGTATTGACTATAAATCGATTGTGCTGACTGTTGAGAATCGAAGATAATTTTATGGTAAAATTTGAATAAATAATTTTGCATCGTATACTACACAGATTCGATCGATGTGTACGTATATAAAATTACATTTTGTGTCAAACAGTTTTTCCTCCATTTTTTTTTTTTTTTCTAAATAATAATCTCATTGCACGTTTTTAAATTTGATAGACTAGAGTAAATTTTAAAGTTCCATAACTCCCTTAAAAATGATCGAAACTGATTGAAATTACAGCAGTAAACTTGCCAAACCTTTCTAAATGACGTATACATGTATAATTTCAAGTCGAACGGATCAATTTCGAAAATTTTACCGTTTTCGTTTTTGGCTTATATAACTCTACAAAAACGATCAAAATTTCATAAAACGTTTCAAATGAAGTACCATCCGGAATCAGTTACCCATCTGATTTCGAGGTATAAATCGTTAAAACTAGAGCATTCTTTCAACTGGAAAAAGTGATCACAGAAAAAAAAAAAAACATCATTGTAAAAACAATACATCCTTCGCTAACGCTCAGAATCTAAAAAGTCATTATCGATTTGCGGAAATATAAACTCAGAGGTGTACCTATCGAGGAGTGGCGGTGGTACACATATTTTTGAGCCAATCGTATTAGAATATTTACACGTTTTTGAACGGCGTAAACTGCCGTAAACGCGGAGCAATACGTTCGCCGCGAACGTAAATAATGCACCGTTTGGCGTTTTTATGGGCAATTTACGAACAAGCGTGTGTAGAATATATTATTGCACTTTGTGTAAACGGCTCTAAAACGCAGCTAAGCAATCGAAGGAACAGATAGAGAAAGATTGACGCCCCGGCACATAACACAGTGAAATCTACTCGTGACGTTAAAATTCAACTTGACTTTGTTATTATTCTATTAGGCATGAGCACAAAAGAACAAGAATAACAATACTAACATTAAACAAGCAAGATGCACGGAGACAGTTTATAATAATTTTGCTGTTATTATCATCTTATACGTTTGTCCGTTTGTTTTACCGACCCGCTCGTTTCCGTTCGTACCTACACTTACCGTTAAATAATTTATTGCGCGACGAAAAAGGTCGTTTTCTCTACTTTTCAGGGTGAACTTTCAATGTCAATCGTAATTTTATTTAGCAACTGTTTTTGTTTCTTTACTCTAAATATTATGGTAATGAGTTTTTTTAAAAAAAAAAAAAATAAAATTTACAGGTTTTTTATTGATATACTACCTGCATTTAAATCGTACCTGGTCGTGTCTTTATACTTACGTCTTTTTTTCACTGGAAATTCATACACGAATTCAAAATTGTGTAACTGTGCGTAATGTATACATCAGCTGTTTTCGTTTTGGTAATCATAACATCAGTGAATCCGATAAAATTGTTTTTCTAAGCTCTCATAGCGTGCAGATACGACCGTTTTCGTGGGTGGTTGACAAAATTGTTTATACGAATAGTACAGCCGTAATAACTGAAAAATGAAAAAAAATTCAGATACCCAACCTTTTTCGTTGCGCACGGCGGTTTATTTGAAAATATTAGTAGTTCTGGTGCTTTATTATCACTCGCAAGGCCTAAATACTTTTGATATTTTTTATTAACTATAGGTACGCCATATTTCTACTGCACCGTAGCTCGAAATTTACCGGATTATACGGGCCCCCGTTGGCGCGGTTTCGGGAATGAACCTCAGGTGCAAATTATACTTAATATTATCCACCTACATATTGTCGTAACACATCCCCAGGCCCGTGCGCAGGTTTTCTCTCCTTCACGCGGGAAAGGGTGTTTAAGGACATTTGGTAAATGCGTATAGATATACACAAATCGTTAGTTAAAAATGTTAATATAATGTACATAATCATATTGACTTTTCAACCGTACAAAAAGTGTTGATGTCGTTGTAAGCATCTTCATGTTTGAATTGAAATTTCGTTTACAAAATGATTATCGTCTTGATAAATCGACACGTCGGCGTGTTGAAGAACCTTGACACTCGCTATGTCCTCGTTTACATCGCGATCGTGCATACTCAGTGAAGCCAATCCATTCAAGCAATCTTCTTCCGTTGTTGATCTACGACAAAAGAATAAAACCGACTTGAAAAACAAAAAGTATGAAATAAATAAACGAAAAAAAACGTATACATTACAAAATATGCTTTTTGGAATCGGTGCGTGACAGATTTTTTGGACGGCAGATTTTTTTTTTTTAATTACATATTTTATAATTTTTAGTGCTTTTTTACAAGGTTTTTTTTTTTTATCAGTCGTTACCTATGTAACGTTGTCCTGCAGCGTCGATTGGAAATCATAACAGTGTTTATCTATAGTAGCTAATACATGGATTTCGTCGTGTACCGATATTTATTGTGAGTGGAAAATCCGCCTCGAAAATCCGCTCGGATTCGGGGGTTGAAAACAATTTTTATCCGGATGAATCCCCGGGACGTATCGATCTGATAACCGTCGAGCGAAAACCGCGGACTGTCGGGTCTAGGGCGCGCGAGCCGGAGAGAGTTTACGCGTTCGAAACACACATCACTCGGGCACCGTGTGCCAATGTGCCGACCGTTTGTGCCCTCCAAAAACACTACCTAAAGCAGTTGTGTTTCCCGTCTCGGCAACGCTCAAAATCATTAAGACTTGAGCGAGTTACGGCCGCACGATCTCGATTTTCTGGCGAAATTTATCCGTTCGGATATTGTCAACGTTTTACCACGCGTTTGGTGGATTCCTTTCAAAACATTCGACGGCTTCGCCGCTGCACGGTGCACGTTTTTTGTATCGCTTTCTTTCCCCGAAGACTTTTTTTCCATTGTACACAGCACGTCGAAACGTGAAATGCGTTAGAGGAATAATAAGCGCGGTTGGTCGGGCGGCAAACGCAGTGAAGCGTCCGGGTGTTTTGTGTGATAAAAGAGTTTCTATGTGGCCGAAAGGTAAGTTTTATTAAAAGGACGTGGTGACAGAAACCGACCGTGTTGTGTGGTTCGGCGGAGAGTTGGGCGGTCGACAGGAAAATAGAACAGAGTGTGGCGGATGCGAGGATGCTCAGATGGACGAGTGGAGGGAAGATGTGGAATGAGAAACGAATAATGTAGTGTTGGTGTCGCGTCTATATAGCAGGTAAGATGAGGGAAAATAGACTGAGATGGTTTGGACGTGACGTGATGATGAGGAGAAACTTAATGGGCTCAAGATTATATGGAAAACGACACAAAGACAATAAAAGGATACGGTTTTTTCGCAAGGAAGTAATTATTATCGATACGAGGTAAGTATAAAATTCTTGTCTGAGACTGATGGCTACACATTATGAAACATAATATCAAAAACACAACATTTTGAAGGAAAAAAAAAAAGGTTTTAAATAGGATGAATGGGTTTCAAGATGGAAATATTTTGCGAGGAGAAACTGAATTAAGAAAAGAGCGGTTGTGAAGTGTATAGAGGAAGACCAAAGAAGAGATAGATGGAAACGATCATTGAAAAATCAACACGAGGGTTGTTGATGTGTGTGTAGAGGTGATGATCGTGATAAGTGGAGGGGTAGTAGGACGAGTGTGGCCGACCCCAAATAGTTGGGCGAACATAAAGAAGAAGAAGAAGACTTATAGCACGAAATGTATTTATTTTGATCTGTAGTATGTGATGACCGGCATTTATAAATAGTTCTCGTACGTTGAGAGTTTTTACATCATTTTTACACGAACATTTTGCTTTTAGCAGTTGTCCATGAAGGGAACGCGTAAACATCTGGACCGTATAAATCCGGGATTCCAATTTTAAAATTTTGAACTGATAACTAATTTTTTACCGCGTCAAAATGTTCGAATTTTTAGGTGGATCGCCCTTTAACGCTATAGAGGATATTCATAATCAATTGTTGGCGGAGCGAGAGAAACGTAAGCGAGTGCCAAACTTTTTTAAATCATCAACAAGCTTACATTAAAAACAGACCGATTTTGGACTCGAAATTTTACTCATCGTACTCGAGTAAACTTCGAAAGTTTTCCTCGGCCAGATTTTGGATGACTGATTGGGAATACTTTTGCGAAATATTTCCATCTTGAAACCGATTCGTCCTTTTTTTTTTTTTCCTTCAAAATATTGTGTTTTTGATATTACGTTTCAAACATCGTTTTCAGACAATCGCACGAATTTATACCTGACATCAATAATAATTACTTCCCTGCGAAGAAACCGTATCCTTTTTCTGTTATTTTGTTTTTTTCCATACATCTTGAGGGTACGCCTGTTCAGGATCAACCCTGTTCTGACAAACTCCGCGCTCACGTCCGATACGGACTTACACTGGTTAAGCTCTGGTTTTCGGGTTAAAACGTTTGCGAACAAATAAAATTAACGATACAGCAGACGTGTTTTCACACGTGATGAGAGTTGTATTTACATAACAATACATATTACGACGTAAATGCCTCCGTTAGGAGTTCATAAGCGTCATGTTTGATTTTTACAAAAAATTATGTACATACGACAAGTTCTGGAGTATTTTATAAATACGTTTATAGTATGAATTATCACGTAATTTATACGAAACGTATGTGTATCGTACGTATAATGGTACACAAAATAATAACAGAAAACAACATTTTGCAAAAATTGGTTCAGCTGACAGCCTCGGTTACAACTATTCATCACGAAATAGATTTTATATTGTACCTATAGTTAATAGAGATTGTACCTGCAGACAGAGACTTGTCCACAGTGTAAATTTCCGCTCGGCTATTTTATTATTAATCGTGTACTACTACGGTCGTGCTAACACGCATTAATCTTTTTCAACAAAAGGCCACCGAAAATGTAAATTTATGTTTTTAAAACAAGGAATCCAATCCCCGTCTGTTTCCACGATACAATGCTCGCGCATCATCAATATCACGGTAGTCGGGCGAAAACTGTTAAGCAAAAATAGCAGGTCCACCAACAACAACGATGTATTGTTAAAACGCTTTGATTACACAATTTAAGGTGTAGTTGTCCAAAATTTTTGATAATAAAACAACTATAATAAATCATTGCGTTTGTATTTTTCTTAAAACAGAGAGAAATTTCTATCTCAACAATATATATATATATATATTATATAATATGGTCCTACAAACGTGACATTTAAGGTATAATGGCATTATGGTGTTATAAAATACAATGGTGACGACACGATCCACGGAAAATATACGTAGGTATGACGTTACATAGTTTACCCTTTTTAAAGCGAACGATAAATCATTGCGCTCCGAAAACGATTTTGAGTGTGAGTACTATAGGTAAGTCAACTGTACGTTGACTTTTTTCTTTTCTTTTTTTTAATACCGAGCCTGTACGCTTAATTTGGTTGTTTAGTAGACGAATTCCCACCGCGTTAAACTTTTTTGAGTCGATTAAATGATAATCAACTTTGAAAACCACTGTTATAGAACAAACAAAATAAAAACATTGAAAAAACACTTCCGTGATCGTGTGTGTCAAGTCGTACGTTTTGATTCACTCGATCGAATCAGTTAAAATCAATTTGGTTTTCCAATAGTTCGAGGTCACCACATGAGTTTTTAACCATACGTGTTTCATTTTAATACGTATCCTATCTGTACTTAGATATAATTTCGATTTTATTTTTTTGATTCGGTAAACGTTACAGTAATACTATACATCACAGTAGACTCTCTTTGTAATAGGTCAAGTGTTGTGTTGAGTGATGTTAGAACATTTCCGATCGTGATATTCCATCTTCCAAAATTTGTATTTGCCTTGCTTCATTTACTTCGCTTAGCATATGTACTCTCTTCTCACCAGCTCACTCTCATCGCATATTCATCGAGAAGCTTTTGTCCCGCTTTGTTCAGTGTGTGCCAACATGTGTCACATCCGTACATGTGCGACACGTCACGTTTATAGACCACAATAGATTTCTTTTGTTCACGAACGCAGATTTTGCTTGTCCAATTGATTTTATACCAGCATCTAAGTTAAATGTATGAGTACTACCCAGATATATTTATGTTAATCCAGTTAAAACCGCGTTAAAATTAGTAAAACCGCAATTTTTTTAATAATAGTTATAAAATCTGAACAATAACGATAATTCGTTGCATAAAAATAGAGAAGATAGTTTTAAATTTAAAATAAAAATGTAATACTGTTAACTTTGAACGTTTTTAAAAATAAGTTGTTCTCTATTTTTTTCATTATCTGCATAATGTTTAGTAAAAAAAAATAAAAAGCAACGAACGTCTTTAGACCTTACTACCCCCGCAACACGTACCTCTTCTGCTGTTTATAATATTTATACACTTTTTTCACTTGCACTGAAGCTCTCCAAGTTTATGCCAACAAACAAGAGTCGACCTCTTTCCCGTTTTTTTTTTTTTTTTTTTTTTTGGTGGAGAAGACTTAAAAGCAAAATAAAAAGCGTAAAAATTGTACGGTTGATTACTCTTTAAAACTGTACATA
>CM029358.1:28846899-29045925 GCA_017140985.1 Hormaphis cornu
AAAAAAAAAAAAATTGTTTGACTATCAATTTTTTACCAAAACTTACGAGTAAGTATGCTTATAAATCAACCATTTTAAAATAATTTGAATATTTATACGAATGTAAGGTGTTAAGATGATGCAATCATGTCGTAAACCATACTTGAAAAAAACTTATATGAGATATTCTGAAAATGTAAGTGACTGCGTCGTAAAAAATCAGACGTAACGGAGCTTGAAGAGGTAAAATAGAATATTTTAGTATTTCTCTAACTGGCTATAACTAAAATTAAATTATTGTCTTTCGTAGAAGCGCCGTGATATAAAATTATGCAAAACAAAAAAAATAAATGCCTTAAACAAAAAAAACAACTTGTTCGTACTTCAAACGTACCCTAATAATGCGGTTTTCTAGACTTAGGGGTGTGCCACTTTTTGTAACAAATTTTAATTAAAATATTTTTTGTTTATTCCTGTAGACACTATTCGTGAAGATAATACGACACGTAGTATTATTATTCTTAACTAAATAAAAATAACCAAAGAGCTAAAATAATACTCTTCATTAATTCGTTCTAAAGTGTTTCTAGAAAATAATACTTAATACTTCCGTAAACCTGTAGTACCAGTAGTCGCAACTAGATTTGATATTTTATCATGATGATTTAGACAACACTTTTTATATGAATTATTTGTATGGCAGTCATAAATATTAGTTTAAAATTCTGAAATTAAATGTATACCTGTTAGCTGTTTTTTTTTTTTTTTATGTAAAATATGGAATTTGTATGCGAAAGCGAACGAGAAATGAGGTTTGTTTTGTTATAGTACGTATAAATAATAGAAAAATCATACTAATGCATTATACATAGGTAAATATGAAATGCACGGAACAAATAACTTAAGAAAATGAATTATTTAGAAGTTTTGTTTTTCTATGACATATTGCATTTGCTACCCTTAACTTTCAGGAATTTTAGAATACTATACAATGTATAAATAAGAATTCTGCCGAAACAATTGTAATGCTTCTCGAATTATCGATTTTCACATTTTGTATGGATGTCCGGTTTAAGGGCATAAAACTTTCAGTAAAATATAATGTTATATCAGGTATGGTTTATAATATGTTTTGTTCAAAAAAAAATTAAAAAATACAAATCAATGTATAATTCTGTTTAATAGTTAAAACTATTTTATTATACTATGCGTGCAAAAAACTTTGTTGTACAAATGACAATTGTATTACCATCGGAAAAAGTTTTGTTCAGTAGCATGCTTTAAATAATAATAAAATGTATACATACGTCATGAAGTATTGATGTAGGTACTGTTGTTATTATTTAATTCATTCAATAAGATTTGAGGATTGTAAAAAAAGTTATAATTATATCTAACCAAACAACAACAAAATACGGCAAACGTTGTTTACGATGTAAAATGTATTGTATATATATAAAATTCAAAAAAATTAAATGTATTACTAATGTGATATTAGGTGAAATTTTGAAATGTTAAGCCCCTTAAGTTTGTGAAAAAAAAAGTATAAGGTGATGGTTAATATCACAAAGGGTCTAAATATAAATTAATCCACCCCCAAATATTTAAATTTTACTCCACCAGATTTTAACCTATAACATGGATGTATATTTTAAATTTTAATCGACTTTTTATTGAACGTCGTTTATTTTGAGCAATTTCAAAAATTAATATAATTTGTGCGATGATAACTCAGCTGCAGGAGGTACCGACGGTCTATAGACAACCTTACACTATTGTTGAAATTGTTATGACCAAAAAATATTTAAAGGGTAAACCTCAGAATTGTTATTTTCGTATGGGTAAGCAATTTCCATAATTGCTCACAAACTGAATGTACAATTTCTAATGCTTAATCTTCCAAAACAGTATCGCTGACGGCATCACGAGAGCTAACAATTCCGGCTTTCTTAAAACGTACAACTTTTCTTTCCTTCCTTTCTCAAAAATTTACACCCTTCTTTCTTCCCTATTTTTAAAATTACCCATCTCTCTTTTTTCAATCTAAAATATTATTTCATACGAAACAAGATACAAGTTAAATTGTCCAAAAAAACTCATATGGTGAAGCAATATTGTCATGAGAAAATGATTTTTCCAAAATTATGCGTTCTTTGTTATGAATATAATATGAACGTTATTAAGTATACGTATTCATTCAAATATATTTGCATATAGTATCAACATATATATATACAATTTTTGTGGTCGCACGTTCGTGTTTTTTTTTCTCCAAAATAACTCATGTTTTCGATAATTCTCTTTTCAGTCTTTTTCGAGTCGACCGGATTTTTTCTTTTTTCGTTCGAATAACCAATTCGGTAGACAAAATATTATCGAGAAAGCGCTTCGGACGACAGTCAACTGCAGCATGGATTATATCAGAGAGTTTGACATACGACTAGACAAGGAAATGTTCTACGCGGGTGAGCTACTGGAAGGTCACGTGGTACTAGACACGATCGAAAACTTCAAATTGAAAAGTAAGTCACAAAATAACCCACCATCGAATTAGATAATATTATACGTTAAGCTACATAACAAACTCACTCTATGGCATTTCTTTTTTTATTCCTTCACGCAAGCGGATAATTTTTTTTTTTCATAGTCTAATTTTAGTTCTTATTTTTTTATTCAATCTAATGATATCATCAATATTGATTTTACTCATATAGTACCAGTTAGTACAATTAAAATGCAGTCTCAACTCGTTCAATATGTCATCAGTTTCCTTCGTATTGTGAATAATATTATATTTTTATGTGGAATATTATTCTCATACTCTATCTAGAACTTTGCGCGCCCGGTTGTTAACTTTAGTTTTGCTAAATTTTATCCGCGAAAATGAAAAAGCCGGAAATTTCGGTACCGTGTGGGTAACTCTTTCGATAATTGTTTGCTCTAAAATTATATGTTCCACGTCAACGTTTCAAAATTACGTATCAACAAACTACACGAAAATGAAAATGATACATTTTTTTGGTAAAAATCATATAGGTAACTACATGAAGCTGAAATGTACAGACCGGTCGAGAAATAATTCGAATATCTTATTAGTGTAGGTCAAAAATTATTAAAAATTGAAGAACAGTATTTTAAAAATGTTAGTCCCAACAACACGGGAAAATTAATTGTTTATAACCGAACTTTTTTTTTAATTGCCGGTGGTACAATATAATATGGGGTTCCCTGAAAATAGCTACTGGTGTACGCGTAAAAATCGGAGCATATTCCTAGACACAGACACTAAAAAAAATATATATATAAATAAAAAAAACAGACATCTTTGTAAAATAAATAGCTTTCTCGCTTCGTCTTAAATCTAAAAAAAATTGTCTGTTCCAAGTAGTTGACCTCGTTTGTCAACTTTTTTCAGCTATTATTTCTAGAATCGAGTCTTTGTACGTGCACTTCTCTTTAATCTTAAATGTGTGTTTGATGTGCCTGTGTGTTTCAATATAATTTTTTAATAAAACGTATTATGGTGTTTCAGTTGATAAATTTAACAAAAAAAGTTCTTCGCTTTGAGTCTCGTAGAATTTACAACAGATCAAAGCTGTACTCTGTCAGACAAACAAATTCGATTTTCTGTAAAGTATTTCAATGGTATTCGCGTTATAACAACTTAATTTCGTATGTACCAGTGAGAAAACCCATACACTCATAGTAGAACCGGTATTGATTGATTAAACACTTTTTAGATCGAATATTGTGTACGACCCATATTTAGAATTTCCCATGTTTGATAGAATGGTTTTAGAAGAGAGATTTTAATCACAAAGTTGACAATAATACTAAAAGAGGTAACATAATAACAAATATAATATGAGACCTTATGGAAGAATATTTTTTGTTCATTATTTTACTTAATTTCGCCATTATTCACTACTTAGGCACGTACCAACGGTATTTTAAAGAAAGTAGAACGCTGTTAAAAAAAAAAAAAAAAAACAATAATAATAATAAAACCTATAAAGTTTTCAAAAAAACATTTTCGTCTTATTCAAAAACGTCTAATATATATATATATATTATCGATTGAATGTATAATTTTTCAAAAAATTATATAGAGGTAAACTTTTTGAAAAAAAAAAATCGCACATCACTTATAAAAATTTCTTTTGTTCAAATTGGATTTTGATTTTAGTTTTTTTTTTTTTTTTTTTATGAAGAATTTATTTTCTACTTGTTACAAATTAATAATATTTGTACTTTGTTGTTGAAAGTTGAAACTTTTAGATGTTTTTAACACAACGATTGAATTCGATTTTTCGAGGAAAAAAAAATAACAAGTAAAAATATTATTGTTACATCGATTCTTCATGAATATTTATAATATTCGTGATTTCGACTTGGTTAAAATTAAACCTCGAGAAGTTTTTGTAATTTTAAATACTGAAGGGCTGCATAATTGATAATCGATTTGGTTTTATCGTATATTCTTTTCAACCGTTATTTTTACAAGCAAAACAATTGAACATTATGTGTGTAACTATTTCCGGTCAAAGACTAAGTACAAGTTTGTTAGCCATAAATGGCATTATTTACAAACTTTGTTCGTACTAGCGCGAAAAATGGAAATACACGCAATCCATTTTATCTTAACCAATAACGACATTTTTTTTATTTAATGGGTTTTAGACGTTTGACATAATGTATTCTGCTACCTATTACTGTTTACATACAAAGCGATAAAAATCTTGAAAAATCTTCTAAGGAAAATCGGTCACGATCGGCTAAAACGATTAAACGGTGCATATAATAGTTTGTATAAAATAAAAAAATACATCGTTATTTTTTTATCATTTATAATTTTACAAAGTATCCTAGTAGTATTGTACTAATAGCAGTATAAAATATAATATACGGCGCCAATCGAAAAAAAAAAATGTCTTAAACCTAGTTTACCGCATTCACTAATTGATTTCGATTCCGATTTTATTTGTTTTTGTTTAATATCGTGAGTTTTGACTAGGTTAGAACGGTTTGAATTTGTTGACCCAGTTTCAATGTTGTATCCAAAATAAATAGTTTTTTTTTTTCACATTTTAAGTACACACATCGATAGCAGTTGAGACTTGAAATACTAATCGATGAAAAACGATGAGTTTTAACATAAACAAATTTTCACATCCTATCTTACCGCATTGATTCGGACGGTTTTTCTTTTCTATATGTTTAGCCACCGCTAATCTCCACGGAAAAAAACAATATTTGAAAAAAAGCATTCAACAAAGCTATTTTAGTAGTATCAACAGTTTCAAGTCCTCTCAATATTTTTATAAAATAATAACAAAACGCGGGCTTTGTAAAAATAACCATTTTGCCTGATTTTAGCATCAATATGCACATGCAGCAAAATAGGTATTACAGGTACATGTGTAAAAATCGATGCACATTTTTACAAGTTATTTTTAATGTTAATATAGAGATAAAAACGGGTAATTCATCGTACTTCATCGTACACGAACAATTATTGATTCGTTCACGCTCAGAGGGTCTTAAACGATATTCTGCAGATTTCAGTGTGCTCAATCGGGTTCGACTTCCTCGGTATGAAAAATTTAAGAGAAATTATCTCGCAGTTCACACCAAAAATTTTCTATTTCATATCGTATACGATCACGTTTTACGCTATCTGGTCAAAAATTTTACAGAAATTTCAAGTAATTTTACGGCAATCTACAGAAATGTCTCTATACGAGACTATTGATTCTGCTTTTTTCACCCCCATTGACATATTTAAGAACAATTATATATGCCTAAAGCCTATACATGTTTAAAATGCAGAGCCACGCGAACGTGTTCGTAGTATATTAATTTATTATGTACATACAATTATAAACTTTAAACAATTCAACCACTATAAGTTGCAGAGTTCTCCGCGGAGTATTGTTCTCCAACCGCCAAAGTTCGTTTCGAAATTATACGTATACTATAGTGTACACGATATAAATACGCATAAATTAACAGCGAAAAAAGTTCCCGCATTTGAATTCAAAAATTAAATTCAAATTACCTATTGGCCTACCTATATCTACTCTAGAACACGCTGACTTTCATGAAAAAACGTCTTCTCTCAAATCGCTCCATACGTTTTTTTTGTTAAATGAACCAAAATCAACCTAATAGCTGTATTATTAGTAATTTTATTTGATTAGTTAATTAGTAGCCGTATTTATAATCATCAACATAGGTATATGAATATTGAGGGCGTAAAGATAAATCGGTGAACGTCGATGTAGAGTTAAAAAAATGTAAGTTCGAGCGACATTCGTCGTTCGTTCTTTCTCGATAAAAAATTTTTTTTTAAAAAACCGGGATTAACCTTAGTCGTATGGGTAGTTTGACGGAGTAGGACCACGCTTTGGGTGGGTCACTGGTTTGGAAGTTTTGGATCAAACGTAATATATTTTAATAAATCATTGTCTTATCGAAAAAACGATTCTTAGCGAGCTCAATTGTCTACGGTATGACGTCCTGGTAAGTTTTTCGAGAATTTCAAAATTCTATACTTTGCCAAAAAAATTTTCGAAATCACTTGAAACTTTTATCAACCATGCAACTTACCTATTTTAAAAATTGTGTAAAAGTTTCAGCTTGCGTTCCGATAGTTATTTTGGATGCAAGGGACGCAGAAGAATGTGAAAAAGGTAAAGAGGTATGGAGACAATAATATGTTGTTGCAGCGGGGGGCCTTAAAGGCCAGAAGAAGCCCAGAAGAAGGAGAAAAACTTAAAATATATATCTTATAACAGTCGTACGCGTTTCACTAATTTCTAAAATACTATGACACTTTATTAAGTGTTTTAAAATATTTAAATACAATTTTTAAGTGAACGGTGTACTTTTAAGTTATGTACTCCGTGACGAAATCCAGTCGGTTCGTGTACTTGTCGTTTTTTTTCAAGAGAACTCAATGTTTCACGATTTTTTCAAAATATTACGACTTTACATTGTGCCCAGCTGTACTACTGCAGTGTTATACGTCGCAATAATGTTTATTTTCGTATTATACCATCAGTGGAGCAGCATCATAATATTATTATAATATATACATACCACTCGTCGTTTATAAACACACGTTATTGTCGTTTCATCAATGTCAATATTTGAAAGTATCAATAGCATTGTGTAAAACATTATTTATAGTTATCGGTATAATATTTCATTTTAAACTTTTAAAATAACGCGAGGAAAACTGAACACACGATTATAAAGTACCTATATAATATTGATAGTGGCGTGCTTGCGGGAGAAAGCATTAATTCGTTCTATACAAGTTTATAAATCATATTTTCCAAAGAGAGTATCATATTAAATTGATTATTATTGTTTTTGGAGTTTTCGCAAATGGTTCGATTCATTATAACTGTAGATTTATGTTACGTACCAATACGTTTTAGTACATCTAATCCCAAGAAGATTTCAATACGGCAAGGGGGAACTCGCAGTGAATAGTGATAATGAAATAACAAAGAATTTATTATTTACATTAATAATTCTGTTTTTTTTTTTTGTAGTTTAATGAACACAAATTAAGTCGATTTTCATTTTTAAAACGACGATAAAAAGAAACAATTTTTTCATAATTTGCACAGCATACAATTATTTTGTAAAATTTATCTAGACGGCTAAAAAAAAAAAAAAAATTTAACTCTAATTTATAAAAAAAAAGGCGTTACCAAAAAGTAGAACAAAAGCTGAGAACCACTGTGACAATTATTATTGATCTAAACTATTTTTACAATATTAATTCTAAAGTTCCAGTGGCTGTTTTCGTTTTCACGCTTAGAGGAATATATTTTACACGATTCATCCGGGTAAATTTTTCGTTTTGTTATTTTCATCAATAAAAATTTGTTTGAAAACGTATTATTTATCTTGATTATTTTAAAAAATATTATACGTAAATAACAATATATTAAAACAACTTTAGAACGTTAAATTAACGGCGTCTTAAAAATTTACTTTTTTAATCAAAATCTGTCTTAAAGTATTATTATAAAAATATTATTGTGATTTTATTACTTTATTTTTTCCGGCTTCTAAAAGTATTAAAAAAAAAGAATCAGTAGGCGTACCTGCATTATAATGTAATCAGGCTTTGGGACGAACAAATATTATGACAGTTGATATTAATCATCCATTAACACACAATAATTACTTAAAATAATTAGTGTTACGCCCAACGAATATTATGTTGCCAAACGGGGTAATAGATTTCTCCTTTAAATTTAGGATTTTCTGTTTTTTAAGTAAAGTGTACGATTACGGCCGGCTCCAACGGCACACGAAAATGAATGGATAATTTACTATTTAAGCCAGTTTTCTGTGTACTTGTACTGTTTTGATTTTAATGTAAAAGTAGCTGGTTTTCAGGAAAAAATTTTAATTTATAAAATATATCGAATGATTAATACTGGAATTGGTCATTTAGACTTTGAGTGTCAACACAAAATGTAAAAAAGTTTTTATTGATTGTGCGGTCTCAATGGATTTGGATTCGACTGCAACACAGTTCTGCGTATTTTAATCCTATTCTAAATTTTCGCACCGCGGGTTCATTTGTTTAAGACAAATTTCAGCCATTTTTTTATCGAGTAATTATTCTTGAAATGATGATTTTTTTTTTTTTTATTTCAGCAGTAAAACCTTGCCAACAACGACTTTCGGATTGAAACGAATGTTTTCCAAAATATAGGTATTATTTCAGAATAGAACACTGCCACGCGCGTTCGTCCCCCGGGCGCTATACAGCTCGATACAAGGACTTTGGGTGCATTTGCCGAAATTAATTAAAAGTAAAAAAAGTTTCATGGATATCGTTTCTCGGCATGGTTATGATTCAAACGTGAAAATAAACTTGTAAATTATTTGTAAGATACCGTGGTATACGTGTATTTGACGATGTTTTCACGAAGACCGACTTTGTACAATACGGTTACACACCACTTTTACGCAAACGGCAAAAGCAAAATGTAAACTAGAATTTATATTATATTTTCTCTTCTTTGCGACCTTGTACTTCGCAGTGCTTTTAACATGAATAATAAATATATATATATACATACATAATAACTGTCAAAAGGTCGGAATATTCGAGATTAATATTTGAAATCCTCTAGAAACGTTTTTTTTTTTTTTTTTTACTCTGAATATAGTGCAGTGTTTTTATTTTTTTTTTGTATAAATATATATTCGATTTTTCGGATCGTAAAATTTTTTTCAATCTTTTCGTACGATAGGCAATCTCTCCGAAAACAACGCTTCAACGTTTTTTAATTCAATACATTTCTACAACTAGGTACTTTCATAAAAAACAATGTGTGTTGCCGCATATTATACTGTTTTCGGTGACGAGACAACCACGTCGTAAAACGAATCATAATATTTAATTTATGACCAAAACGTACACTGTACGTAAATTATTACCGTAAAGTTTGTTTAGGCAGGTACTCGTAGTTGACGACAGCGTTTACGGAAGAAAAATTACACATATTGAAAACTACATAGATTGACATAAAACGGTAAAAAACAATTGTCAAGCTGATTTCGAATAACAGACCATGGTTGTGGGCTAGAGACTGGAGTTTTGGATATGATTTCAAGACACTTCATACAGAACTATTTCTAGATAACTCCTATATTTACGTTTAAATTCATACAACGGATATGTACCTACATTTTTCACCGTCGATCGCTTTGTAGTGAGATTCACAAAATTTTGAACTATTTGCAAAATTTATATATATATATATATGTAAATCTTAAAAAGCCGGAATCACTCTAGGTCACGTGAGTAGTTTGGCGGAGTAGCAACTACGCTTTGGGTGGATCACTGGTTTTAAAGTTGTGGTTCAAACGTAATATCGTTTAATAACGTATATTAATTATCTGAAATCAATGATAGTTCATTGTCTTTGAAAAAACGATTCTTAGCGAGCTCAGCTATAGTATATCCAGTATACGTCCTGGTAAAAACCATATTTAACAAAAAAATAAACGTAGAAAATTATAAAAATAATTTAAAAAAACCTAGCAAAAACTGTTTTCAATTTTCAATAACGTAATATAAACTGATTTAGTACATAAAAGTTTATAAAAACGACGTGGAATAATTTTTT
The DNA here is from genome assembly GCA_017140985.1 of Hormaphis cornu. Lineage (NCBI taxonomy): Eukaryota > Metazoa > Arthropoda > Insecta > Hemiptera > Hormaphididae > Hormaphis > Hormaphis cornu. The sequence goes on from CM029358.1 coordinate 28,857,045, forward strand.
ATAACGATGGTTTAATATAGATATAGCCGTTCTGACGCCGGATTCGGCGTTTTCGCTATTTTTGTAGTTTTCGGCAACTCAGAAAATAATCAAAACATGCTTCGAATAAAATAAGATTTAAAACAAAAATCCCAATTTGTATGTGGAATTCAACGTAACCATTGGAGCACTCCTTTTACCCGAAAACGTTATTACAAACCTGAAGTTTTTCGCCGTAAAATTATCGAATTCTTTTTGGTTTTTGAGGTAAAACTCTGAAAGCAAGCAACATTTCAAAAAAAGCTTAAACCTAGGTACCACCGGAATCCATATATCTGCCAGTAGAGGCACTGACTTTAAAAATCTGAGCATTCTTCCTACCCGAAAAATTGTTGAGAGAAAGAGATAAAAATAAAAAACATCATTGTAAGTACAATACATTCCTCGTTAACGTTTAAAATCTAAAAATTTTCAAAAACAGCTCGAATAGATATGATATTTTTGATGGAATTGTATAGACATTTTTATGGTTGATGTTCTTTCTTTTTTAGTTGATTATAATAATATGAATTCCCTGATATTGGATGACATAACACGAAATCTGCCGCCTTTAAATGCTCGTACATAGGTACGGTTCTGAGCAAAACAAAACGGTTTTAACGACAAACTTTAATCGCGTTTCTTTTTGCCAATTCAATTGAACGTATCCTTCGTTTTTACCGACAAAATCGAGCGATGCGTTTTGCCAACAACAATAATTCTGGACGATAATTTTGTCCAAAAAAAAAATTTTTTATATTTTACCGTTCGCGAAACTCGCGACACGGGCGTGCGAAGAAGAGCAGGTAATCCAAATAATGTAACGGAGCAGTAATTTAATTTGACCTTGATAGAAATTTAATACGTCGAAGTGAACACGATGTGTACTTGCTATTATTTGTCGTACGCCATAGTGGATCCTAAAACCTTTGGAAAATACGTAAAATACACCACGGACGCACTTATTCGCACCCTTATTTGTATAAGGGTTTTAGTAGTACACAAAGTCACACGGAAAATTTTTGTTTTCTCGGTCACCTACGTGTTTTTCTTCTTCCCAATCTACGATTTAAGTATCGAAAACAGTAAATCGTACTATAGTTGTTTGATAACATTTTTCCTTAAAATTATCATATTACCTATACAGTATAAATACGCAAAAAAAGAATGGAAAATTTAATATTTTTTTCGTCGACTGTAATTTATATGCAATCAAAACTCAGAAAAGGCTAATAAAATACTTTCGTTACAGTCGAAGTAAAACTTGAGAATATACAGTATAGGTAACACGGACATAATGACTAAATTTGAAATCATTTATATAAAAAATAAAAATGGATTATTATTTACGAAATTTCGTTCGTTGCAGTACGTTTCGTATTTTGAGACAAAACTCCTCAATCATCAAAGTTTTACACACTTCTCTGTATCACATTTCACCGATAAATTAACTGTTGAGCAACGTGTACGCGTCGTACTACCGAATGACATTCGCTGTATACTATATGGATGGTTTTGCACTGAAGTTCGTGTTTCCAAACTAAAAAGTAATCGATTCGATTTTCTGGCACGCGTTAAACAAATCCAAAAGTTTCGACGAAAGTTTTACTTTTACTATTGTTTTAACTACCCATATCCCAAATGTTCTTTGTACATATTACTACTATAGTTTTATTCAAATAATTTTCAAAATTGTTAAAAAAAAGCCATTGAAACTTTTCCAGTCTCACGAAAATACTGTATCCAGTACAATATTATATTGTGCAACAAATTTAAATCGTACAGAGTTATTTCTCGTCAGTCACACTACTCAAACAATACGTTAGTTTGTTTTTTCAAACAAACAATTTTCTAATTTTAGTCTATATAAATACTTCTTTTGAACAACGAAACATAGATGGTACCTACATCATACGGACGAGTGAGTATAAATCCAGTAGATAGTACGGGCATAAGTTCGGTACGATCAAACAATTATACTTCTACACACAAGCATATTATATATTTTGTTATTTTTTTTGAAGAACAAACATTATGAACGAGCAAATAAGTTTACTCTTAAGACTTTTGTACGTTGAGTGGAATTTTTATTTTATCGTGAATTATATTTTATTGCTATATCTGCAGCACGAGTCCAGATAGGCACAAAAAAAAAATAATAATCAACGCGTTTTCGCATCATCAATGCTACCAGTTTTCAATATTTAACTGCAATTCGTGACTATATACCTATGTAGTGTATGAATAAAAAAAGATTCTAGTGATTTTCTAGCTAGGTTTAGTTAGAAAATAATACGATTTTCACCGCACGCTCGTGTGCCATAGGAAAACGCGTACCTACTAAACTGTAAAACTAATGGCTTTTTCGAAACGGATCAATGTCCGATCAGAAGATACGCCGCCGCAAGAGGATCGTCTCGTCCGCAATCTCGACGTGTGTAATGTCATTACACATACAACGTAAATTCGAGTTTACGTCACGGTTCGAATTTCACCACAGCAGTGTATATTCTTCCGGTGTCCGTCTCATACACGCGGTCCATCAGAAAAACCCTCGCAAAATCTTCAGCAGAACGGCATATTAACTATTAAACTCATACAACATATATCCCTCATCATTCAACATATAACCTTCGCGAAATCTTCAACAGAACGGCATATTAACTATTAAACTCATACAACATCATACAACATATATCCCTCATCATACAACATATAACACTCGCGAAATCTTCAGCAGAACGGCATATTAAACTCGTACAACATCAACTATTTAACTCATTTTACGTTTACAACAATGTAAACGTGTTTCGGATGTTCCCTCGTACGAGAATCGTATTTGTTCTATACGATTATGTGTACAATAATAGTAAATTATTATTTTATTTTTTAACTTAACTAGAGTTGATTATTTTTGTTTGTTTTTACCAAAGAATTCAGTTAAAAACGTTACAGTTGCATATTAACTCAACTTTTTCTAAATGGTTGCTACATATTATCACTGTCGCGTAACGTACATTTCACTCTATTTGCAGTATGCCCTGTGTGAAATGCAATTAAACGAATTTAATACGTTCCTTTCGGTTAATGTTGAATGTTTATGATTGCAGCGGTACGAATAGTTCTCAGAGGCAAAGCTCACGCGGAATGGCAGGTGCTAGTCAGTGGCGATCGTTCGGCCGTCAAAGACGATCAATACTTCATTGACAATCGATCACTGATATTCGGAAAAGGTTTGCACGATAGGACGGGCTCAAAACGGGCCTGACTGTATCTTATATATATATATAATGTATATAATAATTATGTATGTATATAATTACTTCCACAAACATTGTACATATTGTTTATTTACTTATGGATTACATAGTTAACACGTTGGTTTCAACTTTCATTAAACACTTATGAAGTAACCAGCTACGCTATACAAATTATATGCTACTCACGTTACTTATATGGACAAAATTAGTGAAATTATTTTTTTGATCTCCATTTGTATAGTAATGTAGTCTTTGGAGTATGTAAAATAAATCATACCGTATCAAAATGTATACTATAGGTCTGATATAAAGTTTGAAACCTTTTAGTACACGCCGTTGCGACCGTCATCGGAAAACCATTGTGAATGTAAAATAATAATCATCGGAAATTTTTGTATTTTGTTTGAACGGTTCGCTCTAGCAGACCGACAGGACGGGCCGGCTCCGATTTTGCCGCGCGGAATTCACCACTTTCCTTTCAAGTTTCAGCTCCCGCAGAGTTCGCTGCCCTGTTCGTTTGAAAGCAAACCCGGATACGTCAGGTACTACATCAAGGTAAACACCACACACGCAAACAATACAGAAATATTGTTTATTCGCATACAACTCCTAGTACAACGCGGCGATCGGTACAACGTTGTATTTTTTTTTATTTTTTCGCCGAGTATAAAACGAATATTCACTAACGCTACAATATAATATACAATACATACAGTATATAATATACAACACTAAACGATGAAAACTAAATCTCTAAATTTTACGACGAATAATAATAAAAAATAACGGTACCGCCGCACGGTAAAGTAGCTACTACGCTTTGGATGCGTTTCAAAGATGCGGTTTATCCGTATTATTTAATATCTGAAAGCAACGATAAATCATTGCATTCGACAAGAACGATTCTGAGCGAGCTATATCTTATCTAAAAAGTCCTGGGTGAAAATAAAAAAAATCGCGAGTCAATCCTATTGTACGAACGTAAAAAAAAAAAAAAATAGCGTATTAAAACTAGCAAAACCGTCTTTCAATCTTTTACAACGTATTAAATTAGTTCACTACATAAAAGTTTGAAAACGACAAGGAATAATTTTTATAGCGTTAGTTTAATAGGTATAGCCGTTCTGACTTTGCGATTTCGCCATTTTCGCCGTTTCCGGCACATAACTCAGAAAATAATCAAAATATCAAAAAATGCTTCTTATAAAATAAAATTATTTAAAACCAAAATCCCGACTTATGTTGTCTGGTATTCAACGTAACGATTGGAGCACTCCTTTTACCCAAAAACGTCATTTTAAAAACCTGAAAATTTCAATCAAAAAAAAGATTCAACCAACGGAGTCTATATATACCTTTCAGACAAAGTTACTGACTTTGAAAATCGGAGCATTCCTCGATCTTTCTATACGACAATTATTAACAGGAAAAAAAAACACCAATGTAAAAACAATACGTTCCTCGCTCGCCGCTCAGAATCTAAAATTATTATAATGTAAAAGTTTATTTTAGAGAGAAACTATAAGGGCGACTGAAAATATAAAATTCATAGTTATTCATTGCCGGGAAACATAAAAAGATCAACTGGAATCAAACTGGTTTAAATCAGTTTGGTGATTTAACTTAAGTCTACAAAAATCGTATTTTTTTTTATCCTGTTACGGAAGCATCGACAAACATTGCAATAAACTGTCAAGTCTCGTCGCTGCACCAGTCACATAATATTGTTTGCTATACCAATGTTTATTTCGCATAAATTTCTTCTACAGGTGACCCTTGACATACCGTACGCGTCGCCACCCCAAGGGATGAAATATTTCACCATCATAGGACCGCACATAGACTGCATGGACGATCAATATCTTGTAAGTAACGAATTTTGAAACTCTTCTCGATAGTATCAAACACATTGTGCTCTGAGCAATTTTTACGTCGTAAATTACGAGTATAAAACGTACAAAAGCAAAAAAACGTGCAAAACAAATATATATAATCATTTACAGGCGTATAAAAATACGTGGGTACGCGATACGATATTTGACTGAAACCAATTTGTACGGTTTTCAATTTCATATGGGAGATACAAAATGAATTTAAATGTCGATTTTTTTTTTTTTTTGGTCTCAGCCTCTGGTTTAATAAAATAGTACGTATATAAATTTTCATAGACATTTTATGAAAATAATTCTCGATTGCTATCATTAGTTTATTATACACAGCGTTTAAACGTATATATATTTCGATATTTTTTATGCCATTCAAATTAATTATTAATTCATAGTTGAGTCTTTGATTGACAACGTTTTCATAAAAGTACATCAGTTATATATTACATTATAATACTTAAAATTTTCAATATTGAACGTCGAGAATTGCGGCTAAAAACTTTTTTTTTTTACCTTGGTATAGTATTCGGAATAGAGTCGAGTTTTTCGTTGAAATGTTAAAAATTCAATATTTTCTGCGAACGTTTCGTCGGTGCACACTTCATTTTGAAAGTATCGACACTCTCCGACGTTTACAATGCCTCGGGACACTTAAGTATACATTGTGTATAGTAGAAGTTTTTTTCCCCGTCTTAACACAGCCGAACGTACCAAAAAAACGTGCGTTTCGTTCAAAAACCTATATTCTAATTACATTAAAAAAGAAAAAACGAAAAGTAAAATGAACGGTACGACGGTAAAGGTGCAGTAGCGACTACGCTTTGGGTGGGTCATTGGTTTTAAAGTTGCAGTTTATCCGTTTTAATCAATAACCGAAAGCAACGATTGCATTCGAAAAAAACCGATTCTGAGCGAGCTATCTAATGTAATTAGTCCAGTGTGAAAGTAAAAAAGATCGCCAGTTACTATTAACAATAACGTACTTTGTGAAAAGATCGCTGCGTATGCCTACAAGGGGAAAAAACAGCTGTGTATTATGCCTAGCAAAATATTTGTTCAATCTTTCGTAACGTATTAAATCGGTTTAGTAAATAAAAGTTTGAAAACGACGTGGAATAACTTTTCAAAAGGATATATGTAATTTTATATAGGTATAGCCCCGTTCAGACGCAGGAATTGGCGCCATTTTCGGCGCTCAGAAAATAATCGAAAAATGCTTCGAACAAAATAGAATTTAAAACCGAAATCACAAATCGTGTTCAACTTTCACCCGAAAACGTCATTAGAAACGTGAAATTTTCAAAATGTTCGCCGTAAAATTTTCGATTTTTTTTTTTTCTTTCGGTTTCTGGGGTAAAACTCGAAAAGTAAGCAAAATTTCAACACAAAAAAAATTAAGCTTCGACCAAAGTACCGCCGGATTCGGCAAACCTTTTATAAAAGTTATACCACTGACCTCGCAAAACGGAGCACTCTGTACGAAAAGTTGTCGACAGAAAAAAACAAAACATCGTTGTAAAAACAATACGTCATGTTCCTCGCTCGTCGCTCAGAATCTAGAAATTAAAACCACGGTTCAGGATTTATCGTGGCGGAATTTCCGCGTACTCTTTTTTTTTACCTAAACGCGAACGAGTGTTGCAAAGGTTTTTATACGGACCATTTAACCCGACACACCGAGCGCTATACATCCGTATTATTATTGTACAAGTTACACGCGTGACCGAGAAAACTTTGCTGCAGACCCGAGAAAACGAACCCTAACTCGAATGGGGTTCGTATGTGAGACATTTGAATTCAAAAACGCAAACAATAAACTATTTACAAGATCCGTGAAAAATAGACACACGCCTTACGAGCATCGTAATCATTTGCTCGGGACCCCGCGCGGAAACGATGTTTTGTTTTTTTGGGTTTCACGCGTGCATCACAGTCGTAATATAATTCTTGTTCGCATAATAAATAATGTTTTGTAAAAAGCGTTTTGACGCAGAAGACGTTTTTCACTCGAATATCGTACCTAAAACGGCCCACAGGAATTAAGTATATTCGACCGCCGTTCGTGTACGATTTATAAAAACGGCTCTTCGCAGCACGTTCGTTTGCTCGCAAGTGTTATGCCGAAAACGGCATTTGGTCGTTCTCGCGAGCTGTTTTTCCGCACCTTGAGAACAGATCAAATTGTCGATTATTATACGAGGAAAATGATATTTCCGTGTTCCTTACCGGTCACTCGTGGATTTTCTGATGCGACTGAGCTTGTGTGTTTTCTCCTATTTTTGTTCAGAAAACACGAACCCTCGTGACCGTGATATTGATAAATGTCACGATCGCGATTCAAAAACACAATTTTGTATTTCCACGAACGTGATTTTCCCGGTAGGCAGGGGATCAATTAATGGCGACAGTGATACGTGTTAAATTAAACGCGAGAACCTATGTATGTATGAAACGATGTTGTTCGCGTTACAACGTTTTTCAAATGAATAAATTTTCATAGTTTGACGGCCGTTTAAAACTTATCAAGTAATATAATCTCGACACCTGTCTCAATTATCGTTGATACTGATTTCTTTAAAAAATCTCCGAAAATCATCTTGTCGGTAGAGACGATGTAATACACTTGAGTAAATTACGACTTACTATGTATACTTGCATTAAAACCATAGGGAGTAAACTTTCTGTACAGCTACCTACGTATCAGTGTAAAGCTGATAAACGAATTGATTGAAAAAATACGGTTTCACACGCTGTATATCACCTAAATTTGTCCTCTTCGTCTGCGCTTTTATTATTGTGGTTTAACTATACGTTAAAAATTAAAACCGAAATATCGAAGGACCGTTTCGAAAAGTCGAACCAGAACGAACAAATTGGTACACATAATATAATATAACGTACAAACTCGTGTTTTGCAGTTAGTTTTACGACCCGGAAGTTCGAGAAAAATAATTAATGTTTCACGGGCGAAACTCGTAATGAAATTACCCAGTGTGTATTTTCGTTTCGTTTTTTTTTCCTTTTTTTTTACACGTGCTGCTGCATCTACGTACGACGAGACACGGTATTGCGTGTTCGTACAAACAATCCGAAAGTAGGTTACACGACGAAACGAACAATATCATTTCCAATGAACGCGATTTCGTGCCGTACGAAATTTAATAAAGGCTGATTTTCGCTCCACCTCTAGGTACCGAAAAGTTTGTGGTGTAAAAATCGTTACGAAACAGACGAACGGCCGTTATATTGGTATAGTATGTAATTAATAGTGACAAAAAAATAATACATCTCTTCAAAAACGTTTTTCTGTTGTACGCCCGATGTTTCAAAGCGTTTGCTTATTGCCGGAACGTAAACACTGCTATTCTCGATTATGTCGTGAAAAAAAAATTTAAATACACTTAACAAGCGTCGAAGGGAGGCGAAAAATCCCACGACGATGTTGTGCGCGTTGTGCGAAAAGTGCGAATGAACGAGACGATCAGAGAGAGTGTGTAGCTGCCGCGCATTTAACCGGAAACAGACGCGATTAAGTGAGAAAAAAAAAATCGTTTTAACCGAGAACCGAGATGAACTCGCATCGATAAATAAAATGAAAAAAACAAGATGGGCAAAATATTAAGAGTCATAAATCATACGCGGTAAATACCGACTACTGCAGTGGTATGTATTTGTGTTTTTTTTTTTTCGAAGAATACCGCTACAAGTGGAATGACAATAAAAGAAATTCGTTTAGTTAACGAACATATATATAAACCAATATGAGTGTAGACTAATTTAATAATGTAATACTAACAAAAAGAAATCAAACATAATCAATTTACGATTGAACTTATAGAATACGTGACGTAAAGTAAAAAAAAAAATCTACGTAATTCATAAGACTATCTTTTAATGTCCCGATATATATGCTCTAGGGAAGAAAGTAACAGAACTATACGGTTGTTCGTATGAAACAAGTCGATTTTCCTTAAACAATTACTCGTTATATGTTACAAAGCCCTGTATCGCGGAAAGCAATAATTCTGGGGAAACAAACGTGACCGTGCGGCGTCATAAATAAGCATTAAATCAACAACCTTTCTTCTCACCACACAAGATATAAACCCCAATCCACCGATTCGAATATAGTACTTAGGTTCTTTGCCTACCCGTATAACGTGTGGCCAGGACTACTTTATTTGACGGCTTAAAATAATAATATGTAGGCAACTGGTAAGAACGATAAAGAAATACATTGTGGTAGACATTATTTTACCCGAAAAATACATCATTTGTGTGTTTTATTGCACCTCGTGTAAGCCGTATTAAAATATGAGCGAGACCCTTTTCTGCCAAACTCATACCGTCCCGTTTTCCGCCGAATCACTTTTGTGTTGTGTAAAAGGTGCTTTTAAAATAATGTGGGTTTTAGGCAATAAAAAAAATCGCTCACGGTTTAATTTAATTTAAAATAAACACCATATCACATAAATACGTACGAATGTGAAAAAACAAATAATACACGTTACAATGACGGAGGAGGAATCGCGGAGAATGTCGCGGCGGAGTGTAATTAACGGTGTGTCGCGGAGTGTACTCACGGACTGACTGAGCGCCGACTGACCAGCCGGTATATATATAATAAGCGTAGATTGTTCTAGAACTTTTTTAGAAATCACCCTAACGAGATAATTATGGTATATTCTAGAACACGGGGTTTTCCTTTATTTTACTGACAATATCGTAAACAACTTGGACGTGGCGCATTGTTTACGTCGCCACAAATAAAAATTTATGAAAGATTTACACGGTAAAAGTTTAAACGATCGTCACAAAAGTTGTATTGTTCTTGATATTTTTTTGTAACATTATTAATTATTGACGATGAAAATAAATCAAACATTTTTGTAAAACACATTTCAATTGTAAATTGTAACGTGTAGCTAGGTATTCGATAATAGTGTTCATTTTTTTTTCTCATTATAAAAATTTTAATTTAAATATTAGATGAACAAAAAACTTGTTTGGATAGCAAAAGGAATGTTAAAAATTCCAGTATTTTGAACACTTTCGTAATTACGAATTTTGGTGGTAATCTTTTAGTTTTCGTCTGCAAGTCGTTTACATTATTCGATTTTCGTACAGGACTTCTTTAGGATTCATCGAACAAATACTAAATTTGTTTAGTTTTTTTTTTTTACTCGTATGAGCGAATATGTGGTTGACACGATTTCGCTATGTGAAAACCGAATGGAAAACGATGGATGGTTACGCTCATTGCCGGTACAATTTGGATATCAAAGCGGACGCAATATTGAAAATGTTCATGAAACATTTAACGTTAAAAATATTAAACTAAAAATACCTTTCTGTTGTCTTCGGTACGAAAAATGATCGTTACGATAGAAAGAAAAATCTTGATCAAACTTTTTTAAGGAAATCAAAATAGAATTTTGATCGTTTTGAAGAATGTGCGAGTAAGAATTTCAAATTTTTTTTTTTTTTGTCAGAAACCTTAGTGTATACATATATATATATTATGTAGGACTATAGGTAGGTAGTCCAAGTAGAGTTCAAAATAGAATAAGACGTTAAAAGGATAGTTTACTGGATACTATTTATTTATTTATAGTAAATACGTGTGCTCCTCGGTGGAAAAGGTCGGCATAAATCTTTTTCGAGGTTTAATATTGAAAATGGCTTTACGAATATTATGCAACATCACGTATAAGAGACGTACATTATTTTCTGTTATACGAACAGGAACAACCCGAACGAACAGATGTATAAAAAAAGACGTTAAGAGGTGAAAAAGGAGGGATTTTGCTGTTGAATTGACGTGGTTTATCGTGAAACGTATAAATTAATAACGAAGAAGAGAGAAATTTACAATCACAATTATTCTTACACACATTTTAGATTCCGAGCGTAGCGAGAAATATGTATTGATTTTACAATGGTTTTTTTTATTTTTCCTGTCATCAATCTGAACGATAAATCTCTGGTCTTTGGGTACATATGATATCAAATACGTAATCCTATTACTATATAATACCTCTAAAGATAGGTTATTGACCGGAGATTCTTTGAATTTTGATTAAGTTTGAGTTCGGTCTCAAAAAAGAAAAAACCCTAATTTTCAAAAGGGTTTCAAGTTATTTCAATAATCACGTAAAACTATAAACATACAAACGAAATCGGAACCGATTTAAAAAAATTGTATTGTGATTTACGCGGGACTTTGAAATTTTAGAATTAATTGTCTATATCAATAGTGATTCATATACAAAATTTTAATTTTTAGTTTATACATTGTTGAAAATTCACCACATACGATTTAATGAAAAATATTTTCCAAACGCGTGGTTAATATTTTTCGAAAAATGGTCGATAAAATTTTAATTTATAGGCGTTTTTACATAGGCTTATTTTATTCATTATTTTTTTGTAACTCCTCTAGAATGGTCTAAATTTTTTGAAATTTTAACATATTATATTGGAATGGATACAATTTAAAACAAAATTTGATCGTTTTTAATAATGGTAGAGTTGAACAAGTTTACTCTTTAAAATTACCTTTATGATGTACCATAATAAGCAATCTATATTTTATGAGATTGTAATTTGTAATATAAATGAAAGTTATTAAAAATATTTGACTCTGAAATGAAGCAAAACATGCGCTAGCCGTTTTCTAAATAATTCTTTACAAAAATCTTGTGATAACATATTGTTCACTCAGTTTTACTATTAAACTCTATTCCCCAAACTGAGTCATATAATATTAGTTTTTATAAGTCCATTTGACAGATTGTGTTAATTTAAACCGTGGCATTATTAGTAAATAAGGTCGGTATTCTTAAAAATATGTATACATTATTCAGTGTACAGTTCAAATTTTACTCGCACTTTTATATCATTTTTCAGTTAAATCAAAATACGGATAATGAATTTATAACAATTTTTTTTAAACCACATTTTAGGAGACAATGTGGTAACACTTGCATCAATTAAGTTGTATGATTAGTATTGATTTTTTCAAACACATTTTGTTGTTGACGTCTGCTTTTGGATTGGAATCAATAAAACAGGTAAAAACATAAAGTATGAAAGTTTGTATGGTCAACTACGAGTCACGCTTTATTATGATTTTATTCGGGAAATTGAATAGTCATTTTTAAATTTGGAATTACAATTTTAGCTTACAACCCAATTGTAAACGGTTTCCAATCAATTATTTATTTCAACCTGAACACGGTGGTTACAGAACAACAGAAACTTAAGAAGCTACGCAGTGATAACAACGTAGCTCAACGTATTTTGTTTTTTGTATTTACAAATTATTATTTTTAGAAACCAATGGGTGCGCTGGAAAAACGGACCAAGTGCTGTATGTGTTGCAAAAGCAACAGAGTGGTATTGCAGTGTCTGTTGGAAAGATCGGCGTACGTGTGCGGCGAGGCTCTCAGACTTAAGGCCAACATAAAAAATCAAAATGAAAAAGACATACGGCTTAAAGTCAGATTGCTCCAGGTAAAATTTCAACATGGTTTCGTACTACGGTCATCATTTTTTTATTAATTTGATTAAATCTGTACCGAGATTTTAAAATGATATTCAACATAATATTTGTGCAAAAGAAAATAATAATCCACAGAGAACGTGAGTGATCCAGACTGCGTAAATTAAATTCTCGATAGAAATATCTTTGGATAAGTCTACATCACCTGGAAAACGTAAAATTGTAAAATAAGTAACCAAAACTATAACCACGAGTATTTCGTTTTTCCGTTTTTTTTTTTTTTTTTTAACATTGTGTCTATAGGTATTTCAAGAAACTAAATTTGAGCTAGAGAACAAAATATGAACAGGATTTATTTCGCCCAACGTTTTTTACCTCGAAAATATAAACGACTAACCTAGATAATTATTTTTGACTCATCAAGATGAGCCAGTTTTCTCATCAGATCCAATAATTGTACGTACTACGGATATAATCTGGTACCCAATTAAGTAAAAGCACTCTAGTAAAATCGTATACCGTGAAAATAAGAGGATTACTTTAATAGCACGGGAGCTCCCTCATGATTTCCCAGGAAGACATTCCAAGCATCAACATTTATAGTGTTTAAGTATCTCGTGATGTTTCAACAACTATATGTTGTCATATTCAGCGCGAACCGACATTTTGCTTTGCATGATTGGACAGTTGAGAGTGGTTGACAGTTGGCGACCATTACTTGAAACTCGAGGTGTGACGTTTACTTGGTGGATTGAACGTCGAGGAGTCTAGCCGGTCCGGCTTTTTTTTTTATTCGAGAGTGCGACGAGTCCTAACGAAGGTCTTGGAAGTGATTGATATCAGTTTCGGTGGATTCTATTGATTGAGCTGAGTTTCGAGTCGTGATGCGTGTGGACGAGAGGCCACGGGCACGTACGCCGTCGTGCTGACGTTGGATTCTGCGGTGGCCACCCAAACCAGGAAGATGTCCAGTAGCAGCCTGTGCACACCGAACCAGTGACCGACTATCGGAAGTTCTTTGGTGTCTTGAGTGTCGGTGCTGAACTGAATTTCGACTGCTCTGACGAACGGCGAACGACTTAGGCGCTATGTACGCCCCCCGTATTCATGCACAGCTCGCAGTATATCCGATGACAACACCACGCAGCTGAGCCATCGACCGCGTCCACCGTTCACCGCTAACGCCATTAAATCAACTTGAATGATTCATTTTGTAATGGGCTTGACGAGTTGTTTTTGTTTTTTGACATTGCTATTCTCTCGCGTGCACTTCCCCGTCGTTATTTACACAATTTTATGATTAGTTAACGTTACGTTAACGCGGTATGAATACTTCTCGCGTGATTTTCAGAACGTACACTATTCCGTGGAACGCGGCATGCTGGGCGTGCAAAACCAAAAAGACGTCCAACACTCTGTACTGGAATACGTCGGCGAGCCCATACACACCGGGTGCGAGTCGCAGTGGGACTCTGCCGACGGCCTGGTGCTGCCGGTCATGCCGCCCACGCTGGTCGGCAACTGCAAGCTGCTGCAGATATACTACGTGCTCAAGGTATGCAGCTGTTGTATCGCCCAGATTCCCGTCACGTTTCGGTCTCGCGGAAAACCATGCGCAGTTTTTGAAAGCCTTAAAGTTGTCAACCCGTCACCGTAGGGTCGTCACGTAGGTTACTACCCTTAGCGTAACCTTTTTTTTTTTTTCGTGCCGCGAAAGATACAGGCGCAGGGAACTGTGTCAGCGTCCTTCTCCTCGCATCCGTATCGCATATTTCGACCGAGAAAACATAACACACAGACACAAATGCTGTATGTGCCAACAAAGAGGTGCCCTTCCGAATTTACGCAAAAAACGACTCGACTACGCGATCCATGCATTTCGCTGTCTTCTCCTTTTCTTCGTCCTCGTCCGCGTGAGTACCTACTCCGTCACCTCTCTATCTTGATCACAGCGTCGTATCGGGATTCGCGGCTTCCTTTCTCCGGCTAGGGAGGGTCCTGCAACGATCGCAACGGAAGAGCACGACGACGTCCACCGCAGCTCCGCGATCGAGGCGATTTGGTGCACCGATTTTCCCAATCTTGTGCAGATAGATAGAGGCATTCGTGCCCCGAAAGAGTAATTGTCGAGAGTCAGATGAAAACCGTCTCTTTGTCCAGAGGGGTCTTTGTACGTTGGTTATGCCCATTCTTCCTGCCACAGTCTCTAGCGTTCGCGTCTATGAAGGTGACCTGAACCTAACCAAGCCGGTATTTTGCTTGTTCTCCCGAGTGTGCAGTCTAAACGTGCCGCAGCTGAAGAGAATATTAAAAATCGCCGTCTTTTCGACGCAAAAGTTATTAACATATTGATTCACCGCGAACGGATGACTTGCCAGACGTGGTATTTTATAAGGTTTTCGTTTAGGTATGTAAGCGCAACATTTAGTGCTATACATTACACGGTATAGAATATTGTAATTTAATATTAGACGAATTACCTATCCGATCGGACGAATCGTATTGATATTTTTGGAGGGACATTTACTTTCGTAACATTTTATAACGGTTTAAACTATGGTATTGGCATTCGGTAGGTACTATGTTGTTATACGCCCACCCCGCATTTTGTAATTTAATGGAAACGTTTAATACATAAACTTCATTTCGTACGATGATTATTGCGGTAAGTAATTTAAATTAACGATACGAAATAGGGTGCTAAACAAACAAAACTGTTCTATACGTGCAACAAAAACCGTTATAGACGCGATTCGTGTACATAATATTATTGTGATAAACTAACCACCGCCACGGATTATGCTTGTACTATGCTTAATTTATTACCCAATTTCTTTTCAGGCTGTTAGTAAATATTATACCCCCGCTGCATATTATATAACATCATAAAGAGAGTAAACATAATTTTCATACATAGGACGGCCGAATTCATCACACAGAACGTTTAGTTATATCGCATACAGTTATGGTTTTCTGTTATTTAAAAAAAATAAAATAGGAATTCAAAATATGTTTAAATAACGGTTGTGATTTTTTTCAAATAGACAAGAATTTACCATTAAATTTACGGGGCCCTATTCAGTTATTTGGCTGGATATTTCAAATGTAGATACCTAACATGTATCGGAACGTAATAAATTGTACCCGCGTGTTTTAATATTGATTCGATGAAAAAATATTAATGATACTCTGATAAATTATTTAGTGACGACCAGCTACAGTGTTTAGTTTTGAAACAATAATGGTTTTTTAACAACAAAATTCAGTCGCTATAGAATAACGGCGCAGCATTAGTAATCACGGGAAATTATTATTCCTCTTTCTCCCGCTCTGAGGAAAGAACCATAAAACCTGTAGGAATTATACTATGTCAACCAACAGAGAGCCAATCATAAAATAAACGTGATAAAACTAAAAATCGTTGTATCATCATGTGGTACAGTTCAAGTGCAATAACCTGCATGCAGGTATCTCCACTTTTTGAAATTTTTTAGGTGAGCAATATTTTTTTAAGCTTGTAAAAAAAATTCAATTCACTCTAATTTCGTCATCAATCTAATTATAATGTAATATGGTTAATTATTCTCAGCGGTAAACAGGATCATCGCGTTTTATCAATTATGTTAATTAAACAACAACAAAGTTGACTATATAACCGTGCAGAATAACAATTGGCTAAACATTGGGAGGGCAAATATAGAAGACGACAAAATTTGATTTACGGAACAAGATACGGTCGTTTCGAATAACGACGATATTATGTAAAAACGCTAAAACGATAATGGCGATTGCAGCAGTTTCAGCTGGACAAATTTTTATTGTGATTAAATGCAAAATATTGGCGCGTACAACTGATGTACAAACAATTTTTAAGCGAGATAGTGGATATTAGAGAGATATAACGTTAAAAAAACTAAAATCATATGCAAATTAAGTACGAAATCACGGTATTTGCATAGTGTAATATAATGGACATTTTACCGCGTATACAGGTACGCGTCGTGTCTCCGACTGTATAGTTCTCTCGATAAATTCAAATATACTGCGTTTATTAATAATTCGATGCAAACATTTGATTAGTCTGGTAAATTAAAACGAAAGTGGAATTTTTAAATTCTAATATTATAAATTCTACGCGAATATCAAAAATGTTATTGAATTTACCACGTTTATGTTAATTTACCTCACCAATACGGGTATATTCTTATGTTTTGAACCTAATATATCACGTACACGCATTTAAAATTAAGTTTTAACGGCACCCATATAATATACTTTATTCCAAACGATTTTTTAAGTTTTCGATGTCTTATGGTGACAAAAAAAAAAAAAAAAATAGAAAAACACGTCATACGTGTGTTTTATTTAATTTTATTTTTTTTTAGGTGTGTGTGGACTTAGGCAAAGGAGATGAAGACCTCAACATAACGTTTCCAATAACGATAGCCACGGTGCCGTTCAGGATACCGAACTGCAATAAAACGCCGCAAATTTTTTACAGTGAGCACAAATTGTACAAAATAACGCGAGAACAATGCTCAGGGTGGCGTGGGTAGTTTACGACGGAGTAACGACTGCGCTTTGGGCGGGTTTTGAAGCGGTTTAAACGCGTATTGTTTAATGTCTGAAAGCAATGATAGCGGTATTTCATTGCCTTCGAAAAAACGATTCTGAGCGAAATCTCAGCGCGAAAGGACAACGGGACGTGGCTAATTTGTACAAGAGCCCCTTAAAGGCCCATCGAGCTCCTTAGGGCTTCCTGGTTTTTATTTGGCATATTGCATTGTCATCCTAAAAAACAAAGCTATGTGCCGAATCACAGCTGGATAGGACTATTTGAATAAGAGAGCTTAAGAGCTCTTAGAGCTCCTAATTTTGACTTATTGCCGTGTATTGTGTAGTGTCATCCTGCGCAAAACTGTGTGCCAGATTTCAGCTCGATAGGAAAACAACGAGAAACGGGTTCAGTGACGAACCGAAGGCATTTTTTAGGAGGAGGAGAATTAGTGAAAATCCCAACTATATAGAAATCTTGAAATTCCCAACTACATACTGCTGATATCAACGTTTTCTGTAAAAGGGTTTTTTTTCGCTCTGATAAAGAGACATATACCATTATGAAAGTTGTAGCTTTTGAATTATTTTCATTTTAAAAACAAAGAAGTAACCTTGTATTAATTAGATATAAGACCTAACACGGTTGAATTGGCACCAAAGGAAGAATACTTGACAGTTAAACAACTTACTTTATTGTCTGGAGCCTCTCTGGGGTTTACAGAGACCAAATTTTGTTTTCGCTTGTTGGCCACAGCAGCTGCGACGAACGGATTTTCTGGAGCTCCGACCGACTGAACAATAACGCGTTTTCCATTATGAATTTTCGCTTCACGAGTTGATTTGTAATCATTATTGAAAATCGCATTGCACGATAAACACTGCACTTTATAACGTTTATTTTCCTTCATTTTAAACGTTAAATAAAAACCCCGTAATCTTGCAAATCTCACACAACGCTACTTCGCGACGTTTTTGTATCGTAAGACGTTCGTATTTGTAACGTACGTGGTATGACGCAACTCACGCAACGCCGCAACGGACGAGTAATAACAAGCACATTTACGCCGGCGGGTTGCATAGAAGCATTCCGTATAATATGAGCTCGGCACCTGTATATAAATCACGCACTATGATTGGTTCATTTGAAAATACCGCCAAATTATGATTAACACAGATTTATAAAACAGTTTGGCCAACTGCTCCGAACGTAGACACTTTACGTAACCAACCACAGAATAGCCAGAAGGCTCACTTAATAAGAACTCAGAAATTATAGTGAAAAATGTTTGGGATATCAGTGTGGCCAGGATTTGTAAATAGTTAAAAATTCTCTTTTGCTGCTGAAACTTTTCGTTATATTTTTCCGTGATAATTGATGTAATTATTATTGTACAATCAAAAATAATGTATATTTATTGTATCGATAAGTTATGGTGCCACAGGATATTATGTGGTTGTACAGTTAATTATTATCTCTATGCAGGCTACACTGCTATCCCAACAGGTGTAGCAAATCTATCCACCATGAGAAGGGAACATACCAGTATTTCCGGAGTGATAACGTTTACGATGAGGTAAGCAATATTACCAACCTTGTATTTTCCCAAATTTGTCTACAAAACAAAAGGCACTGGTGTCTGGCACTCACTCCCTACAAGAGCTCGGCGCCGTCTCGGCTTCGCTCATCCGATAATATCCTAGCTCTGAGTGCACATTAAATGCGCATAAATGCACGTTAAATGCGATTTAATTTAATGCGCCTGAAATATCGTTATTGGGGAAGGTAGGTTGATAAGTCACTGAAAAAGTAGTGATAACGGCCTTTTTTCTTGTCACTCCGGGAGTACTGGCTAACCTGACCTAACATACCATACCGGTACTGTGGTCCGACCGGCAGCCGCGTATTACCCATAGATCTTATAAACTTTACTTACAAAAAATTTTTAAGAACTATGGTATTACCAAACTATAATTAGGGCCCCAGCGCCGTATAAAAATACGTCGTTATCATTGGTTCGATTAATAATCACGGGGAAACGTGTTTTTTCCACACCGGTTTAGATTTTTTATTTTGATCACAACATCCAAGATCGGACCCCACACGCAATACCAAAATAGGAAAGATACAGATTTGATGAAAGTTTTTATCGTTTAAGTAATGTTTTAACCACGTACTATAGACGAGTGCAAGCTCGCTCGGAATCGTACTTTCGAAGGCAATGATTCGTCGCTGCTTTCAGACGTGAAACAATGCGTCTAAACCACACGACTTCTAAACTACTGGTGACCCACCCACCACCCAAAGCGTAGTCGCCACCCCGTCAAACTACCCACGCGACCTATACCACCTAGAGACTGATCCCGGCGTTTTTTTGGTTTTTCGGTTTCTGTTAATATCGTATATTATTAAAACGAGAACGGTGTACCCACAAAATACAGGTGTCGCGTGCGACCACGTGGAGGGCGGCAGGTACATCGGGCCGGAATTCTTGCTCGGCGGTCACGTTTACGACGGTTCGCAGACCGAACAGATCGTCCTGTACCGGCCGGTGTACGTGAGCGTGCGCCATCCCAACAGCTGTCTGCAGACGGCGGCGGCGTCGGACGCGTGAAGAATTGATTTATTATTTTCATCGCCCTCGGAGAGAATTACTGGACGTTTTGGATTTTGAGCGAAGGACGCGTGTAACGTTTTCAAAACAAATACTGTTTTTTTTTTTTTTTTCTGTAAACACTTTTTAGACTAGTGTAATATGAGTTATTATGAGAAATGCCCCAAAGTCGGTAGTACAGAAGCTGGAGAGGGGTCTCAAAATTGAAAAAGTTACCAAAAAAAAAAAAAGCGAATTTTGAGGAAAAACGTTTACGGCCAACGGACGTTTTTCGCGATTTGTAACTTCCAAAATAATAATCCGGCTGAAACGTTTACGCGAAGTTGTTGACGAAGTGTCGGTAACACACGGGGGTTCGGTCCGAGTCTCGAGTGATTTCAAGAGTATTCGAAAGATGTTTCCTCGTAATTGAAAATCGGTATTTTATCGAGTAAAATTTTGAAACCGGGACGAATCGCTGTCCCGCAACGCTTTCTCGAAACGCCGGGGGACACTTGGTTAAAAACCTGTAGTGGCGAAACCGGGACGTATGGCAACCGTAGCCTAAAGTGAAACGTCGTCACAAATGAAGAAAGACTAAAAATGACCGGTTTTTCACACTAGTTAAAATGTAGAATTTAGGCGATGTTAAAATGTTTAAAAAAACTCTTTTACAAGAATACCTCAAAGCCTCCGCCCTAGAATTTTTGATTAATCGAAGCGAAATCCGCCCATTATGAAAATGGTTCCTGTACACGCCACTGCAGCGTAATAAATATGTGGAGCTTTGGGTGTTCTTCGAATAATGAAAGTCATAGTAATTATAGAAAAGTTTTTAATGGGAGGAGACGAGAAAAAAAAAATTAGCTATTTTTGGGGTGGCGTACGTTTAAGGAGTTACTGCTCTGGGTGGGTCAGCATATTGGGTGGCGTAAGTTTATAGGTGTATAATATTATGTATAAACACTTTGAAAAGCGATTCTGTAGTATTTTGCGATTGCGTTTAGAGATTGATTTTCAAAAATCAAAACGATCGTTCAGTTTCCTAAAAACCTGTGAAAAAACGTCGTTCGGACTAAATTATGGATTAGAACGTGATACACGCTCGTATGAGTAAAATAACAAAAAAGATCAATATTGATCAGCGGGTTTACTACTGAGTGGGGTGACTTGATGGATTTTTTGAAGTACAAAAGTTGTATCAAAAGTTGGAGTGTAATGGTGAAGGCACTCCTATTATATATGATATAAAGACAATAAGACTATAATGTAGTTAATCAGTGTGTCAAAATAAAATTCGCACGGTACCAAAAATGTAAATACGCCTTTGATTGTAACAAGAAGTTTTTAAATTAAAAACAGTTTACGCACGTAAAGTATAGGTAGAAAACAAATTTTTTTGCAATCGTATACGTACATATTATACCTGGTATTGGGTACCTAATACGGCTATACCGATCCAAATCCGATGCTAACGAAACGTTTTCCGCGTACTCAAATGTATAAATATTGTATGTTTTTATTATTTTACCCATTTCATTTATCTACTTATATCAATGTAGATTCTGTCGATTAAAAACATTCAGGATACAATAAAAACATTTATTGTTTTTGACGTGCGTTCGTCCAAAACGGCTTCACCTTTGCTCCAGAAACAGTTGGTAGGTACCTAATAAATAACATTTATTAGTGTAAATGTTAACGTTAAGAGTACAATAATTATTGTAATAGATGTTTATACTATAGTAACAATATTGTTGTAATTTGTAAATAAAATAATTGTGTCCTCAGTGTTGTACAACTAATATCTATACCCTGTGCAGACTGCTAACATGATAAACACGCCAAATTAATGACTAAATTTTTTACGTATAAAACTTTGTTAAAACCATAATGAAATTCAATGATAACTGTAGGGCATATTTTGTATTAAATAATAGAAAATATCATCGGATTAAATATCAATTAAGGCATTACAACTACATCAAATTGAATAGGAAACCTATTCATAACTGATTTAATTGTTAGGTACCATACCTACTTTTTAAGTATGACCACTGTAAGGTGACTACTAACAATAAGTAGCTATGATTGAAATGTTTTGTAATTGATATACTTGTACGGATGTTTAAACTCCTTTCAAAAATTATGAAGTTAATGATAATTCAGTGGTTCCCCCAACCTCGGATCGCGACCCAAATTGGGTTCATAAAAGTTTCTTAATGGGTAACATGGGAACATGACTTTCATAACAAATAAATTCTGTAAAATCTTTATTATAACTATAAATAAATAATCGAAGGTAAAATAGAATTTTTATTCATATTCCTATTTTCCATTTTTACCCTGAAAAATCGCATACAATTATATATTTTTTTTTAATCTTTTTTTAATGTCATAAAAAGTTAAAATTAAAGGTTGAAAACCACTGATTTAGATGGATAATACTTATTGGAAACACTTATGCATGAAATACTTATAAATTGTAAGAAGATTGAAAGAACCTTCGTGTTTTTAATTACACATTTCCATGTATTATGGTTTCCAATGTAGTTGGCGATACAATCAAAATAACATAATAGGTACAAATTATAAATACATATTCATGCATAATAACAATATTGTTATAGTGTTAAGAATTTCAAAAAAACAAAAACAAAAAAAGAATTTCAAACATAATATTATTTTGTATCAAATGAATACATAAATGTATAACCAAAGTTAATATAGCAAAAAGTTTAATTTATAAATAATAACAATGTCTAAATTTTATTTTCAATACTGATTTATACAAATAAAATCCGACCATGATTAACACATTTACATGAATGTAGTAATTAATTTTACATTAACAAATAATAAAAAACAAAAAATGTACATAATTACTAAAATATTAAATAAATTGTAATCAAGATTACTATTGTAAACACTAATTCAAAATAAACGTATACTTCATTCGAATTTAACAATATAAACTGACTAGATTAAGTATAAAATAGTTGTTTACACAAATAAAATAAGATTGATATTAAATATTAAATGAATACAAATAATATCCATTAAGGCAATGATATAATTGATTAATAACATTTTCAAAACAAAATTTGTTTTTGTAGGATATTCTTTATGATGAATCATAAAGAATATCCTACAAAAAAAAAAAAACAAACATCTCATAATGATAGAAAATTACCCTGTGCACTATAGTAAAATTCAAAATTGAGTAGATACTAAGAAACGTAAGTTAGGTACAGTTCCGACTATTGAATTTTTTTTTTTTTTTAGCTTATTTACATAAGTTAAAATTTTTTTTCAATATTTTTACAATGTACATACACATTAATTCATTCATACATTGTTATATTATACTTTAAGTTCAAAAACAGTTCCTTATGTCAGTCAAAGTTGCAAAATTTCTAGTTATCATAGTTGTTATTTTTATGTAATTTACTCAACATCAGAACCAGCATATCATATTCATTCTAAACTAAAATCTCAAATCTTTGAAACTATTAATAATATTAAAAACTAGTCTTAACAATACCAATAGCACAGATTCTGTGGGACTTGGGAGCACAGTCCACAGAACAATAGTGAAATTGTTATGGTTGACTAGTTTCTGTATTTTTTAATCAGATATAAATAATCACATCGTTTTACTTTCGTTTGTATTGTGGCCACATATTATTAATAGTTTCTTTACATTGTACACAGAGAGTGTGGCAACAAACATTGATAACTACCCAGTCAATTTTTTTGCAAGACACATACAGGGGGTGTCCGGAAAGTAATAGGACTAAATTCATTTCACAGTATTCATTGGTTGAAAAATTACAACACACTAAAATTTCTCAAAGTAATCTCCCTCCTGTTTTGACACAACGCGTTCAACGATTTTTCCAAGCTTCAAAGGCGTCACGGAAGGCCTTTTCCAGGATGTCCTACAGGGCAGCAGTGCAAGCTTCTTGGATCTCCTCTAATGTCTGGAAATGTTGTCCTTTCATGGGTCTTTTGAGGTAAAGGAACAAAAAAGGATGATATGTATCGGCTTCCGCTAGTTCGTATCGGCTCTGGGTCGTTATTCCTTGCCGTTTGTTGAATGGCTAACCGTTAAATTTTTTTCTGGTATTTCCTTAACTGTAATCTCACTTGTGTGTCTAAATTTTGAGCTGCATATACAATACCATATGCTCCTTTACCAAGAGCTACTTTTTTATGTGAAACACCAAGCATCATTCAAACTATATAAAAATGGAATTTGTATAATTAGGTAATGATAATTTACAAAAATGTAAGATGATAAAAATAAAAATACATTGATTTGATCCCCTATTGAATTTTCATCTAGGTTAGTTATCAAAAGGGGATCTCTTCACCCTCAGTCAAATTTATAAGATCATAAAATCGTTGAGGATATAATGATGATGAGAAATACACTTGAAAGTCATCAGAATTTTCATGAACATATAAAACGCTGCATCTTGAATTTGCACTGGTCACGAAAACACGCTGCACGGAAATGCTTGTTGAAACTCTCTGAAGCGACCACGCGTTTGTTCCACAGCGCAGCGCGCTCCAACATAGTCGGGTTGCAAAAAAATCAGTCCTATTACATTCCTGACAAACCCTGTACATCACACCCTAAAGGTGTGTAGTGCTTTTAGTGTATCAATTGTACAATGTTTCAAAGATTATTGATTGAAGAGCAAATTCCATAGACATTTCTTGTTCACAGTTGCCATAATAAACTTATTCACTTAGTCGTCAATTTGTACACTAATATGTGTCCAAAACGCAAATGCAAGTACAAAATACTTTTATGAAAAAATGTTACTCTCAAATAGAATAATATGCATACAAATTATTAGAAATTGAGGTTACAAGATCGGCCAACTCAGAAATTACTGGTGAAAATTCAAGTATGTACTGCCAACAAAAGTTCAATGAAATGATTAATTAATTAATTAATTAATAATATTCATTTGTTAAAGGCATAAACATTTACTTGTCTGTTTATTGTTAAATATATGGATTTTTGAATTAAAATGTGAAAAACAAAAATACCTACTGGAAAATTTGCCTTTACAATTATCAAGCACAATTATTTTGTGACAAAATGACTACAATTAGAAAATAAATTTGAAATTATACTTTATGCTATTTTAAAATGCTGTTTCAAATTTTGATAAGGTACTGTACAAATAACTTTAAAAACTAAATATTTAACATGTTCGATTAATGGTATAAGTCAACTAAATAATAGTTGACAACTATATAAATACAGCTTGGTGTTAAGTAATAAAGTAAGACATATTTTGTGTTAGAACTGATGGTTTAGCAAATATGTAATCATTTGCTAAGTTATCCTGTCTGGTCACTTTGGCTGTAACTATGTATCCTTTATCTTCTAAAAAGGTTCTTACCCCATCATCACCTTCCTTAACATGGAAAAACTCCACAGATAAAGTCTAAAAATTCAAAAACCTTGAATTAACATGTATAGCAACACATAGAATGGTAATGAAAAAAATGTATAACACACATTATTAAGGAGAATCACTAATGTATTGTGCACCCAACTTTTCCGTGTGCAATAATTATTCTTTTAAGTTTTAGTTTAATAGTTTGAATTGTTACCCCAAATAAATTAATTTGAAAGAAAACTTGAACCTTAAAACTATACTACAAAGAATAATATTTATTCATTTCCATTTCATCAACGTATAGAGTAAATAAAAATAATTTAACAAGTTGTTATGATGACTCCATTTTCATAAGATAAACAATAGGACTTTATAAAGTCTTAAAAAGTTTTTTTTTTACATAGCCACAACTCGCGCTTGAAAACAAAGAATTAGAGCTAGAATCTACAGAACCAAAAGCAAAATTATTGGAGCCGAAGCAGATTTTGTATATTTAAAGATGTTTAGTATTTTTACAACCTTAGCAGAAAAAGTTGCCAAGAATTACCATAAAAACAAAAATTATTTTAATTTAGTTTAATATTGACAAATTATTTTCAAAAAATAAAATGCCTACCTACATATAATATTCCCTAATGAAACCAAAAATAATCACAGAATACAAAAATATTAATATTATAGGAATAATAATAATAATAAAGTGACAGTAATATTATCAATGGATCATTACATAAATTAAAATACACTGAACTTACTTTTATGTCTATTTTATCAAATGGAATAGTTTTTAATACATTCAATTCAGATCCTTCAACATCTAAACTGAAATAATCTACAACAGTTACGTTTAATGCTAAGAGATACGAATAGAGTGGAAAACATTGAACATCGACATAGCTTAAGTTTGGATTATAATTAATATCAGAGTCCTTTACAACATCATCATTTGCAATACGGCCCATATTTTTACGTTGAACAAAAGACACCTAAAATAAAATTTAATTAGATCGATGCAATTTAAACTAACTTATTTACATATTTATACTTGAAAACTTTTTGTAAGAGTTTACATGGTAGAAAACTACGTTACTTCAGTAACAAACATAACAAATGCCAGTCAAGTTTGATACAAGGTATGATATTTAGCCATCTACTGATACAGAATAATGTCGTGGGCTGGTCAAAGAAAGTATAAAGAAATTAGCATTTAAAATGTTTTGGTCGCAAGATTGAACTACTGGCAAAGATACAGCGTGCTAACCATTGGCCACTGAGAACTGATCTCTGATACTTTCCTATTTAGGTAGGAGACGTAAACGCACCTTAGAGATGGTCAAACGAGCGTGTGGCTGGGCCAATGTCACTATTTATAGCTTTTAAAAAATTGGATTTATCATATATTTATTATTTTTTTAAGATTAGATAACAATAAATTGTGGACATTGATCATAACGCATATGATTTTTTTCCCTAAAAATTGAATTTACTAAATTGTATAAATGCTCTTGGTGGTCTATTGTGAATTGAGTTGATATGTGATTTCAAAGATAGGTCCTTAGACAAAATATTATGAGTTTTAAATTTCTTGTACAATGTTAGAAAGATGTTTTGTCATACCTAACATAACAAAATATTAAATAATTGCACGTTTTATCCATTTTTCAGAGACAATGACACAGTATAATAAAGCTTAAAAAATTCTTAATCTATAATTACACAGTTATAGATTCATAAACTCACTATTTCAGGATAAGGATTAACACTAAGACACGTCGGTGATAAATATGCTCTACGCCCTTTTTTCAACATTTTTACAAAATTCAACGGATCAGCTTCAATAAGTAATCCTGTCCAGCCATGGTATCGTTCAAAGTATAATGTATTAGATCTTGTTTCGCCGTCCAAAGCTCCACATTCAATGAAAAAACCTCCTTTCTGAAATTAAATCATCAATCATATTCTAAAGAACCAAAAGCCAGTAGATACACTTTATCATTTCAAAAACTTAGTTTCTATAGTTAGAAATAATTCAGTGTTATCAATATAATAATATTTTAAATTACTGTATAGTCAATGATTTTCGCTATTTCAGCGGACTGTCCCATTGATGGATCCTTTAGTGACATATTAGACAAATCGTAAGAGATTCGTTTGCCTTTAGATGGTTCAGTCGGTTTAACTAAGTAATTCTCTCTAAGATGTTTCACAAGACTGGGGTCGTTCATGGATACTTTGGGACCGTTTAAACTATTGACTATAATAAAAAAGATAAGTATTAGTAATGCTAAAAATGATGAACATTAAAAGAGAAAAGACAATTTCAGCACATGTATAACACGTCTTAGATGCCTTTTATAGCTGTACGTTGTTCAGAAAAAATTACAAATAAAGTTCACATAATAGATATCTACCATTTTTATCTACAAAACACATTTAATCAATTATTATCATACGGAATACACCAGAGTTTCGACAAGATTCACACAACCAACTAAATTGTTAGCGTATTACAGCGTACTACCTGCTTATCGTTTTTTTATTTTAAATACATAATAAACAATTTGTCATTATGGTGAAACGATTAGTAGGTACGTAAATAATTATGTATATAATGCTCACCTTTTGAGTACTTATAAAAAGTTTTCAACATTTCTGAAAATAAAACAAATCAATTAATTTTTTTCCCTTTTTTATAACGCTTTGAACGAATATCACGTCAAATCGTGCGTGTGCAGCTCACCGTCATAGTCATGGTCTTGACCGTTGGACGCACTGTCCTTTGACAGTAAAATATTGAACAAGAACAGCAAGAGGAACACCAGCACGACGTACAGACAAAGCTTTTTCGACAGACGTTTCATTTCCGTTCGTTCCCGGTGAAACACGAAACGAAGCGTAATGAAGGGACTGCGGCAAGGTACCTACACCTCACACACAGACAAGCGCACGGCGCAAAATCAGTTGTTGTGGTTCGAATAATGTTGCGTAAAACAGTAGTTCTAAAAAACACACGATATCATAATAGTAATTATTATTATTATTTAATGTCGACTGCGGCTGTGCGATCTGACGCCGATGTGATAACGTCCGTTCTGATATCGTCGAGACCGCGGCGGCGGCCATTATGCGTCTGATATTATGATCACCGTGCGGCACCGTGGTTCAACGATGGGCGAATACCAAGATTCGAGCGAGTCGGTGCGTGCCGGCAAGAACGCGGGGACGATACCACGCGGTTAGGTGCCCGCGATTCGTGTCGGAAGGGACGCAAAACGTTTCTGTTGCGACTCGCGGCGCGAGGGGACGAGGTTTCCGAATGCGCGCGGACGACGACGCGTCCGTTTGCGAGGTCACCGGCGGCCGTTGTCAATGGAAGAACGAATCGATTGAGTTAACGTGACACACGTGTAGTGTTCGACATCGAAAGCAGAATAAAAAAATAACGCGCGTCGGTACACAAGTACCGGCAGTGTCCGTCGGAGAAAACACGAGGAGACCCGCGTCGGGGGTAGCGGCGCTCGTGGCGAGGCCGCGGCCCGCGAGAACTTGCTCTGGTGGCTGCCGAACGGAAAGAGAGAGTCGACCGGCGCGCCGATTTCCGCCGTGGGGGGCGTGACCGGGTTGGTAACCCCCAGTGGGTTACTCGCAGTGACAACTTTTCGGAGTAGTGTCGGTCGACGCCGAGGAAAGTACGCGGGGTGGTGACTATAAAACATATACGTATATAGAGTTTTGGCGGAAACCAAAGCTGGTTGCGACCGCCGGCCGGCGACCCGGCTGAGGGCCGGTAATAATAATGTTTATATGACATGGAGGTCAAGGAGGTTATAACATAACCACCTCGGTTGTGTCGATAGGGGACGGTGTACTCGGTACGATTGTAGGTTTTTTTATTTTTTGGTCATCAATCTCTCGATTCAAGGTACTCTGTCAAAACTCGACTCCTTTAATTATTCAACTTCCCATGTGCTTCATAATCTGTGAGATGTATTCCATTCTTGGTGTTCCTCTTCCCATCCGCCGGCATCCACGCGACCGTCATGGCGCAATGTATATTGTATCCCTTATTTTAGTTATAGTTTTCCGACTTTTTTCTTTTTATTTCTTCTTCTTCTTCTATATCTACAACCATGGTGGTGGTACTCGGTGAACACCCATAGGCGCGGGTTGTAACGTCGCGCGCTTGTACATCGGGTAATATTCTATGACCGTGATGAGGTTTAATCTATTCTGTGGAGGTACTGTAACAGAATGGTTGATACCATTTTAGATAACAATGGGTAATAATTATCTTCGGAACAAACTTCCTGTTTCGAATATTTCCGATTAATGAAATCAATGCGAATGTATAGGTTTTTTTTTTGATACGTACGTTTTTAGTTTGTATTTTTACGTTTAAATTGCAAATTTCGTAATATTTTTACCCACTAGGACACCAGAAAGAACCTGTTGTATTTTTTATACCTACTGTAGAAGAAGTGAACACAGAAGTTTTTATTAAATATTTGTATTTCTGTATGCTTTGTTCGAATATACTTTGATTTTAACGCGATAAAACTTCAAGAAAATCTGTCCAACATGTAATTTTTTCGTTTTTACTCCCTTTTAACATTCTAGTGGGTAAACTTTTAAAAACAGCTTAGTTACTGATTCATTAATAACTGTTCGTTTGTATTACAAAGTGTTCTTGCCGAGTATGAAAAAAAATATCAACTAAAATCATATTGGTTTTCATTTTTACCCCCTTGCACCCCTTTTATCATTATTATTTTGGGACTTAAAAAAAATAGTATAATAAGTGATTCATAATTTGTTTGTTTGCATTATTCTTGTTAAATTTAAGAAAATTTCATTAAAAAAAAACTTATCACTTATCAGAGACAAGATCTCAAACTTAGAGACTGCAGTAGACTATACCTACAATACGTGATATAGAGATTATTGAAGTAGGTATACCCAACTGTAAAATAACTATCATTATACCTTGAAAAATCTGTAGGTATTCTGCGTATATTTTACGAATACGTAGTATACCTACCAAATTGATCAATGATAACGGCCATCATTTAGGTAAACTATACGATTATTGTCGTTATTGTAACACACATATTTTGGTCATTACAACTGAAAATTCGTGGGTATTAATTAATTAATAATGTAAAATTGTTTACATTATTAATTATGTTTTAATTAATGTTTTTCATTTAGGTTATGCCGATGGTTAAAATTAATGAATGTTAGTTAAACAGAGTTCAATAAAGTCAGTGTTTAAAAAATTTCAACTACGCTTAAAATGAGTACCTACCACCACCTATACCGAAACCAAATGGATACAAAATGTCTGTTAGTTCGAGAAAAAAAATGTCTACTTTAAGCATAAATAACAGTAACCTACCAATATATGTGTAGCATATTAATAATCAAAATGCTATTTTATACTGTAGATTTTATTGAGTTTTTTTTTTATTTTAGTTTTAGTAACACACTCTTATAACATTTTAAACAAAATACAAGCTAAAACAATTTTGACTGGCTCAAAATGTCAAAAGTGCACATCATCATTAACATCTTCAAACCTGTATGAATAAATACCGCAGTGTTCTAATCACATACCGAAATACAATTTAGTTCTGAAAACATATTGATGATAGTGTTGATCATAACATAAATATTATATTATACCTTGAGTGTAAAAAAAAAAAAAAAATACATTACTGTATAACAACAACTAAGTATTAAATGTAATTATTTAATAATGAAAAATAATTAAAAGATTTTGAATTTAATGTACCTAGGTAAGTATATGTTTACAAAAACTATTATAATAGATACTAGGTATCAATTTTTAATAACTTATGTATCTTTGCGTAATAAAATTTAAATATAACATATTTTTAAATAATATACATATATTAAACAGTATCAACAATTTTTAAACAAAAGATGCTCGAGTTCCCTAGGTGTTTTAGCTATTTCATTAATTATTTCTCCTGCGTCTAGTTTTATGTTGTGTTTCCGATGGATCGAGTTGTAAGCCCATTTAACATATTCTAAATTTAAAACAATATATCATATCTATTTTGTCATGATCGGTAATACATTTGCAGGATACCCTCCTGCATACATTGTATACATAACCTTTTGAACATTTTGGGGGAGTTGGTCATCTCTTAAAGGCTACATAAAAGTGAGGGCACAATTGTTCCCTCGTTGTCCTTTAGATGTCGTTGATAGTTTAGTTTGGGGAAATTATTTGTGTCGTTACAGCTTTATAAAATTTTCTTTTTTAAACTATAAACAAATACCTACGTATAATTATTTATCAAAGTAACAAGTTCGGAACAATTATTTTCTCAAAATAATATGCTTACTACACTACAAAAATAAATTTCTAGTTTCATTTGTTTTTGTTGTAGTTGATTAACGCCGAAAATACTGAATAACAAACACGCATCGTCTGAAAATGAAAAAACAAAAAAAAACATTTTTTAATTTTACTAGAGCTCATCTTATTGTATAGTAACGGAACTGTTCTGGAAAGAGGAAACTAACATTTTGGTCTATAAGCCTGAAAGGACTCTTAAGGGTTGAATTTTGAAAAACACGTGTTTTATTTTGTACTCATGCGTTAGTGAACTAAGTTTTTGAGAAAATCCAATTAAATGTTTAAGAGTTCTAAACTTTTATTAGTTAAAATAATAAGTGTTTCATTAATTTTGTTGCAGAGATTTGTACCACGTTTCTAGAAAACTCGACCAAAAATTAATTTTTCCTTTTCACTCATTTAAATCCTTAAAAAATTAAACTGTCTACATAATAAAATAAAACTACAAACCAAATTTCATAATAATTATAGCTTCAGTATTTTTGATTGGAAACGATCCTATAAATCACATTTTTTTCTTCAGTTTTTACTAGCTTTAACCTTTTCGGGGGTTAATTTTTGAAAACCGCAATGGTATGGTGGTTTTTCGTTATTTGTGTTAAAGAATAATTATGAAAAGCTTCAAAATATGAAAAAAAAAAAAATGAAAAATTATCCCTATTCCCTATTTTCAACTCTGTTTGTGTTGTGTAAAAGATTGACTAAATAAATAAATTTTAACTCAAAATATTAGGTTTACGTACCGCAGTATACATTGCTAAGTTTACGATTTTAGTGTACGTCATTTTCATTTTTAGATTGTTAGCGTTGTTCATTGCCATTGTAAGCAAAACCAATTTTTGACTTTTCTTGTCCATTTCTATCCAGTTACTGCTGTACAAAGCATATGTGATTGCTTCTTTCTAAATAAATAAGTTACAAACATTCAGTATTTAATTTGTACTGCAGTAAAACTAATAATAGAAAACTATACCAAATTACTGACTCTGAAGTACCCGATCGAGAAGGGATGTGAGATTTTAAATCGGTTTTGCCCATTTTTATTACCTTACAAAATATTTTATGAACTTTTATAACTTTTTTCTTTTTTTTTCACATTTTACTATACTACGGCCACTGAGAGAGCGCTACTCCTTCGCGCATCCAAATGAATTGGTTCCGCGGTTTCATACCCAAATTTCTCCCACTCTACTACCTACTCGCTATGCGTCGACCGTCGATCCGCGACGGTAGCGCCAACGGTGGCGGCGGCCAGAGTTGACGGCGGCCAGCGTTCGGGAAGGTTAGGTGGTGGGAATGCGCGAGATCGGACGAATTTTGGTCGCCGCCCAAAAGCGCTCTCTCAGTGGCCGTAGTATAATATAAGTAAACTATTGTACATTAGGTATACGTTTTAGTAATATTATATTACATTATGTTACATTACATCTGAAGTGCGAATGTTTTTTGAAATATAAGTTTTGTATGAGAGGATCGAGAGAAAGAACAACCAACTTTATGTGATGATAATTTCAATTCAATACATTTATCTATAACAATATTTTCCCTTGCCCCTTTGAATCAGATTAAAATTTGTTTTCTGACATCAAACAATGTTGAATATTGGTAGTATACGTTTTAATTTCTGTAGAACTTTCAAGCATACTGCTACATCGATCAAGGAAATAACTCATCAAATAATAATAGGGCAA
The DNA here is from genome assembly GCA_017140985.1 of Hormaphis cornu. Taxonomy (NCBI): domain Eukaryota; kingdom Metazoa; phylum Arthropoda; class Insecta; order Hemiptera; family Hormaphididae; genus Hormaphis; species Hormaphis cornu. The sequence continues at coordinate 28,890,360 of CM029358.1, forward strand.
CAGTTTATGTACATTTTAAGAGTTTATTTTTTAAAGTAAAAATGTTGGATTTTATAGGATATCACTTATTAGTAACAGCCAAATTAAAGCACTTATGGAATATTAATCGAGTCGTACATAGTCGTTTCTGAAAACTACATGCAAAAAGTCTATTTTGATCGACTACCTAGTCGATCTGTATGTAGCTTTAATTAAACATACTTTATTATGGGTTTAAAAACCAGTGGACTGAAAACTTGTGACAATATAGTTAATGTTGGTGTTTTTACTTACTTTTTCGTTTATAGTTCCAAATAATCGGCAAGCCACGAACAGTTGAAATGTAAACAAAGGGAGTGAGGAGAACAATTTAATCGATGCAATGGGCTCTGTTAGTTTATCACCATAAACAGTCTGCAATTTGACATAAAAAATTGTATGATATTTGTGGGCATTTCAATAGTACATTATATTTTCACATTAATTATTAATAATATTTTAACCATGTCTACCGGATTATAAATTATATAGGTACCTATCAATTATAGAATATACTATGGTTTTATAATGAACGTACTAATATTAAACGAGCGTCTTGGGGGCAAACTTGCGCAACCAATCAGAAACGTTCATATTTTTTTTTTGAGGTTATGTGCCCTCCACAAAAAAAATTTCCATCAATACTGATAACAAACATGAACGTTTCTGATTGGTTGCGCAAGTTTGCCCCCGAGATGCTCGTATTATTAAGATTTAATTATTTTAAGTTGGTTGTACTGTAATATTTTGTTACTGTTTTTTTTTTTTTTTTTTTTTTTTGTATTACAAATAAAATCAAAATGCAATAATACATATGTCTTTTGTCTGTTGTTATGTTGCGAAATAAGAAGTTGTATGAAACAAATTTCATTATAATAAAACAATAAATTTAAATATCAACAGTTTTACTATAGATAGTTATCTATAGTAAAACTGTACATAGTTAAACATTTTTCAGTTTTGAATTGGTAAACCAATAATATTTTCTTACCATTGCAGTAAGAAACCAAACAACGATGTGTGCATACGATGCAACAACAATTTGAGTCAGAACTGGTGACCGGATAAGTTTATAAAAATCACTCATGGCTCTATAAAAAAAATAAAAAATCAACAGTTGTGTTCATATTATATATCCCAACATGAACACTCCGTCAAACTGCGTGTAAAAAAAAAGTCTAAGAACGTAAGAAAATCAGCTCTAAAAGTCGTGATATCATTTTATTGCTAAGTATTTAAACTGTGTATAGCTATAGATTGGTGACTTTAGTTAAAAATTCTCAAATATTATTATTTATTTATTGTATGAGAATACATGCAGTGGTTAATAACTACCTTTAAAATATACAGTGTGACACTATAATCAAGTGTTAATATTAAAGTTTAAAGTTGCCAAGCTAAGTTCAATTATTATCAGTCAATTTTAACATAAATAATAACAGTATATCTATAGCTATAAAGATCAAAAATACTTAGCTATAAAATGATATTACAACTTTTAGAGCTGATTTTTTTCATACTTGGCGTTTTTTTCACGGAACTTACCGGAGTGTTTTTGTTGGGATATCACTAATTTTTTTTGTTTATATTTTAATTATTGCCTACACCCTACAGTATGTACAACATTTCGATGGTTATTTTTTTTTATTAGATTTTTAAGTTTTAATAATTTTCACTATTATAATAAAGAAATCTTTTTATGATTGTTGTATTGTTTATCTAAATTGTTCTACTGGAAACTTGGTAGACCAATTTACATTTACTTCTTAAAACTTTTTTTTCCCGTTTACAATCCATTTTGTAATCAATATTTTAAAAAAAAAAAAATTTGAACGCGTACAATATCAAATCACCAATATTTTTTTTATTATTTAGATTTAATCCACTCAAAATCAAAATAAATTTTTATTCTTTTAATCGTAATAAAACAAAATTATATTGATTAAGTCGAGGGCATCGGATATCCCCTTGTATTTTCCTTGTTTAGACCAATAAGCTAGACAATAATTGAGAGATGCTTTAAATTGTCCGATTTGAAAACGGCAGTTTCAATTCTGCCGTAAAAACATTTGAGTGGCTTGACAACTTTCCTATGTTGCGTAGGAAACGGAATTTCGATTTTTTGAACAAAATATGTACCTACTTAATATGGTACATTATAAATTACTTTATATACTACCTATAAAATGTAATTTTAATTTTTAAAAACTGTGAAAACTATTGAAATGATGAATTATAATCATCTCAAATTAAACATTGAAAAAATAAGACGAGAGCAAGTACCACGTAAAGAACTAAATTTTTAAGTACGTACCAATAATTGGAGTGAGTGTATACTACCTAAGGCGATCCTGGCCCACCTCCTGGCTATATAATATAACTACTTGCAACTAGATAAAAATTTGACTCAATGTTTAATTTTTAAAGTTTTTTATGTTTGTATTCTTAAAAAATAAATATCTTATAGACTTTAAAAAGTGCGATTACAATCGTTTTATATTGAAAAAAAAAATGTTTTTGTTAATTTCGAAAATCTCTTTTTCTCTCCGTCCAACTCAAAAAAGGCCTATCGAAATTCCGCCGGTTTATATTATAACTATTAGCATATTATTATAAGATTGAAAAAAATTACTCACTTGTGCACCTTTTGATGGGCTTTTATAATCAATATCAACTCGTCGTACGTGTCACATTTTTCTTTTAATATTCCATTGTTCTTGACGGCTATAAATTGATTGCAAAAAGTAAAATTACTCGAGCACAATTTTACATACATCTAAAACTGCAGGTACTCGTACGTTACAAATTGAAATTTAAAACAATTATTAACATATTAATCTGCAACCAAAATACATAATATTATTACTGATGTTCTAACGATGACGCAACCGATAATTTTTCTAAAGTCGTGTTTGACTGAAATCATACTGGTATAATAACAGAAAACCTTTTTTCAAATGAATAAAGCACAAACTTGGTGTGCCGGCTGTGCGCATGCAGTGTTAATAACAAATGAGGCCAAGATTTTCAAGTGGCCTTCAAAGGCTGATTTTATGGGACATCACGATGATGTTTTAAACATTTAGAGCCATTTGACTGTGATAAATAAATCGTGTTGGTTATCTATTCGTATCTTTTTAAATTGTCTAATAAACGTATATTATTATTATTAAATGGTTTTGAACTATACGTCATAATGTGCAATGCAAAAAGGAAATGTAAAATACGTAAATTATCTCCTATTTGATTATTTGATAATAAAAATGAAACGTTCGTTTCTTAAACGCAAATTTTCTGTATTGATTTTCTAGACACAGTTTCGGGTTCTTCTTACGCAATCGTACTATTATTATAAAACTAACATTTTTAATACTTCACTGACGATTCAACGAGCGGGACGTAAAATAGCATTTTGATTTCAAACTTGTGGTGGATTACAGCTCGAACTTTTATCTGTATTATTACAATTAATGCGATTCCGAGTAAAAAATCAGTGATTCACTTTTAGTGTTGTTCACTAATCCGTGAAAGCAAAAACCGAGATAGCTGGTAACACGCGTGCGCATTAGTTCAATATATATATGGTGGATTGCTTTGCATTTACAAGAATCTGGTCTCCCCGAATCTTTCATATTGTACTTGCTCTTTTTCCCTATAGTATGAAAGAAAAAAAAAACATCCATGAAACAATCGGTGTTTGAATGGGCAGCCACCAAATGGGGCCTGTATTGTTCGTATACTGCAGGTTTGATGTGTTTTTTACCAAAAGCATTTTTAGTTCATTCATAAAGAAAAGTGATTGAAATTGGTGATTATAAACGGTCACTATAAAGTAACTTTAAGGTGCTGCGAACAGAATCCGTTTCCGTCGGGTTGTTTCGTGTCGTCACGAACCTTTTTTTTTTTTTTTTTTTTCGTCGGAGGCGTCACAGATGTTATCAGGGCGTACAAAATCATCTATAATATAAAACACGAAATTCCTAGATAATGTTTTTGTCTGAAACAATAATTGATGGTTTTGACGATCAATAAAATATGTTTGCGAGTCAGACGAGTTAAAAAAAGAAAAAAACAAATGGTTGGTGCGAATTATCCACGCTTTACGGTATCGCATAGGTGGGAGGGTGACTTAGCCCCCCACACCCCAAAAAAAAAAAAAAACCGTAATCGAACCCATGGAACGTGATGCATTCCGCTACTTGCAAGTCGGGCCGCTATATTGTGAAAGAAAAAAAAGAAAGAGAATTGAACAATAATAATAAATATTGACTGCAGCACACCTGCCGTGTTCGCCATCATCCGCGCGTCGTCGTCGTCGTCGTCGTCGTCCCCAGCTGCGGCGGGGGACGACCGCCATTCGCCGTGGCCCAACGATTGCACCGCGTCGCCGATCCTTTCCAGTTGGCAGATGATCGCCGTGCACGCGGTCACCGTGATCAAGTCGAAGTACATTATGGCCGTGATGTTGGTCAACAGCACGATCGCCTCCAGGCAATAAAACACGTAAAAGTGCTCGTTGTACGTCACGTCCGCCACCATGAAGTACATGTTGTACACGTTCATCCGGTACGTGTACGGCGAGCCGCCGGCGCTCCTTCGCACGTTGACGTACGTGCCGCGGAACGCGAGCGGGGACGCGGCCCAGATGAACAGGGCGGACGCGGAAATGGCGATCAGCGCGAGGGACAGCCGCGCGGAGAACGCGCGCCACGCGCGGAACGTGTCCGCGCTGTAACCGGTGCGTCGGGACGGCCGCGGGAAGTCCGAGCCCGAGATCTCGTGGCACGACGTCCACAGCCTGTCGGACTGGCGGACGATGAACGCCAGTTTGCCGCAGTTGAACGTTAACATTATCGAGTACGCCAGGTAGGTGAAGACGGCGATCTTGTCGCTCGCCCACCGGTACAGTCCGACCGGTATCGACGCGACGACGACGGACGAGGGCAACACCAGCCCGAACACCACGAGATAGTGGTACGCGTTGCGCCCGCTGATTTTAAACGTTCCGGGGTCCAGGATCTGGCACAAGCCCACGAGCGACGCCAGCTTCCGGTTGAAGATGCTGCAGCAGCGTTCGTTCGCGGACGAGTTCATCGCGTGCTCTTATCGCCACTGTTTATACGAACTCGTGAGAATCGTCTGTGAACATAATATATACAATCAAACGCATTACACGATTTATACGAGACTGGTGCGTTCCGGTCTCGCAGCCGTGTCAGCTACCTGCACGAGTATAAACTGTTTGAAGCCCAAAGGAGTAAATATTTTCGAAACGCGAAGGCCCCACCGGGTAATTCGGTTTTGAGCAAGTATAGGGTAGAGTTACTGCTGTCATGAACATGAGGTATGAGGTATGGGTGGGTACCGTTCGCGAGCCAAGAAACATTACTCAAAAGTATCGTCTTGCCGCGCACAAAAAATATTATTACATAGAACCTGATGAAAGATAAGAAGAACAATCGGAAACATTTAAATCGACACTAATAGTAACTACGTACAATGTGTAACGTTATTGAGAAATAAATGTAAAATACTCTTACGGTCAGGTCACTCACTACTATACGGTTCAATTTGAGAATCTTTCAACCTGAAAATGTACTGGCGATCGTGTGCCGAGCGCTGCAGGCTGTTCAGTTCTAGCTCTGCTGGTAATACATAATATTATGTACATTTGAATGTTTGATCGCTTTGCTGGCAAAATTCAAACGTTTGGACGTGCCTCGTCCTACGCGTGTATCTACTTACGAAGATAATGAAAAAAAACGGAGTAAAATGCTTATGAAATCTCATTTGAAGAACCTTCTCTCGGTCGATTTTCCAATTTAATTTCGATCACGTGCAGACCAATTCACTGTTATGTTACCCGCACGATTTATTCAAACAAATTAATTGCAGGACCAAACGATTCTCGCATCTACGCGTTACATTTCACTGAGATTTTTTGCAATCATCCGCGTGTTCTTCGTTTCCGCTCCCCCACACGCTCGCGACATTCTAAAACCCCTTGATGTATAATCACTTTCAACCTCGTCTCCGTCCTTGACTCTAGTTGTCATTAGAAAGCTATTATTGTTTTTCTACTGGAAGCTGGTTTTGTTGTACAACAAAACGCTTTTGGTTTGATTTTTTATGAATCTTTATGTTATAATAATTGTTGAGCAGAGAGAGGTCGATGAAAAATATTAAAATCGCGTAAATGCTACAGTTCTGTCGCAATACACATTATGTACTTCCGTAACGGCATTTTCTATGTTGGAAATATTTTGAAGATTATGGTTGAAATTTATCATCGATGTTTACGATACGATAATAGTTTTTACAAACACGCCCTATTTTACTCGCATGGTTTTATTGTGAACTGTCATATTCATACGACATTTAGTTCAAGTATTACAGTTTTACTTGACTAAACACCACATTTTTTACAAAAATATTTAAATTGTTTTGAAACAGGAAAAATGTTTTATAGAATTTTCGAACGGTTGAATCGTCAGTTTTGAAATTCTAGTCCAACTGCAGAACAGAGATATTACGATGAATATGATTTTTTTTTTTTTTTTTTTAAGGACGAGCTGACGACCAAGAATGATATACTTTTGTTATAAACAAACGGTGTTTCGATGTTTGCGTAAGGGTGAGGAGGAGGACCGAGACGGCAAAGAAAAACTGTACGAGAATAACAAAAAAATTAGAAGAATTTTACCGTGTAAACGAACAAAAACAGTTGGTCGACTCGCCAAATTTCGATGAACACTGGACAAAAAAAACACCAAGTCCACATAAGCTCAGACACGCACTCGCAAACGAAATGCATTGATGTGTGGTGTTCAATCGTCTCGAAACGCGCAGACTGAACGCGTGGCGACAGCTCCGACGCCTTTTGTACAGTATTTTTGTCTTCGTTATGTTTTGTTAAAAATTCTTTAAAAAGTAAGTTCAAAAGAATGCAGTCGCCAAAACGTCCTCGGGCCGCTGTCAGAATCGTGTATCGGTCAATTTCATAAAAAAAAGTTTTTTTCGAGGCGGTATTTACTCGACATCGAGGCAGTGTAGGAAATATTGGCTGGTCGGGCATAAAATATTATTATTTTAATATTTTACCAGACGCACTCAAACACGCCACACTGTTGCAATAGGCAGGTAGGTGGTTTTAGTTTTTCCGAAAAACTTTGTGCATCGGACGTCCTTCGCATGAAACTATCGTTTATGTATAATATATACAACGCACCGCGCGCGAAGTAAGTTCGCGGGCGTGTCCGGAAGCAAAGAAAATTCGAAAAAACTATACGCATACCGATATTTCGAAAAATTACCCGCAATTTATTATTAAACGTATGTATAATACGAGTGCGTATGATTATCATCATACTTTATGTACAAAAAAATTACACGTCCGCGCATAAATAAAAAATTTAATTTTTAATGCGTTGCATGGAGGGTTGTACTCCTCGTAGACGTAGCTGATACGAACATTTTTATAGACGCCATAGTGGTTTTTGCATATTATACTAAACAGCTATAATCCGTTCCACGAGAGAATAATCAGTCCTCAAAACTTTTCCGCCTTATACTCTGAAATAAAACGGATCAATTTGTATTTCGCGTCGGAAATCTTTGACGCTCGGAAAAGGAAGTCGACGTGAGTCGAAATGCACGAAAACTGATTACTCTCTCGTGGAACGGAATATATACATATATATATTACCAGATATCTCAAATAATATAACTCTTACACTTACAAAGCCTGTGTGGTGCGGTGTTTTTGGGAATCGGAGTTTATTGGGGGGAAAAAATATCGGGCATTGGAGTTGGTTGGGAAAAATTGTTTTGGAAAAAATCGTTTTTGGAATATCATACTATACAATCTGTAAACTATACACACACAACATACATTATACGCGGTACATAATTCTAAAACCCGATGTCCAACGGCCGTTATGTGAAAAACAACAACGGCTAACGGAAACCCGCTATAAATTGTGTAGGTACATATAGTAAACAAACCAAATGTTTTATTGAGGTCCAACAGAATAGACGTACTATCCAGCGGTGTTCTGCCGCAATAATCCAGTTCGCAGTATTGGAGTTCACGCAACCCGAAAACCTGGAAACGTGATGTCACTATAGCGTATCGGAGATTATCGTGAATTTAGTCGCAGTGAAATTATAAATCATAGTGTTACAATTTGTTATTTCAAATGTTTTTTTTTTTTTTTTTCTACAGTCGGCCTTCGTGCTGCAAGACAAAGAGCAAAAGATCCAAAGCAAAAACTGTCTTCAAAAAAGTAAAACGTCTATTTATACAGTGTTATTCCGTTAAAAACTATTACCGACTTAGAACGTCGTATAAAATTTCGAAAGTCTTACAGGTTCCGTCAAAAACCGCGGCGAAAATCGGCGCCAACGTCGTATGAACGGATTTTTCTTTATAAAAGTGCAAATGTCCCAATCAACGATGTCGACGTTAAAATTCGAAACCCCAACAAATAAAAAAATCACAAAAATTATCAGCACAAATATATATATATACGTATATATACCTATAATATCTCGCTTGTTTTTTTTAATGTTTGGAATGTCAAAAGGTGTTTTATCCGTGATTTAAATCTTTTTAACCGATTTTTTTGCACGCATACCAAAGAAAAATGAATATTATTAATGATGTAAAATGTACGAAATATATTATATTGTGCTGGAAAACATAATGTACACAGTGTCGCGTGCATCTCCTGAAACCTGGTTGTGCAGTAAATTGTGGGTGCATATAATGTACAGTGGAATATTGTAGTATTGTAACGTAAAGAAAGAAAAAACCAGTTCTGCGCGGGTCACGCTCGTTCGTGTGTATATACATTTACATTTTACACGAGTAGCATATACGTATAATAATAATAAAATATTATACACACACACACACACACACACATATATATATATTATATACCTATAGGGTGAAACTTGCGGCCAAATTTTGCTATCTTCAAATTAAGCATTTATTCAAATATTAGTGTATAGGTACGTATTTGAAAAGTTTGCTAAATTCGTTATTGTAACATTTCGTTTTTTTAAAAACGTTGTCGAGACATAAGAAAAATTGTTAAGGTTTTTCATTTTTAAATATATACAGTAAAAATGTTGAAATGCTGAAAACAACACTCGGTATCTGTATGGATAGATAACTATTTATAGTTTTTCGTTCATATTTAAAATGGTCGTGGTATGGAAAAACGTCTTGAACGGATGATTTGTGCCTTCAAACGCACACAATTTATAGAAAGTACCTGATTTACATACTCGATTGTTTCTGCTTATTTAATGCTGCAGCAGAACGGTGAAAATATAAATTTGTTCCAATTTTTTTATGAAATATAACATTATGAAACAGTATAGTAAAAGATGTTTATGATACTGATCACTATGACTGTATAGAACTGTATCGATAAGTAGTGAAAAAGCCTTGTAAAATTCTATACTTTCATATGAGAAAGTGTTGCAACATTTTGTAAGTGTTAGAACAATCACTCGAAAGTCTGTTGAAACTCAATAAATATATTAATATACGAATTTTTTTATACTCGAGTACAATATAACGCAATATTAGAGGAGAGAAATTTACCTAAAATTGAAACGAAAATTTTTTTCCATGTTTTAATGACAACTTTTTTGTATATATGTATAATAAACTATTGAAATTTAAAGTTATACATAGAATTAAAATAATAATTATAGTGTAAAATAAATATAAATAAATAAATTTGGTAGGAATAGTTCTCCCCCGAGATAAAAAAAGAATAAAATACCTAACGGAACAGAGCATATTATTTTCTTGGGGACATAAATGAAAAAAAAAAAAAAAAGACTGAATAATTTAGAATTTAAAAATTTTATTCTTAAACCTTTCAAACTGGAGTTGGAAATCAAATATGAATACCTAAAATAATTCAGAATAACTCTCATTTTGATCTCACTATCTCGGTACTCGGTTGGTATAGGTATTAGATATAGGTACACCGACTCTATTTTAGAAACATTAATTAACTCGTCTGCAAATCATTATTAAAAATGGAACACTGATATTTTACTAGACAACTGCTGCAGTAGTACTTACCAATGTAAAATGCTGTATAATGTAGGCTGCGGGGCATAATAAACCAGATTACAAAAAAAAAAAAAAAATTAAAATTAAGTATTAAGATGTAATTTGCCTATTTTTTCTTCAATACTAATTTTAAATTAACGCGATCCACTCAATTCATACCAATTCGAAGTCAGTTTGGATTCTTTTTCCATATTTTGATACGGCACAAACATTATCGTAGCCAGTGGCGGATATCTGGGGGAGGGGGGGCTCGAGGACTAAACCCCCCCAATATATTGGCGATTCCCCCTAAAAAAATCATTGCCAAATGGTAAAAACATTGTATAAAAAAAAAAAAAAAATATTTATCGTTATAAAATTCGTAAAAAAAATTTTTTCTACAATACAGTTCGACTATTTATAATTAGAATTATGTGTGTAATCAAAACTAGGGGGGAAAAACTCCACACGGCTTACAAAAAATAGAAGTCCCCTCAACATTTTCAATGTAGATATCCGCCATCGTTTGTAACACTAAAAACATAATAGTACAAACAAAATCGATTGATTTTTCGTTCAACAAAATTAAATTAACTCAAAAACTATCTCGGCTCATGATCAACTACTAAATAGATCAAACAATAACCAACCGACTTTGGCCGACTAATATAATGTTGAAAATGATAACATTATAAACATTTTTTCCTCGTTCCTAACAAAAGAACATTTTACGTTCCTCAGAAAAAAAAACTGTACATTGTTTTGTGATAAATTTTAATATATCAATAAACACCTATTATATTGTATTTTGATATTCCAAACACGTATGATGTCCTTAACATAGGGCACACTTTTTAAGATGTAGGTTTAAACAAATTTTCTGAAAATTATTTACTAAAGTTCACCGTTTAACCATAATACTTTAATACACGTCAAAATAAAAATGTACGCGTATATTTACCCAGATACCTGTGTATGAAGAAGTAAAAAAAAAATTCTGACTAAAAATATTTTATCGCTAAATTGAAATTTTTTTTTTTAACAGATTACAACAGTGTATTAATTAAGCGCTTTTACTGTCGTAACAGGTAAATCTTAATCTGTGCGCGACCGTGTCAATAAAATGATAACGCGTCATGACGTTGAAAATACAATTGTTCTAGATAGAAATTGAAAAACGTACAACTGAAAATTGTTTACCTATTTAAATGTAAGAGAATGAATGAATGAAAAAAAAAATCGTTCGTTCCTCCGAAAAATCGAACGAAATTCCATTACGATCGCGTTTTGTTTTGCGTTCCTCGGCCGATTTGTTCCTGAAAAACGAGCAAAATTCGGAGTCCGCCGTTCTTTCCGAGTACCTTTACCCATACTTGCGATAACGATTTGACGCGTTCAAGACTGCTGCGGATTCCAAAACCGATCATTTTTTCATCTATTGGAACTCGTGTTTAAAATCACCCTGTACGTCAACGACACAATATTAGGTATACTATTATGTACGTATGTGCGGTGGACGAAAATTCAAGCGCGCGTTTGTGTGTACGTCAATAAAAATAATAGGCACAACCCATGTGACACCTGTCGAATCGGTCGAAGACGGTGGTTACCGGCGGCGGCGGCGAAGTCCGAGGAGAATGAGGTTAGTCGGCGGGACGCGGCGGCGACGGCACTCGGAGGGGGCCAAACACAATAATAATACATATGATATTGTACGTAGCCGTTGCAGCGAACTCCAGACAAGCCGGAGCCGAGGATATACCGCCGCCGACGTACACGTATACAGGGCGATTAGTTTGAACACGGCAAACACGGTTTTTGAAGAAAAAACATTGGACAGTAGTGGCCGAGGGGACCCAGCAGGAGCCTTCAACATAAATTCGGAAAAAAAAAAACGTATTGTCTCGTGTTCTTTTTGTTCACCTCACGGATGCAACACACACAATAAATCCGTGGCAATTATTCTTTTGGTACTCCTCCGCGTCGTTTCGTATCATATCACACCTATAGTAGTAGTGTACCCGTATCGGGTACGTTTTGTTTTTTAAGATTTTTTTTTTTCATCAGCTTCTAAAGCCTTGGCACCATTCGTGTCCGTCGCATGCCGTCATCTTGAGCTGTTCGTATAAAACCCGTATACAACGGAAGACTTCTTTAAAGAAGTGTTCACGTGGTCTTCCACTGGTGCTTTTGCCGTTCGTTATAAGATTTTTCATCAGAAAAAAAAAAAAATTCCCTTAGAAAAATCTCTAGGCGCGCAAAATTGGAAACCTACGTGTCTTTGCGTCTAGAGTTTTTCGGCGACGACGTTTCGAATGAGACGGGGAAAACGTTAACGCGAGAAGAATATTTTAAATTCTGGTCTCCAGTCGAAATGCTTATAAAGTATATTACGCACAGGGTTTGTAAAACGATACAAGTAACTCGGGCGATTAGTACTAAATATCTTATATCTTAATATGTAGGACGACTTAAGCTTTAAAGTACCACCCGGCGGCTGGGATAAAAAAATCGCCCACTATGATTTTTGAAGTACACTATACGTTAAGATCAAAGCACTCGGCTATTTCTACCCGTCTACCTACAGATAATAGAAAAAAAAAAAACATTCGTTTAAAATCAATACATTTTCCACCGCGCTCGGAATTAAAAAAATACTATTTGAACGAAAAATCGAACGTGCCATTAACTGTAGTACGACCAAAACGGCAAACGATCTAATCCGTCTACCGATCGTATCGCTATCGATTCAATCCGGCATCGCTCTGTATAAGTACTATCGCCGTCTTTGTCACCTGTCCCCCGATCGTTTACACACACAATACTGCATGGTTGTTTTTTTTTTCTTTTTAACAAAGAAAAACGATCTGACCAGCTTCTCTTCGTCCGCGCTTACATTCGTACGATATACATACGAGCTGGAAACCTTGGAGCATCTCGGAAGGAAAAAAAACGTACATAAAATATTATATATAGAGGTGGTACCCGATGAAAAAGAAATAATAATAACAAAATAAAACGAGATAAACGTGCGTCACACAAAAGACTTTATCCACCGAGAACGTTTCCAGCGTGTGGCGGAAAAAAAAACGTGAGAAACGTGATTATTTAATTTAAATTTTTTTTTCTTCCTGATAACAAATAGAAAAGCAAATATCATCCGACGGCGACACACGCGCACGCGGGGTAATTCGTCGAAAATAATTTCGTTATTGTAGGTATTTTAGGCGTTTTTACCATCCTATTCACACATGATTATCGTGTTCCATTGTACACCGTGTAGAATGTGTGTGCGTTGGATGAGAAACGCTATGACGAATACTAAAAAATTAAAAAAAAAGGTTAAAATATTGAGGGTGCTATAGGAGGGTTGGGCCCCCAAAGGCCCAAGTTCCAAAACATTTACGTCAATGTTATATAACTGATAATATTACTGTAGCCGTAATTACTTTAGAAAGCGCCTACCAAGGTTTGGCTTTGGCATAGCGATATTTTTTAAATTTAACAATCACTTTCACCCTCTAAAAATCGACATGCATAACCTTAAGTATAGAAACAGTATGTGTGTTATAGCATACGCGTGTTTAAATTTTTAAACCACTGAGCATTTTAGTTAGAGCCACCAGTTCATAGACATTTCATATAAAATAAAAAAAAACACGTCAAGGATATTGATGTTAAATAGAACCGCACGTTCGACGAGAGTATTGCCAACGGGGTTTGTACCTACCTCATTGTACATCGTATCCATCGGAGTTGATTGTTAAACTTCAAGACTTTCTTTTTTAATGAAGACAACAATAAATTACGAGTGAAAAATCTCGACAAATAAAATTCCTCTTCCTGAATGATATTTTACAGAGTCTATATTATAATGTATCCATGTGCTTTTATATCGATCAACCACTCTTAAATTTTTTATTTTTTGAACAACTACGGTTTGTTTATTGTCTAGTAAATTTTTAATAACGACAACATGTATATTACTCATAAAGAAGAAGGCAGTTTAAATATTTTGTAAACTAAATTTTTTGCACATATTAACTATATGCGTTATACCTAAATGTATATTTATTATTTCAAAAAGTAAAAACTAAAAAAGAACGATACTTGCACGATAAAGGTTCAGTAGCGACTACGCTCGGGTTTCAAAGTTGCGGTTTATCCGTATTATTCATTACCTGAATGCAACGATGTATCATTGCGTTTGAAAAAAACGATTCTGAGCCAGCTATTATATCTAATCTAAAAAATCCTGAGTGAAAATAAAAAAGATTGCGCATTACTCCTATATTATACATAAGTAAAAAAAAAAAAAATTGTATATTGTACCAAGCAAAAACTTTTTTTAATCTTTTATAACGCACTAAATCAATTTAGTACACAAAAGTTTGAAAATTACAAGGAATATTTTTCAATATCGTTTGTTTAATAGCCGTTCTGACGCCGGATTCGGCCATTTTTTCGTCGTTTTTGGCACATAACTTATAGAAAATAACCAAAACGTCAAAAAATGCTTCAAATCAAATAAAATTTAAAGCCAACATACCAACTGTTATGGGTTATTCAACGTAACGATTGGAACACTACCCGAAAACGTCATTGCAAACCTGAAAATTTCAAACTTTTCTCCGTGAAGTTCTCGATTTTTTTTTTTTTTTAGTCTTTGGGATAAAACTCCAAAAGTAAGCATAGTTTCCAAAAAAAAAAAAAAGCTTCAACCAAAGTACCACCGGACTCCATAAACTTTTTAGAAAAGTTACTGATTTCAAAAATTGGAGCATTCTTTCTTTCTATACGAAATGTTGTGGACAGAAAAAAAATAAACAATACGTTTCTCGCTCGTCGCTCAGAATCTACGTAAAAACAAACAAAAACCGACCATATGTAGTATAAGTAGATTGTTGGCGCCACCGAGTAAAAAAAACGACTATATATACCTGTACTATATATTATATTATACGAGGTGGATTTCAATAATAATATAAATAAACGATCGGAGAGAAATATAATATGCTAATTCAAATACCTGTACGTACAATAGTAAGCGTTATGACTGAAATGGGTTTTTTCCACGCGCGGATAAAATTCTCGCCTTTCCGAGCCAAACCGGATGAAACGGTTCCCCGAGTAAATCTGTACATAAAATACACGTATAGGTGTATAAACTATAATATAAAAGACACTTCAGTATACTGTATACCTACTATAGTATAAATGCCAACATAAAATATGCAAATTTAAATTCATCTTAATTGACCGGTGTCGATGTGTAAGTGTTAACATTTCTAGGTAATCTTCGATGTTTGTCTCGAGCACACACTCGTATTATAATATACAATACCATTTGATTCATGTGTTCGCAGTATATACACTATATTATATAATACTGTGTGTGTGTAGACTCGTATGTATTCTTTATTATCGTTCAGACGAATTTTATTGAAAATCGTTAAATTACTGTGTAAAGAACGAATTTAAATATCGTGTTCGACTCCGACTATAGGTAATTTCGGCTAATAATACGCTAAGGTTTTGCTTGAGATAAATCAGATTTATGAGTCTGTTAGTTAAACGCATACAACACTAATTTTTGCGGTTTGTTGAATTTCTCAAGTTGGTATTTTAAAGAAAATTAAATATCCAAGTACTGCACACGTCCATGTGTATGTGCATGTCATAATAAATTTACGTTCCTATGTACGCTATATTTGATCGTAAAGTCAGAAAACACACAAACACACACGTGACAGTATGACTTGAACAAACGCTTCTTTTTTTTTTAACTTAGTTTATACTAATAGTATTATAGGTAAGTAATATTATTAATTCATTAAACTGTAAGCTAAAAACTAAACAATTCCTATAATCCCAATATTTGTTTTTCTGAAATCTAAACAACGCAAAATATACTTCCAGACTCCGGTCCAACCCCTGCAGCTTTATAATGTCATTTATACATGGCGTCTTAATATCGAGGTCATAATATCACTGTATACAATTATAACATCTAGTAGTATTCCAATTTCGTTTTTAAAAATGTAAGATGGAATCTACATCTAAAGTGGATCGGAAAGTAATGTTCCCCCCAAGGACCGTGTTCAAGTCCAGTCCGACCCGGACAGTTAATCTATAATTTCTCGAGTTCGCATCGTTTTTCGGCACGTATACAGATAATAGCTGAAGCATATAGCGGTGCCACACGTGTCTATAATAGTTTGCGAGCTCTTTGAGTTTAGGCAATCGCGCTAAACCTAGTGACCTAGGGACCAAGGGAGAGGGCCGTATCAAAAGAATTACTTATGATTGAATTTCAGCTATAATTTTGTTTAAGATTCTAAGTTTAGTGAAATATCCATAAGATTTAACATGTGTGAGTGAGTGTTCACTCCGCAATAAGTTGTATCAGTACAAGACGTGAACTATACTATAACAACACTTTTGGCTTTTTTGAAACCGTAGTACGCGTCTGTTTAAAATTTATAGCATAAAGCGAAAAAAAAAAAAACTGAAAGAAAGAGTGTAAATTCTAGATCGAGTGAGAAGTCGTTTGGAATAGCAACCATACGCTTTGGGTCACTTCTTTGGGTAGGTCACAATGTTTCGGATGATACGTGGTTCAAACGTTAATACGTTGGTACCTGAAATCGACGATAAATATACGCTTCTGCTCTGCTAAGCCTTTGCAAATCGTGTACCAAAAAAAAAAAAAAAAACCCCAAAAAAATGAAAAGCCCATTGGGGCGAATATCTATTGAAAATGCTTCTATATTCTTATATACTTAAAGCGTACAATATTTGTACAATTTTCAGGAGGGGCTTGTAAAGGTATTGGGAGGGGGAGGGGTACGCCCCCCCCCCCGGACATCCGCCACTGGGAAAGCCAACGATCGAGAGAACGCGCAAAACGTAATTTCGAGAAAAATTTAAGAAAAATTCGAGAAAAAAATGTGTACCGCCCGCCGACCGACGCCCAAAATCCTCGGAATTCGTGACAAAAAGACAATAATAATAATAATATTATCATTATTATATATACCTTCTCTTTGTAATAACATCTTCGTAGTATTGTAATAATGCGACCCCGACCCGACGGACGCGGGACTCGTCGTCGGCGGCGGCAGCGGGGCGGCGACGACGACGACGACACGGCAAAGCCACGCGCAGTCCGGTTCCTCCAGCTGTTCGAGTCGTACATGCGTACACCGTCCGCCGAACGGATTGAAACGCCGACACGCGCGATCGTAACGACAAATCCTTATAAACATTATTATTACGAAATATTGTTTCCAGTGACTTTATTTTTCAGGCGCACTCAATACTGTATTACGTGTTGTGCGCGACTCAACATTATGATAACGAATCGGTTCGAATACCTATATTATGTGTTCTTTTAATAATAATAACTCGTAACGTTCATCGAAGATTAGTTATCGTCGGATCGAACTGCGTGGACGGACACCCGCTGCAACAGTAAAAGGAATCGCTAATTTATTGCCATGATTTTAACAGGTACGGTATTTATATATATACGCAATTATATTGTATCGCCATTTTTAAAAGCTATGCTCCGACCGTTTTCGGAATCAAAAAAATACACGACATCGGCGGATTCGACTAACTAAAACAGTTATCACGGCGTTTGGACGAGAGACGTTTTTAAAATCCTTGCTTCGCTCAGAATCTAAAAGTTTTATAAAACGAAAACTTATACATCAAAACTATATAATACGATCAAGAGCTGTGAATATAAACTCGGGAGTTCCTACATTTGTTTTAAATTCTGTGAAATACGATATTTTAAAGTGTATGTAGGGATAGATAGTACATGAGACGTTATTTTCGCTATTTGTTTGGCTCAGAACGATTGTGCGGTTCATTTTGTAGGAGATAATTTATATCGATCTTACAACACGTAAGAGAGATATAGGTGTATTTTAATATAGTAGGTGTACAATTTTCGTACAATCTTCAATCACCATGACTTAAGTCGAATAGTTAAATGTTCAGACGTCAGATTATAAATGTCGACAAGTGAGACCATGCATACTACACTATACCAGGTGTACCAGGTACTAAGAAAATTTTTTAGAAATCTATAAAATTCATCCGAATTCAAGTTCATTTATTATTTAAGAATTTGCCGAAAATTGTATACGTGTATAATAATGTACAAACAATGAGTTCAAGCTTTAGTAAACTTACACTGATCTATTCATCAAACAGTACTAGAATATATATTCTACTTTTTATACAATTTTGTTTTTTCATTTACACAAAAATCTTAAACTATTCAATATTTATGCGGCCACATTTTAACGCCGTGTAGCCAAGTTTGAAGTAGGTATATATATATAAGTATAAACATTTTCATTAATTTTCTGAACTGTATTGTTACGCATAAGTCATATTCAACGTTACATACTGTTATAAAACCCAAAGTAAAAATTAAGAACGCAAAGTAAAAGTAGATGTAAAAACTGTTTGATGTTTTGCAATGTACATGTGTACATTTGAAGACAATTTGAAGTATACAGAACATATTTGTTTACGATGAAAGTCTTCTAAAGCTATTTCTATTATATTTGTCTAACGCCCTAACCTAATGACGATTTATATTCGAATAATGAAAGTCTATGATTTTATCCTCCGGACGCAGCTATTCAAAAGTATATTTGTGCCTACAAGGTACCTATATTATACTACATCGGTAGTCATAATATTTTGCAAACCTATTGTTGGTATCCTTTACAAGAAGAATCGTGCACTGTAGGGGGTTTAGATACCTCTTTTAAGAACGATTTCTCCTCAAGTTAATATTTTAATCAAGTGTTCGAGGTACGAACTTTATGTTCTGAACGATTTAAAAAAAACTACTTCTTGAAATTTGTTTTTTTTTTTTTTTACATACTTTGGAGAAGAATAAAAATAAGTATTTAATGTGTTGTAGTATGTTACGCATTCTTTTAAAAACAAAAACAAATATTACATATTTTATGGTATACGTTTTTTTCGGGGACTTTTACAATCTATAGAATCTACTATTTAGTTTCAGCATTCGTTATGCATTTTGGTATATACAGTTGAACCAATTTTTTATTACCAATTTTTAACTTGGATGCTGAGTCTTTTAACATCTTTTTTATTGTGAAAATGATTTCGTTTTTATTGGTACGTTTCTCATATTTTTTAATATACGTTTTAATTCCGTTTTAACATTATACACGCTCTTTCGATTATGTCGTATGTGCCCCCCCCCCTAACCTGACCTAACCCATTTTTAAGTAGAAGCGATTGCTCCTGAAAAAAGGCTCTCGGCACGCCACTGCCCCCTGGCTAATATATAAACCGATGATGCGGTATAAAAGAAAGTATAGGTGGGTACCCTAAATGCGAATCACTCGCTGTTTTTATTTTGTTTATAACAATAGTAATTTTCTCTGTACCCAGATTATACGACATTGAAGTTATACACTGAAATACGTTAGGTTAAGCGAATTCTGTATAAATGAGGATTTTCCCGGTCACGTTTCGCTAAAACTTTGTGAAAAAGCTTGATCAAAACATTATCTAGCGCAGCACGCTGCAGTTAATCGCGAGAACATGTTATTAGGTAATGCAATCTATCTATATTCCCACCATGATGATAATCATACCGTAGTCGAACGCACATTATTCCGTACGTGATTTTAAAATGTTTCCCCCCTCGATGTTACAGACGTGTACAACTGTAGACGATCGACACACGCGTGCTACGATCACTCCGGTAGTCCGTAGTTCGCACACCCCGAGGGACGTAATAGAGAATGACTCGTCGGTTGCCGTCATGAACTTTCATTCGGTTGCCGACCTATTGCCGTGGATGTTGCTGCTAATCTCCTCGACCGGCAACTCGTCTCCCGTTACCAACAAGGTAAGCAACTGGAACGAAGAAAATTAAAAAAAAGAAAAACAATTTGCCGTTGAATAAAATTCACCTACCTTGAAAAGTATGACGTTGTTGGTAAAACCGTGTAGAATATTGTTGTTGGACTGTTTCGTATACTCTGTTTTGTGTGAGAAGTAACAAAAACCAGTTGGTACGTTGGTGTGATATCTCTTCTGATTGTCAATCAGCTACAGTCAACACAATAACAGTAGCCGTTATTACATCGTAAAACAAACTCGTTTTTTTATTCGGAATTTTCGTGAATGACCGCTCTGTGTCTCATATTGCGTACTATTATTTTCTTATGCCATGTTATGTAGACTGATACAATTAATATTATACAGGCGTTGCGTATTATTATTATTTACCACTTGAAATCTACGTATCTGTAGAATATAAAACACATCGCCCCGACTAGTATAAATGTCAACAATAACTTAAGTTCTTATAATTATAAGTAATAACGAGCACTTGAAAAAAAAAAAGAAGTACTAATCCAGTATTTAAGTCCATCTCCTTTTCTCGGATTCCGATAAATCGACTGCGTTATAACTACCTGTATTGTTTTAAAAAATAACTTTTGGCTATTGTTATATCTACATCCAATTTATATGAACACGCGTTCATATACATGCGATATACTTAATATGCGGTCAATTCTTTACATTATTGTTCTTACTATACATGTATCGGCCAAGACAAACTATGTACTGCTGTAACTAAAACTGCGATGCGATACGCCTTTCCGTATTAGAAGAGGGTCGCACTGGTGGTACATTTTGTACATAAAACAGAGATGGTAATTACGTATTTAATGAATATAACGAAATTTCTGTACGCATAGGTAATATTATGATGTCCGAATTTCAAATTATTTTTATCGTTAGAAAAGTAATTCTACCCTGCGCGTCTTATAAATGCGCGTACCTCCATATTGATATTACAATATAATATATATATATATATATAGTCGCACTCCGATAGTGATTCCAATTTTGTTTTACACCATTTTACAACCCTCTTCAGTTGAGTGTACAGAGAGGTATATTTAAGTATATATTAACCACGTTTATGGTTAAATTCGTTATACGTAGGTACCTATATAATATATTACACTGCTGCAGTCGAATACGAACGGTTTTTGAGAAGAAGAACACAAAAAAAATACAATAATATGCTGTATCCACGTGTATAACCCCTCAAACAATCGCAGGCGGCACATTGTCTGGCACGTCTTGGAACAGTTTTTATGAGGTCCAGCGCGTATTAGCTGGGCGTGTCTCGAACGAATTTTCGTTTATAAGCCTCCGGGTGAAAAAAAAAAAACCGTACACATGTATACACGTGTATGCATCTAAGAGAAAAAAAAAACCGCATTGGTGCCGGCGAGTCTAGGGTTGACTTTTATAATAATATATAATATAATACGCCTCGACACAATACGATCGGTACACCTGGCTCGGCGAGTCGTTATTCATAGAAAACCATTATAATATTTTATATATATTTCAATCCGTGTTGAATTTTACACGAGATCTATCGACAATAATCTCCCGAAACAATTTATTTCAATTTGAGCATTTTTATAATAACACGAATAGCGTGTGCATTGTATTAGGCAATATTTATTGTTCAAATATACTTAATAATATGCGTTTTCTATCGTTTGCGGGGGAAACACGAGTATTTTTTATAAGTAGTTCTAATAGTTATATTCGTAAGAACAATGTGTATTATACCACCTACCACCTATTTTTTTCAAATATTTTACGCGACGTTATTTTTTTATAAATACGCATAGGTTTTTGCTTAATTTTATTGATAAGAACCGCAATTTGTGTCGATTAAAGATAAAATATTATGTTACATAATAAAAAATTAAAATACGTTCAAAATATATTACACGAACGATGTAGTAGGTGCTTAAAATATTTGACTATAAATTTATTAATATTATGTAGATAAATAGGCAAAAATTATCGTACTGACTTATATTGCGCGCTTACTAAATATATTTTTTAATATAAGTTATTTACTAAAAAAATGACGAGAAATGAATTTATAGTTGTTAGAAACCGGTATACGTATATTATGAATTAGATATATTTTTAAAATATTTCAAAATATAGGTACAGCTCTAATCGCGACTGTATGTTTTCATTCGACTATGTATATTAAATATATTTTTTCAATTTTATGAAAACGATTTCTGGAAAAATGCGTTATGAAAAATAACAAAAACTAAAAAGTTAAAGGAAGTGTAAAAGTTTTTTTTTTATTCTTTATTTAATAATTCTGTACGGTTTTTGTTTACTGAGAGATACAGAGGGCTATAATGGCACTTGTCCCGAGCAGGAGCTATATTCGAAGTGCATCCGAATAAAATACAAAAAAAAAATTTTTAAACTTTTTAGTTTGAGGAATTCATGTGAAAAAAAAAATCGACTTCAAAAATAAATATTAAATTACATCATTTGCATTGCCCATTCTTTAACAGGGAAATCTGCCGCCGAGTTTTTAATTTTTTTTCTCTTAAGGGCCTTCACGGATTTTTTGATACAACTAAGTTTGTTATTTTTCCAATTTTCGTTCTGAAAATTGTTTTTAAGTTTGTAATTATATCGAGAAACGTCACGTGTATTACAGACATTTGCGGGAGCGAGTTTAATCGTTATTTTAATAGTATAAACGGGTTTGTAGTCACGTCGATACGTTTTATTTTTAAAAAACGTCGTTTTGTATTACCATTATTGTTATCTTTCCGGTTGGCTTAGAGATATTAAGTTGAATTAAAGACCGAATCACTGTGTTCTTACAAAATGGTTTTGCAAACAAATAAGTTTTCATGGCCGTCCAAAATCGATGAAACATCGTCATATAATTTCAATATTTCAACTATTAATTTAAACATAAAAATATTTTCAAAAATTTCCCACTGTAAGAAACATATTAGTAGACGCATATCGTAACGAGTTCAGAACCGTTTTCCGAATGAAAATCGGACAATCCTATTGCCTAATCACGGAACCGTTGAGACCGCACGTTTGCGTCATAGTGCGACTGAGACTATGTTTGGATGTCGGGTATTTTTGAGAATAAAAAAAAAATTCCGTTAGGGACCTCGAAAAAATATTTGCGCATCCAAAAGTCTAAATCCTGCAGCTGTATCGCGCGACATCGCTCGTGTCGGAAACCGCCGTTAAAGCAGAGACCGTTCGCGTACGTATATAATACTAATCCGTATACAGCGATCGTCTGGACCAGAAACCGTTGCAGCGTGCGCGTCCAAGACCGAAAAGCGATGGCCAGTACACGCGCACACAATAGAAATCTTCGAAAACCGAGTGTGTCGTATATTATTACCTACACCCACAACCTTGAATGAATACAATATAAAACGACAGTAATATATAACAATAATAGTACAATAATATCGTGCGTGTTTGTGCGCAGAGGAACACGCGCGCTCTAAAACGGATTTGTTTATACTATATAATATATGATATTACATCATATTGGGCACTCGAAAAATCATATGGAAACGGCCCGCGAGATTAAACAGAATAAAATACGCGTTACGTATATCTGTACGTTTGCGAGATGCGTCCGGATACGAACGGTACATTTCAGTGATACAATATTATCTCCCTACATGGGTTTCAACCCGCGGGGTAGATTGGTTTTTGCAGCCATCATCCGTTCTTCTCTCGTGTCCGCCTTTCTTTTCATTTCTACACACGAGTCGCATCCTTTATCGTCTGTCGAATGAATTCTAAACTTGGTCTTCAATAATCAGTTTTAACGACCCTTCGTGTCTCGCGTGATATGGCCTTTCGTTTCGTCTTCTAACTATGTTTTTCCATAGTAACTTTCCTACTCGTCTCTCCAGTACTTCTGCACTGGTTACTCTGTCCACCCGGCTTATCCTTAACATTATTAGCACCACATTTTCAAACGCCTCAAGTCTTCTTCGTTCTTCCGCTGTTAATGTCCAGGTTTCACACCCATATATAGGGCAATGCTCCATACATACGTCTTCAATTGATTTACATATTCTTGTTTTTAGACTAATGTTTCTTGATTTAAACACATATATGTAGTTTTCTTGATGTTAAAGGCTATTTTGGCTTGACAGACGCGTTTTATTATTTCACTACTATTTCTTCGATCATTGCTGATCATGCACTTCCCAGGTGTGTAAATTCGTCTACTTGTTCTATCATTTTATTTCGTATTTTTACCTGTACTCTTGTTCTATTTTCTTTTCCACGTGCCCGTACTTTTGTTTCCTTCGCATTTATTCTCGTGTCCAACTCCTTATTGAATGTCTCGTCGATAGTTTTAATTCGTTGAACCAGATCTTCCTTGTTCTCATGTCATCGGCAAAACGCAGCATACTTATTTTTTGTCCGTTAATCTTTATCCCTAGACTGGTCATTTCCTTTATGTTTCTTGAATTTATGCGTTGAATGTAATTGGTGATAGCGTGCATCTTTGTCTAACTCCTCTGTTTATTTTTGCTCCTTCTACACTATCTTAGTGATACATAATATACTATTTATATTGCTATACATGGAGCGAATGTATAGCAGAATGTATGTCAGAATGTACAGGGACCCGAATAAATCACCACCGAAAAAAAATCGCGTCCCTAGTACTAAAATTTACGCCAAAATAATAATATGTTATATTAAACAAAACGTTGTTAAAAGTCTCGGCTGCGGCACAGCAATATCTGAGAGCAGAAAACTTGAAAAAGTCGTATCCGCGTATAAAGAATATTAATTTAAATAACGTGTAAACATTTCAAACTATTTGGACAATTATTTGTAGGAGTTAGTACGATTTTAGTATTGATTGCACAATAGTGTGTATAATTTTATTGTTATAACTAAATTACACCATTTTCAATACTTTTTTACCCGCTTTCAGAATCTACAGAACGGATATTTTTTATCAAATAGAAAGTGTTGTTCACATAAAATATTAAATTTTCAAACTTTTAATAACAAATTTGATTGAGTTACTAATTTTTTTCTAAAAATAAGTCAAAGGTATGACCAGTTTCCCAACTTTAAACGACTAAAAAAAAAAAAAATTTTGACAATGGATTTTCGAAATTTTTTAGTGGCATATGTATTTACATATGTTGTCAACATTGTGTTAAAGTTACAATACTTTTTGTGGAAAATTGAATTTGTTATTGAACAAAAACAACAAAGAAAATGGAAATTTTCAATAGTTTAAAAGTTCTATACTTATCTCAAAAATTTCTTCCAATAATGTGTGTTTTCGAAATAACTTGCACGATTCAAAATCGTTCGAATGTGTCTACCTAAATCGAACGCGCTGCAGTATATAGGTACTCACTCTGTATAGGTCCAATGCGACGTGGTTATCCTGCAGAGAACATCGTTTTTATAGGGAGAGACCGGTTGTGACGTAAAATTATGCATTCTTATAAATGGAGTTATTTATAATGTATGTTACACCTGCTCAACGTTTATAAGTGTAAAAATGTACATGAGGTGCTAAAAAACTGGTTTATTTTTCACAGTTCGTAAATTGAAATGGTCGCTGCAGGTATGGTATATATAATATAAAAGTAGCAACGCATATTATACAATATAATTTTACTCTCGCGACATCTGTATAATAAGCCTACTTTGTTCAATTTCACCCTGGACGGAATAATGTTTGCGACGTATTCTATACAACTATACTCGAATAAAATAAAACAAAAAAATTCCATTACCTATGGTCGTCATTACTTAGTGTATATATATATATGTAAATCTTTGCTCGTAATATAGTTTTTTAAACTTACAAACCGATTTCGCGTTATAAGATTGGCAAAGTTACAGTACTTCAAAAATAATAAAACATCACAACTATATTAATAGTCAAATTAACATTATAATAACCGTCGAAACGTTTGACGTAATGTTACAGGTATATTTTATATCACAATTTCATCTGAAATTTGAAATTATCAACCTACTTTGAATGTTTTTTTTTTTTTTTTTTGTAATAACGTACTAGTCATTAAGACCATTACCTAGGTACATGATTATTCATAATGTATTTAAAGGCGCCTAAAACGTTTTGCACCCCAGGCCTAAAGTTGTCGCGGTCCGATCCTGCTACGCACAGCATATTCCCAAGTTGAATAAATCGAAAATATTGCGGATTTTCAAGGATAAAGTACTTTCGATTTGGTGGGCAGAACCCGTTCATTTCGTATTTTAGAGAACTAGATATTATACTTACGATAATTATTGTAGCTCGTTGGTGTAATACGGTGTATACTGTATTCTGTGCTCGCAGGAGTTCGATTGCAAAGGTCGAGTGGAACGCTGCGAGAGAAAGAAGGCGGCAATCAGGAGACCGGTGTGCGGCACTGACAACATTAGCTACCCGAACAGATGCGCCTTGCTACGGGTCCGGTGCTTCAACGACTCGCTGCTGCGTGTCAAACACAGAGGACGGTGCAAAGGTAAGACTATCTCGGCGTCGTTTGTGTATGTCCTAAAAAAGAAATGAAACGTTTTTTTCACTAGACCCCGCACCAACCCTAACACCCCACAGTATATCACCACTGTATCCCCGTGAAAATTTATTGATAAATCCTTCAAACATTTTCGAGATAAGCGACTTTTCAGATTTTAAAGATGCTGCTCAGTCTAACGCCTTGTCCATACGGACCTACGACGACTATCTGTTCAATTTTTTTCAAAATCAGACGTAACGTATACTGCAATAATTATAATTTGTATCGGATTAGAAGTATTGGTAGGACCTAACCTAGTCAAAAGCCTTTTACGGATGACGATTTATGAAGGTTGTTCTATTCTATACACTGCAGCTCATTTACGTGCGTATTTTGATTTCTATTGATATATTTTATCGAGGAAGCACATTATGATATTATAGTAATTGAAAAAAAAATTTAAAGTTCATCAGCTATTATATACTTATAGATGACTGTATTGTATAGTGTGGTGATAGTCAATGAAAAATTATAACTTTTACGTGCATACAAACTGGACTTCATATTATAGAGTAAACACATAGTAAAAACTGGATTTTAGGGCGTATACCTCTAAAAGCTAGATTTCTATCTTTTGAAAAGATAAGATAAAACGAACAACGAGTTTTAAAGTTCTTACAAAAAAAATGTTTTTTCAATTAGTGTATTGTAATTTTGTAGTTTCAGTTTTATTTCATTTTAAGTACAAGTTTGTCATCAGATTACTTCTGAGTTCATAACATTGACCAAATTTTTGATGATGTCTTAAAGTCGTGATTTTACGATGTACAGTGTTCGAGGTTTTCGTATCAACTCTTTAGATTGAAATGCCAAGTAGATATGAAATCGCAGAAGTACGACGAAATTCGGTCAGCAGTTTCGTTTCATGGTATTCGACTCCTGAGACGTTGGTGCAATTACAAGAGTATGACATTCAGATGGGCATAATACCCAAATAAATTTATATTTAGAGTATATTTTACCTATTCAATGAGGATATTTTACAAATTTTCGGGAGACTATACGAGGTTTTTTTTTTTGTGGGAGAAGAAGTGTATTACCTATCTATTAGGAACACAGGAGGTGTGAAATTAAAATTGTTAAAACACGAGAGTTCCTTGCAAACAGTCAATATTATACAGGTGCTGGTGCGTAATTATATTTCTAGCGATTATTATTGTAATAATTGTCATTGTGAAGGCCTGTTTAATATAATATGCTGCGCAGCCCATTCGCGTTAAGTGCCTACTTCAAACCCGGAAATAGTAGTTGAAACATCGTTTTGCTGTGAAATACCGGCACGTTAGTACAATATATATGTACTTAATATAATCTTCTTCTTATTATTATTGTTATTATTATTTACCTGGCCACATCTCTTTTGGGACACCTGTGCCGGGAAAAAATTATCCGGGTGGTCTACAAACACAATCATGCGATGACCGATGAACAATGCAAATATAAACTGAAAACGAATTTGCAGTAACCGTGTTTCGATTTTAAATCCCAGTAGGTACTTTTACGAAATCATGATTACTGGCATTTCTGTAGTTTATTATGAACACGTATGCGGTATGACGTAACTTTTTTAATAATTCTAAGTAGGCACTGTTTTTCTTGCTGTATCAGCATGGATACTACGTATAAAAATATTATTCATAGGAGTCGGCAGTATCTCTTCCAGACGTAAAAAAAAGTGTTTTATAATAAATTAATGGTATTTATTCAAAAAACAACGCGTTCAAAATGACACAGCGAAAAAAAAGAAGTTTAAACTTTAAGATAATAATTTCTAAACTATAAAATGCACCCATAATTAATTACGTCGTTATTATCTAATGTACCTACGACATTCAGAAGTACAGCGAAATAATCTGAATTGTGAGTAAAACTAAACACAATTCAAGTAACGCGAAACAAAATGCCGATTAGTTTTAATTTTAAAAATGAATCTTTACCGCATAAGAAAAACATACATCAAATACCTGTATACGTCTACTGCAGTGTGGTGGTGAAAAATTAAAAAAAATTAATTATGTAACAGATATGTTATTATCTGCTACCTACTAAAAACAAATTATCCGGTTTCGGATGACCGAAAAAGTGCATGGATTTGCGATTTTCGGAATACTTGTTGACTGCAATATAGAATTTAACAAAAATGTTTTGATATTCTGATAAACATTTTATGCTAAACAACAAAGTACATCTCGATTTCTTTTAAAGTATCCTTTGCAAAAATATTCTGTTTGCTCCACTGCCCGGCTCTGTAGATATAGAGGGGGTGGTATTGGCCATGATTATTAACAAATTTTAATTAACCACGTACTGTTTCGGCCAGTGTTGTGTCTTTGATCTATAAATTCTACGATGCTCGAATGGTGCAGACAAGTGAAAAAAACGAACTTGTTTTCCGAAACGTCTGAGATGATTTTCGTATGACTAACTCAAAACTCTAGTCGCGTTACTAATATGTCACTTTAATTTTTATATTTTTACAGAAAAGCAGCCGTGTTGGGTGGACCAAACAGTCAAAACGGTAGACCCGACCAGAACACTGGACTCGTACATGCCCAGGTGCAAAGCGGATGGCACTTATTTTCGAATTCAGTGTCACAAAAAAGAAGGATACTGTTGGTGCGTGACGCCTGCGGGAAAAGTAATGTCCAACACCATTGTCAGAGGGAAAAAACCAAATTGCAACAAAGGCAGAGGTCTGTTATTGACACGTGTCATATTTTGTTTTAGTTCTAGATATAAACAGGAACCATTTCGATTGTACAAGTTCCGGTTAAGTTTCCAATCCTTTTTTTTAAACAATGGTTACCTAAATTAAGCAAATATTCCGTTGTTTTTCGGTTTTCAGAATTGGATTTGATCCAGACCGGAGAGTTTTTTTTTTTTTTTTACCAAACACTGCACATTATAATATTATGTTTTTTACAGGGAAATGGCGTAAAAATGGTTCGCCTCAAAACCAAAAGTACCGCAGAAGAGGTAATAACTGCACATTTTACCATAATAATAATAATTTAAAATGCATTATTGCAATGACATGAAGTATCGTTTTATGGGTGAAAAGAATGAAATGAGATGTCTTAATTTTTAAGTACCTAGCCATATACTCGTATATATATATACATATTACCTACCTATATCTTACTCGCTATACTTTATTTTATAAAACTACTATAAGGATTTTTAGAATGATGAATCAAACATGTTTTCCTATACAATTATAGTAGTAAGTACCTAGATTTAAAAGAGGAGTAACGGGTCAATCAGGTTAATTTTTTAATAAAAATAAATAATATATCACATTAGGCTTTAAGACATTCTATTCTGCTTTGATATTCTATTAGAGACAATAAGTAAACTCAATATAATACATTGAAAAAATCGTACCTTTTCTCACATCTCCCAAACCAAATAGGTAGGTAATACAACTTCGACAGGCCAATGTTAGTTCTCTGTTGTTATATTATATACCTACCTATACATGAGTATACATGTTACAGGAAATAATGAATTTATACCAATTATTATTTCACGTGAACAAGACTTTTTAATTTATTCTTATTAATTGTAGAGTGCAAAAGAGAGGATAAAGCTACATTTGTCAGTAATTTAGTCAGAATATTTAGAACGGAGTACAATCGAGATCAATATGCAGCATTAATGAGTAGTAAGTAGTAATTAATCTTTGTTTTACCGAATTCGTGTACACTTTACACGTATAATAATAATAATATAATTATTGTAATCCGTTCAGTTTCAACATTTAAACTTTAAATTTTACTTTTTCGTTCATTCACTTATAATAATACTGTTTGAGTATTTCGATGTTTGTTTAAAACCAATATTTTTTTTTATTTATTTTTTTTTTTTTTGTATATAGGTGGCGATCGCACGTTGTTAGACCCGGTCATACTGGACAACCGGGCTACCGAATGGAAATTCGGCGCTTTGGACGCCGATAAAAGCAACAATCTAACCAAATCGGAGTACAAAGACCTGAGAAAACTAGTGCGGAAAGTGGTCAGGCCAAAGAGATGCGCCAGAGCGTTTATCCGCATGTGCGACACGGACCGCAACGGCGTGTTGTCGAAAACCGAATGGACGAACTGCTTGTCGTCAAACGGTAAGAACATTCCAGCGCATTCTTAAGGAGAGGAGGACCCTCCCTCAACCCTTCGTTTTTATTTCTTTTATATTACAACCAACTTTTCAGCAATATTTTTATGCGCTCGTTCATTTGTTGGCAGTCAATCTTTTGCAGGTAGGTAGGTAGGTAGTAGTACATTTTCGAAAAACAATTTCGAAGTTATCAGTTCGTTGTAAGGAATGGCACCTAAGTTTGGTTAGTTGTCGGCCGAGGATTTAAAATATGGAAAAACAGATTTTGACAAAAGTACGTAGGTGCCTACACGGTTCACTATAAACTATGAGTTTTAACGAAGTCTATTTCGAAAAACCGTTTTTAAATCTTCCAAGTTATCTGAAAACATATTATTTTTAAACCGACTACTTGTTCGTGTTAGAAACTTTACCCAAAGGATTAAAATATCACCTCATCCATTGATTAAATAAATTGGTTTTGGGAAGATACTCAGCTTATTACGGGTTTTTGTGTTGTTTTTTTTTCCATACGTTCGAAAATTCGTGATCGAATCGGAGATTCGTGAGGATATGTTTGATGTAGTTAGTCATTCAGTGACGCAAGTATAGTTTAAAAGTCAGTAAAACTATATACTTCCTACCTGCGACCTACCTAACGTTTGTGTTTTCTTTCGAGTAGAACAATTTTTTAGTTTATCACTGACAAGAATAAAAAAAAAAAAAAAAGGAACAAAATGGTACTTAAAATAGATTAATAATATGTAAATTCTTATTTTGTTCGAGTAGGGTTTTTTCCGTAAACTGATGCAGCCTCCCGAATCGAACACCGTATATTAATCGTCTAAAATTAACGAATCTTGTCTGAAACGATCTTTACAGCGGGAACAAGGACTTTGACTACATCGACCACGACCACTACCACCACGACCACTACTACGACAACGACCACGACGGCAAGGCCCCCGTCGTTGATGGACTACGACATCGGAGGAGTCGGACTTGACGAAGGCGATCCTGACGAAGGTAAATTGCAAAAGCGTATTAAATCCCTTAACCCACAGGGTGTAAAAAGTACCTATGCAAAGGTCCTCGCGAAATGTTCTGTGTCCTAATCAACTGAAACACGCAAGTCCCGTTAAAAAACATTATAACACCGTAATGGTAATTGGTATAACGTACCTACCTATATACCAACTTGGAATTTTTTTAAGTAAGTATCAAACATGCTAGGTTTTAGAATTTCGTACTTAATCGAATAATTTATCTGTAGATAAATACAAATTTTGATAAAACCAAAAAAAATTTCTAAAAAATATACACCATTATGAAAACAATCATCGTTACGCTCAGAATCTAAAATACCTATTTTGTATTACCTACCGTTTAAAGCAAATGTCACGCAGTCGGCCAATAGCATTTTAAATATTTTAAACTTTTATATTTCTTTAAGTAGTTTAGTTCTTGAACATAAACTACCGTGAAAAGAGACCGTTCAAGTGATACATAAATTTTTCACGCTCCCCGGTCACGTTTCTAAGGACAAACCCTCTCTATTTTAAAACCTCAACGGGCTACCGAATATAATGCTATCGGTTTTAATCCGATCGGATAAATACTCACCACTCCAGCGGGTCTTCAGTCTAAATTTGTGTGTTTTCGGATTATTACTCGCAAAATGGGTTAAATTAAAAATTTGTTTGGAATAATATGTAATTATTTAAATCAAATTCCGTTACGTTTTTCCTGTATAAAACGCAATTATCAGATCGCACCTTACAGTCTTCATATCCAAAAATACAAATAATCGAATTTGCGTGACTTTGCGATTTTTGTCGTTTTCGGCATATAGCTCAGAAAATAATAACAATATCAAAAAATGTTTCAAATAAAACATATTTTAAAACCAAAATCTAAACTTTTTTCTGGTATTCAACGTGAATATCGGAACCCGAATTTAACTAATGTGGCGTCTGTTGGGATTGGATCCCTAACCAGAAAACTACAAGCTCCTACTCTTAAAAAATGTCCAAAACTCAACGCTCATGTTTTTAATAATAATAAAAAGTGGAAACAAAAATAAGTTTAAGATACTAAAACCAGACTACAAAAAACAATAAGTTCCTACTTTTAACAAGATATTCATATTATGTATAAAATAAACGTTCTACTTCTACATTATACCACAGAATAGATGAAATAAATAAAATAAATATAAAATGAAATAAATAATTTCATCTATTCTGTGATTATACAATAAACATAGTATAAACATTAAGACAACTTATATAAATTAATTTAGTTAAAGTAGTATGTTTTATTTGGTTGAACAAAATAACGTCCAACAACTTACGTTTAACGATTTTATTTTCGTTATAAATAGAGACTTATTATTATTATTATTATTATTTTTGTCGGGTTTTCGTTTTTTAAATATTTATTTTTAAAATTTCTTTCATACTTTTTTTTTATCAAAGGTCTGGAAAATAAAAGCACTGATATAAAATTACAAAAACAAGACTCCATCTTTTTTTCATTGTAGTTAAGCTTTTTTAAATTCTGAGCGCAGCGAAGAATTTATTGTTTTAACAATGGTACATTTTTTCTATGAACAATTTTAAGGGTTGTAAAAATGCTCCGATTTTTAGTCAGTGACCTTTCTGACAGTTTTATGGATTCTGATGGTACTTTGAGAGATCTCAAAGTTGAGAGATCAAAATTGAAAAAGATGCAATCAAAAAATAAGGAAAAACGTGTTTTTTGACATAATATTCGATTTAGTTTTTTGGCCATGACTGCCAAAATAATGTTTGGAACAAGCTAAAACTTTCACATAATTAAAATGTGTGAAATATGGATTTTATACAAATTACAAGTTCCAAGTGATTTCGAAAAGTTTTGAGCTAAGTATATAGAACTTTAAACTATTCAAAAATTTTTATTTTTTTTCTGTGTTTTTGTTCAATCAAAAATTTAATTCTCCACAAAAAGTTTTGAAACTTAAATACAAGGTCGACCACATGTAAATACATATGCTACTAAAATCTTTTAAAAAATCCTTTGTCACGATTTTTTTTCAAAGTTGGAAATTTGTCAAAAATTGCTCATATCTTAAGCTAATATTTGGAAAAAAATCGTAACTTGCACAACTTTGTTATTTAAGGTTTTAAAATTAAACATGTTACCTACGTAAAACAACAAAGTTTACTGTCTGAATCAAAACATTTAAAAAAAATCTGCCAAGTAGATTCTGAAAGCGTAAAAAGTATTTATAAAACAGTGTTATTATGATTTTGTTAAATTTGGTTTATACTAAATAACTATGAGCTCGCTCAGAATTGTTTGTTCGAAGTCAACGATTTATCATTGCTTTCAGACGTTAAATAATACCATTGATTATGAAAACAATTGTATTTATAATCAATGACAATATACGTTTAAAACACAGACTTATTATCACATTTTTCATATAGTCTGTATTTGAACCACAATTTCCAAACCAGTGACCCACTCAAAGCGTAGTCGCTATTCCGTCAAACAATACCCACGAGACCTAGAGTGATCCTGTTTTTTTTTTTTATACTTTGTAGAGAAGAAACTTAATTGATTTCACACCTTGATTCTTAAACTATAAAATGGTATAAGTATGTTATTTTACCCACGACATCCCAAGCGCGTACTAGCTTGCCTCTTTCTTCGCAAGTACATTATGCATTGTTTTTTTAAGTATTTTTTTGTTCTAATTTTACAGTACTCCAAGAAGGTGTAGCCACATTGAGCGGTACCCTACCGGGATTGACGGCCGAAGGTGACCAAGAGACAGCGGCTGAAGGTAATTTCAATTCAAATCAATTTAAAAGTGGAAATTCACTAGGATACTTAATTGGTCGGGGTCTTAGATCCGTGTTCTATGGAAATTAGAGACAAGTTACTATAGTAGACACCTACTAGTTACAGTTTTTCGTTTTTAGTTTTACACTTTATTTTAACCAAATAAAACAAACATTTTATTTTTATTTGTTAGAAACAAAAAAAATAAATCTTACGATTTGTATACACTTAGGTATTTCGAAAATAAAAATATAAATACAATTTTTCAGTTAATGATTGTTTGACGGACCGACGAGAAGCGATGGACGATTCGTCGGCCTCGTCCCACGAGTACATTCCGGAATGCACGGTGGACGGCAGATACAAACGGGTTCAGTGTTATCAATCAGTCGGTGAGTTAGGATTTCAAATTTCAATTCTTTTATACATAATATTAATAAGATAATTTAGAAACATTTTTGATACATATAATACACAACTTATGTCAGATAATTTGCAGTGTTGATAAAGAAAAAAATCGAATCCTTCTTGCCAGATAAATCCATGTCCTGTAAACAAGTAAATCCTCAAGAATATTTTCCGGAAAATTTAAACATACGATATCGTATCAGCTGGTTAGCCAGTCAGCACCTTTGTAAAACTCACGATTTCTTTGTTTAACACAAAATAATTTTTTCTTAAAACAAATTTGTAAGCGACATAGGTAGGTAGATACCAACCGAGATCTAAACAGGTATCATCTGGTTGACGGTTTCTATTCAATAAATATTTTTTATACAACTCTGGATTTATAAAATACGTGATAAGTTTATGATTTTTTAAATGTATAATTCAGGTTACTGTTGGTGCGCGCAAGAAGACACTGGGAAACCGATCCCGGGGACATCAGTGAAGAACTCGATGCCCAAGTGCGACAGCGTTTCAGCCGATCTGCAGGCGCCGCGGCCGATAAAAGGCTGCCCAGAGCACAGGAAAAATGTCTTCTTAAAAGATCTCATGGATTATCTGAAACAAAAATACAGGTAAGTAAAAACAATATTTGTAAATGTACACACTATATTTTATGCAGATACCGAAAAGTCTCTCAAATGGCTCCAAGGATTTTTCCGAATAGGAGCGTTCCGACACCCTACCACCAGCGACCCACTGATATTTTGTAGGACCCAAAGTTTAGCCCAAAAGTTTTTTTGTAGTTCCCTGCGTCCTATTAAAACGTGGTTAATATCTATAATGGGTAATTCAAGACTTAGCAGATTAGCATTATTAAATATTCACAGAGAAATATTTGAAGATAAGGTCTTCTTTGAGAACCAAAAACAAAAAGCTAACGTTTTGCATTAAACTCTAGGAGATTGTCTTTGTTAATTAAGTAACTTAATATTTTATAATATCACTATTGTTATAATAATTTATAACTAGTTATAACAATTTGCAACTCAATTCACCTCAAAAATTCATCTCTTGAAAAAAAAAATTTTTAAAATTCGGAGCATTATTAAAGAAGTTATCGTCATTACATAGTGGTAAAAAAAAAAAAATAAATTAATAAAAAAAACCGGGATCACTCTAGGTCGCGTGGGTAGTTTGACGGAATGGCGACTACGCTTGGGCTGACTCACTAGTTTAAAAGTTGTGGCTTAAACGCATTATTTTATAACTGAAAGCAACGATAAATCATTGCCTTCGGAAATACGTTTCTGAGCAAGCTCAGTTGTCTAGTATACGTCGTGGTACCTAAAAACAAATTTAACAATACAAACTTGTATCAAATTTGTATCGTTCCTATTTTAGTATTATGTAAAAGTTTCAGCTTGGCCCGATCTTTATTTCTGATGTTATAATCAAAAAAATCTAAATCGATGTGTAAAAAACACGTTCACCGTAATTATTTGTTCCTCCCGTAAGAAATACACGGCCGCCCGGAATAAAACATTCAACAAATATTTATCTGGTTTTATACATTACAGTTATTACGCTCGAGTCTTGAGTGAAGTGTTTTGAAAAATGTTGATGTAGGTGGTTAAAAAATTTACAATCAACAATGTACCTACCTATGTTCTATAACTATTGTACATTTATACCTATAATACCATATCAAAACCATATAACTAGTATAATCTATAGAAAAGTAACAGCTACAGTTAAATAGTTCTAAACATTTTGAGTTTTGAAGACTGGAAAAAAATGCTTCTTGTTTGTAAATATATAAAACAACCAATGAATACTTAACGTTGAAGTTGTTGTATGCATGCGTTCATAGAAAAGACATTATAATAGGTATATAAATATAAATTAGTTAATACATTTCTTGAACTAAATACCTACTAAAAAAAGAAATTGATAATTTTGAAAATAATGTATACGTACTAAATGTATTATAAAAATAAAAGAACTGAAAATACAAACATCGGGGTTAAAATTAATGAAGGTGCAATGATGTTGAGTCAATAACAAAAAAAAAAAAAATACACATATGGAGTAAAACCAATAGTTTCCTTGTTACGCTTAAAGTATAAAAATTAACTTTTATGTTAAAAATTAGGATCAAAGAAAATATTTATTTTAATTTTAGATTCTGTTTTTTTTCTTTTTTGTAATTATATGAATTTTACTTATCTCTTAGGAGAAAACGCCCTAATAGAGAATAATTCATTTAACACCCCCATAAATTATAAATTCTAAATACGTATATTGGTTTTACGTATTTTTATTTATAACGCACCATTAATACTTCAAAAAAGCATGTAACTTTCTTAAAACATGAATGTAAAACACATCTTTGTAAAATCAATAGCTTCCTCGCTTCGCTCAGAATCTAAAATATATGAAAGTCGTACGATAATTAATTCACTTCAAACTTCAATGTGTGAATATTGCGATTGTTAATAATTTACCTACGCTTGTACTTAAAATTGACAAGTATATAGATAATATAAGATAATATAGATTCTATTTATAGTTATATACCTACAAATATAGATAAGAATAACCTAACACGATCCGAAAATACGTATTTAAGCCTATTTTGGTACCAGGATCGCATGAACCCGACGTTTTCGTTTCACGTACCACGAGTGGCAAAAACGTGGCCTCAAAAACGTGTAAGTACGCGAACGTCGTTTCGTGCGACTTTATACGATTCATGAAACCCTGGTACCATGGTGGGCTGAATCCGACGTTCACGTTTTGTACATAAAATTCTCCCTGCGCCGCCGCCTCCGCTAAGGCAAAATAACGGTCAGAAAATACGTATTTTAGCCAATTCTGGTACCAGGATCGCATGAACCCGACGTTCGCGTTTTTCGTATAACACGTGGCAAAAACGTGGCCTCAAACACGTGTAGGTACGCGAACGTCGTTTCGTGCGACTTTATTCGATTCATGAAACCCTGGTACCATGGTGGGCTGAACACGACGTTCACGTTTTGTACATAAAATTCTCCCTGCGCCGCCGCCTCCGCTAAGGCAAAATAACGGTCAGAAAATACGTATTTTAGCCAATTCTGGTACCAGGATCGCATGAACCCGACGTTCGCGTTTTACGTATAACACGTGGCCGCATACGCGTGTCGTAACGTTGGTTTTGTGCGACTTGTTCATGGGACCCTGGTACTACGGAGAGCTAAAATATACGTATTTGCGACCAGTTTTACCTGAACGGCGGACGTGTTATATTTTTTGATGTACAGAATAATAATTATTATGATATAATCAATAATAAGTATGACTGATTATCATAGAATAATTGTAATAGAATAAATCCAACCTTCGAGTATGAATAATGGTAGGTAATGGTAGGCCCAATATTTGAATCACTTAACTTTTATTTTCATTTGATCAACAAAAACATTTTTGTATTAAATTAAAAAAATTAAATTGTTTTATAAATGTCCAAATAGGCCGTAATTCATAAAGTTGTATGAATTTTTAAAAACGTTTTATTTTTTGTTTATTCAGAAATCAGAATGATTTTTTTTTGCCATATGTCTTTTGTTTAAATAGATTCGATACGTCATATATAAGATCATAGACATTATAAATCCTGGGAAATAAAGCAAATCTATCAAAAAAATATTATCATAAGTTAAAGTACTTAAATACTACGCGAATTAAGACTTTTTAGGTTAAAATTTATAACATGATTCAAACGCATAATATTTGTAAAACGAACCACGCAAAAACTATGAATCGTTTGATATCTCAACACTTTCAAACGTAAATTAAATGTTGTTATTTATTTGTGTCAAAATAATTGTACCTATTTAATGTAAACACTGATTAATGAGCTACATACTATGATAGTTTTTACTTAAAATATGGTTGATCCTATCATGGCGAAAAATAAATTATTTGAAACACAAAAATCGACTGAAAAATTAATTTGTAACAAACAAAAATATTTCCCTGTAATATGAAATATGTATAATATGTGTTGTATTTACGTATAATAATATATTATCTATATTTTTTAGGTGTATTAACGTGTACATAAACAATTGGTTAGTTAGTAATTATTGTTGATTTACTTTTCATACAAATCATAATTTTTACATTTTTATATGATGGTAATTGGTCATTTAAGTTAGAAATAGCGAATGGATAATTATACATCTATCAAAAAAGTAAAGCGCCGGGATCAGTCTAGGTCGCGTGGGTAGTGATGACATACATAAATTTCAAGTCGAACGGAAAATTTTAAAAATTTGGCCGTTTTTGTTTTTTGCTCATAACTCTAAAAATAATCAAAATTAAAAAAAAACGAATCAAACAAAGTACCATCCCAAATCAAGTATAAATAAATCATTGATTCGAAAACTCAGAATGACTAAATGTATATGTGAAAGTTTTTTCCAAAAATTTAAAAGAAAAATGACCAATGATATAGGTAGACGTTTTTTCGAAAAATCAGAAGAAAAATGACCAAGGGTATAGGTGGACTAATTATAAATATAATATATAATTGTATATTTTCAAAAAAAAAAAATCCTGCATACGCCACTGTGTAAAATGATACATTATTTTTATTTTTTCTCGGCGTTAACGTTAACTAATTTTTGAATTGTTTGCTTTCAGTAAAAACAGTACGGCATTCACGAGCGATTACGAATCTATATTATCCGATATTTTCCACTCCTTGGATACGAACCGCAATAAAGTAAGCACAACCCATTTTTTGAAACTATTTGTTCTTCAAAATAGTCTCAGAAAAAAAAATAGATAAGTAGATACTCGAAAAAATTTGGGTAAAACTAGTTTTTACAAACAAAGTCTATCGACAGGTGTGCAAGTAAAAGAAAATAAGTTATTTGATATGCAAGTACCATGGATTTATTAAGTTATAGCATTGATTATATCAATGGTTAGAGCATAAAAACAAAACTGTAAAAAATCAAACTATTTTGAATTAATTATAGCTATCAATTGTATGTAATGCAACAGTTAAATGCCGCTTCTCGTAAACATTGACAAGAATCCCAAAACGGTGGCTTACTCAAAGCAAAACTCATTGCTGTTATAATGAAACAAATAAATAAAATTAAAAATTAAACAGCAAGCGAAAAAATAATTGTAAAATTACACAATTTTAAAGAAGAGTAGATTGGAAGAACAAAATAAACATAACAATTTATTGAGATGTGTATAAGATGTGTGCTTTGTTTACAGAAAAGCATTTTGATGACACCAACAAAATTTGTTGTTGGTGCATGGTTTTTAGTTTTTACATATTAAAATTTGTTAAATTTTTTTTCACATAAAAAATATTTAACAGATTTTGGAACGCAAAGAATGGAAGAGTTTTCGAAAAGAAATGTCCATGGAAAACAATCTGTGGCGTTGTGGAAAAAAGATACTCCGGCATTGCGATGTGAACCACGATAACCGGATCGGCTTTGTGGAATGGATGAATTGTTTAAACATTAAACACGTCCAGTATCAAACGCAGCCCATTGGTAAATATGAACAAACGATTAAAGAGTAATATGTAAAACAGAACTCAATGACTTTTTGCTGACACAGCCGCATACACAGATTTGTTCATTATGTTATTCTATAAACAATGACCACCGTGCTTCAATATTGGTATTGATTTTATAAAAACAATTATAGTTTGTGGAAAAAGTTCAAAATTAAAAAAAAAAAAATCATTGAAATTTCAAAATTAATTTTGTAATTTTTCTAATTCATTTGATTTACCCAAAAGACAGAATTTGTTTATCATGTACTGTACATCAGTTTCAAACAGCTACTAGCAACTAGCTTCCATAAATTTCATAATATAGTCTCTCAAACAAAGATTATAAAACACCTTTAAATTTTAATACAGATTAGTTTCAAGTCCTCAAATAGCTGCCCTCCGGTTTCATGAACCACTATTCCGGTAAATTACCGCCTTTGGGTTATAACTTTTTGCTCAAAATCCAATGATTTGCCCCCCTTAACACAAGCAATAAAATTTGTTCCTGGTATCATGAAATAAATAAATGGGTAAATTGTTGTTATTTATGGGAATAATGTATTTTAAATAGTAAAAACATTAGGCGCAAGATAATGTGATTCCGTAGTGTGATTTCAACTTTAAAAGTTGTGTGCAAAAGGAAATTATAGACTTAAAAATCAATTAAAAAGTGTTTTCAACTAACTTTGGATATTTTGATTTTGGTTTGGATGTATCATTATTATATTATTCGAAAATTATCAAAAAAAAAATCATTAAACAACATGGGGTTTAAAATAACCTACAAGTGAAATTTAAAATAATGGAATTAACAATCTTAAATGAGCAAAAAATTTGAGCTAAAAATGAAGAGATAATGCTTAAAAATTACTTGTGTTTGTATAAAATTTACTACAACTCTACTATGTTTAAACAATTAAATCTCTTACATTTAAATAACATTTATGTGAACAAATGACAATTTTTTTTTTATAGAAACCAATATACCGATAACCGCA
This sequence comes from Hormaphis cornu, assembly GCA_017140985.1. Taxonomy (NCBI): domain Eukaryota; kingdom Metazoa; phylum Arthropoda; class Insecta; order Hemiptera; family Hormaphididae; genus Hormaphis; species Hormaphis cornu. Next base: position 28,931,814 of record CM029358.1, read on the forward strand.
AAAAGGAGAGGTCCTAATCCGCTTGAATCCTATCTTAAGGGCGATGACTGACAACTCAAAGTCAGAATAACCATTTGAGAATAAACAAAATGCAGTAAAATTAATTTATTGAAACTGTTATTATATTTATTATACTTTATTTTAACAGTTTTATTGAACTAAAACTATACATATTATATATTTTTTTTGTTTTTGAGAATATGATGTTCCATAATGTAAATTATAGTTTTTTTTTTTTTATTTGTATAAAACTAATGTATGTTAAAATAAAAGTTTTATTGTTAATAGTGTATTTCGGAGTTTTAGAATGAAAATATACATTACCTATTATTATTTAATACATAAAAAAAAAAAAATTACACATTTGATAAAAATAAAAATAATTAATAATAGTACTTAGAATACAAGAATATAATATGAATTAAAAAAAAAAAAAAAGAAATAGATAAGTAGTAAAGAATTGTATCATACTGTTTTAAAAAATAAATATTATAATTATTAATATTTGTACCTATGTTCATATTAAAATAAATATATATAGATATTTATATATATATATATATATAAATAAATATTAAGGCCCAATCAACTCATATATCTAAATATTATATCACAGATTAAAACAAAATCAAATTACATTTGTTATGAACTGAATCATACATAATAATATTGTTAGCTTTGGCATTAAACTTGTAGTTATTAACTAAATATCTTCAAATTAAGTTGGGTTAAACAGAATACCTCACTAATCTCAATAAAACTATCACACTTTAGCTTACCTTACAATTATTAAAAAAAAACAAAAGAAGAAAAACAAGTATAAAAAAAATATAAATAATATGAATATTTGTTCTACAAAAACAGACTTCTTAAACAATAAGTGAGCTTAAACGTTCCTGTTAGTTGGGATTTTGTCTTCAAAGTTTAAACCAAAAATTGATACATACAATCTTTAATAGAAGACATTCAATAAAATCATTTATAACTAATACGTTGTTGGCATTTTGTTTCAGTTGTTTTCTGAAAAAAGTTAATTATTATGGTTAGTTAGCTAAAAATTTGTAAAAATTAAATACAATAACATAAATTTCAAATAAACATCAAAGTTTGATATGTATTATTTGAGGCAACTGTAATAAACAATTATATAATAAATAAAATTAAGTGTTATTTTAGTACAAATAATATAAACTAGACAAAATATGAATTTAAAATAACTATAGTCATGTGACAGTATGTTTTTCAATCACAACTTTATACTTTATTCATTGGATTAGTACTATTAACAAAATACTATTCTTAACCCTTTTTTTTTTTTTTTTTTCTGAGTATTATTTAAAATATTATTTACAGCTTTAAAACTATTCGGCAAAAGTTTCTAAGAATATATTCAACAGCACACTGACTTAAACAAGATTTCCCAGTACTTGGAAAATATTAGTACCGTTTTTAGAAAAATAGTTAGTAATAGTTAATATTACTAAGACCGTTGACCATGCATGATGGCAATTTTCAGTATGGGTTCTCAAAGTGTAGGCACATCAACAGAGCAGTCAGCAATAATGCACAATTTTGAGGTACACTGGCTTTCAGTAAAATTGCCAACAGGCAAGCATAGGTAAACGGCCAGTTTTCATGAAACAAACTATATAAAAGCCGGGATCACTCTAGCTCGCATGGGTAGTTTTAAAGAGTATTAAAGAGTTAACGGAACGTGAAGAAATAAAATATAATCAAAACATAAATAGGAAATAATTTTGTAAAAACATGGTTTGTTTGATAAATGCTGGCCAAGCTACTGAAATTAGAGCCAAACTCTGTAATTTTATAAAAAAAAAAACAAAAGGTATGACAAATATCTATTGAAAAAAAAAAGGAGAATTGAAAAACATTATTTTATACTTATACAAGCAATAATTCCTATTTTTTTCTTATTAAAACTAGAGCATGCAATTAATAAATAAGTAATAATACCGTTAATACTGATTACTTCACATCTTGCTAGATTGTCTTCTATTTCTAACTCCTGTGCTTGTGACCCAAGTTCGCGTTCTTTCCTTCGAAGTCGATTGACTTCACTCATCAGCTCGCAATACGCGTGCAATAGAGATGGTTCATCTTCATTTCTTTCATCTCCTGTATAAAATTAGTCAACTTAATGGTTTGGAGAATAGTGGTATAGTGGCTTTAACAGGGTTTGGGAGGAGATGGGTAGTTATTAAACTTTCTCAAATGAAATCATTATATACAAATAAAATAATATATGATACATTGATTTTGGTACACATACATAAAATACGACAAATACAATGGTCTAATCTCTCAATTATCTATGCTTACTTTTTAAAAAGTTAGTCCAATTCTAATAAAATACTACGGATTATGCAATTATGCATAGGCTATAATCTGTTGTCCAAACATGTGTTTTATCAAGGGCTCAACAATATTAACAACTGGGTGTACCTCCTACTGTGGTGTCACTAATAAGTACAAGCCTAAATTGTTAAACACATATATATTATTTGAAAAAATTCCGTCCTACTATTTATAATGCTTAAACAAAAAAAGATAAGCAACTAATTTTCCTGTAGTGTATAATACATTTTGCTTACTGAAATTTTGAAGTAGATGGAGTGAACAAAATTTATACAGAAAAACAAAAATGTAGTGAGCGCCAACGAAATTTATGAAAAGTATTAGAAAAAATTAAAATCATATACAACATAAATGAATATCAAATAAAAAATTTCTTATAAAATAATATGTTATTAAAGGTGTTGAAGCCAGTACATTTTTAGTACCAAAAAAATTTCTCACAGGACAAACTCTGTAGATAAATTGGACAGAACTTTTTGCATATTTCAAAATTAAAAACTAAAATATTCATTAGATAAATGCCAATATTTCAAAACTTTATAATTAATTTTACTATGACTGTTTAAAGTTAAATAAAAATTTGGTTTCTATTCAACCTATAAAATGTTATTGTTTTTTTTCTAAATTAGTTAAGTCTACAAGGTGTGTGAGTTTTTCATGTACAGGCATTTTTTTGTTCGTTTTTACAGTAGCGAACTAAGACAACACGTGTTATATACGTACTATGTATTCATATTTGTGGCAGTTGCTCACACTAATGATGACTAACACACATACACCGCTAATATGACTTGCCAATTAAATTGTCTGGATTATACTCTATTATAAAAGGCCAACGCCAACACTCTTAAGCATAGCACATCAAAACAAACAATTCTAAGCTTTAATATCAAAACTCAAAATTTTAAATCAGTTTAATGTTGTGAAATGTGTGAAAATATTTAAAAAAATTTTTTTGCCTTTTTTTAAAAACCATGAAGTATTGCTTACTGCATTAGCCTTTAAACTGTCGACATGTTAAATGTCAAGTTTCATTTTTAAATAAACATTTAAACTGAATCATGTTTGATTATTTTACTAACAAACAGAAAATAATTGAGCATGGTAGGTCTAAAAACCAACTTAAATTTATATTAAAACAATAAATCTACAAATAATTAAGTTTTATAACTAAAATGTAGTTAATAAATAACCTCATAAATTATACCTACATATTTTATAGTATAAAAAGCACACCATGTTACTACTTTAGCTAAAAAATAAATAAATTCATTCAAATGTATTATTTATTACCTTCTCCTCTAAGTTTTTTCTCAATCTCAACCCCTTCAGCTTCCAATGTTTTGAGTTGGACATCTACTTCTTCCAATTTTCTTTGGATTTCTTGAGCAATTCGTAATCTTTAATGTTTAATAAATACTTGTGTAATACAGAAATTTAATAAAAATAAAAATTTATAAATTATTTGAGCACCTTTTACGTTGAGACTGACGAGCTATTTTAATTTCAGACTTTGATATTTTACTATCTATGCTTTGAATACTGCAGTCATCATCAACTTTGTTACTTTTGTGCTCATTGTCAGCATTGACTGTATCTATAAAAAGAAAAGTACTTCATGCCTCACATACTAAATTTCTATACTAATTACATTTATTACAAAATTGTTAACTAGAAACAGATTAAAATACCTAATGATTGTTGACTATCCAAATTGTAACAAGATGGTAATGGAGGTACAGGTGGAGCCAATGAGTCTATTAAACGCCGCCTGATTTCTGACTCACTGTTGGATTTATACTGTACAGGTTTATCTCCATAAGCCGGAATATTTTTTTTATCCTGAAAGATTAAATATTTTGTTCACCTATTGATAATACATGTACATTTAATAAAAATATTTAAGAAATATTGAGCCAAATTCAACTTATTACAAACGTAAATATTATTTCATTATCATTTAATGCTTAAAAAATTGTTAGTTAATTGTTATTTAAAAAACCAAACTGATAAAACTATTAATTACAGAGAGTATTTCAGAGACCATACTAATAAGTATTATACATATAAAATTATAGATATTATAATACTATATACATGTTATGGGTAAAAACATCAACTGAGTGTAAAAAAAATTGCCTAATTCATCTAATAACATAATGATAAAAAAAAAAGACAAAAATCTATAAATCATGATACACATTTTGTTTTGTAAGAATTTTACGTTGCATTATGCACTTTTTTTATAAAAATGTTATTTAAGAACTATTATTTGGATGGGTACCCCTCACTAGCACTTTCGGTGACTTACCTACAGGTTACACATATTAGTATGGTTTAGTCCTGACAATGATCCATGTACTTAATATTTATACAACTTGATATTGAAATGAAAGTTTTATATTCTACATGAAAAACTATAAGAACTTTTAAAAATAAACATACATATAAGTACATATACTTATAAGTAATATACAATGTAACATAAACACTTTTAAACATGTTTAATTTTTCAAAACAAGTGTTCAGAACAAAATAAAAATAAAAATCAATGCATTTTGAGTTCATTAAATAAAATAATTTCACCATTTAAAATTAAAAAATTTAAAACCATTAATCAAACTGTTTATACAAAATAACAAATATTTACTAACTATTTGGTTATAAGTTTAACACTCAACATCAAAGTAGAAACATTGAGATACATTACATAAGAAAAAAAAAAAAGCAACATTGAGTTAAGTCTAAAATAGTGGTGTTACAAACTGTTCCAATTTTTAAACTCAAAATTGGAAATATTCAAACAGAACTAAACACAAAATAGTTCAGAGTTTGTAACTTCACTAGTCTAAAACCAATATGAGTAATTAATCAAAGTTTAAACCCTATTTCAGATAAGTTTACCAATGAGTTCAATTATTTATCATTGGCAGAAGCTTGGTTTAAAAGCAAACGTGCAATACTAAGCAATCATTCTACTTCATGATTTCACATATTTTACTCTAAATGTACACCTTCACAATTCATATAAAAAATATGTGTTCCACAATGAAATAATTTAAAAAACAAGAGCTAATTAAAATATTTGTTAATATAATAAATATTGGTTTTAAAAATTCATGATAGAAAAATCAAAAGAATACTTTTAATATTGTTTTTTAGTAATTAATTTTTTTTTTTTTACAGATTAAATAATTCTCACAAACTTCTTTACATTGTACATTTTCAAGAGAATTAGTCTGTTTTTACTCGTAGCAATAAGTAAATATTGAAAAATTTTATTTATAGGAAAATTTCAAAATTAAAATTTTTACACATCACTTATAAAACCCTTTAGATAACAACTGAACTGTGAGTAATTTACTTATCTACGATTGAGTATAATAATCTACCATTCAAAAAGTATTAATATGCCTTAATCAAATTCAAACAACTGAATGTGATGTTTAATAACTACTTAACAGCAATACAATAGATCTAAGCATATTTTATGCAATTTAAAAATTATACAAAACTAATCATAGAGAACGTACATGATCTTCAATGAATGTGACGTTATCAGCAGACTGAAATTTAAAAAGTAGAATTAACATTACATTATTTTGAAAACTATTAGGATTTTAATTTTGATAAATTCATAATTTATTTTTAGAAAAAAACTGAAATACTATTTGATATTTTTCATATAAAATGTTCATAAGTACAAAAATGAGGTGTATTGCCTATTCCTAAGTACAGGAAAATATTTTTAAAATAGCGGCAAGTCTTTTGATCAAATGTTAAGTTAACTGTTTTTTATATTCAAACAGTATAATATAAGTAATACTAATAGTTTAGAAAATACCTTTAACTTTAAATTAACTTGTCTTATTGTTTGTTTGTAAATTTTATGTTCTAGATCTAGAATATAAAACTATCAACATTTACTTACCACTAAATAAAATATACTAATTAGCAATTATACCCGATTGCAAATTAACTTTTAACAGTAAAATAAGTTCTTAAATTTATGGCAATACTTATGTTTACTTCTTTTAATAGTGTACACCAAAGGTTAACTAGCGGGGACTGCTGTTCAAGTCCAGATCTCAACAAATTTACTACCAAAATTATTTATGTAAAATGTTAAGTACATACATAAATGTTTTTTTAAATTCTTCTGTTTTAGGTAAAAAGAACTTCTTATCATTTGACTGAGTAGATGCTGAACAATAACAATTATTTTAAACATCAACACTTTTTTTTTTATAATAGTCTAAACCTCCTAAAAGCTAATTGCAATCCCTGGTATACATATAAAAACATTTTTAAATTTTTAACAAAATATACTAGTTGAGATTTTTTATATGTGAACTTACCTGAGATTTTTCTTTTGTTTTTCCACTAATTAGAAGTTTAAATCTAGATGGGGATGTTTGATGACTAGAATGAGAACGAGTTTTATTTGGTGATGCTTTCTTTTGAAAAATAGCAGCCATTACTGCTTGAGCAATACTACGTTTGCGTTCTGGTCGATCACTTTTTATTTGTTCGTTTGTTGTCGGTATAGAACACTTAACACAATAAAAAGAAAACATAACAATATCAAAAAACTAATTACTTATAATTCAATAAAATTATTCACTTATTAAGTAACAATATTTAAAATATCTCACCAAAGCAGTAATACCAAATTCAAATTCATCAATAGACTGACAACTTTTACTCTTAGCAAGAGAAGAAAGTCCATCACATTCACTTTTTACAGCTTTTCTTCTTTCTAACTTTGCTCTAAGTTGTCTAATTTTATCTTCAGGACTAATACCCAGTTCTGAGTCACTTTTAAGTCTAGCTCTGGCCCTTGCATTTTCACGTATTTCTTCAGTTGATTTTAATATTTCAGCAATACTTAATGTTGGAGTTTTTTCATCAAATAATGCTCTCCTTATATCAGGCAATGAAAATGCCTCTGAACAAGAAATTTGTTTGTTAGAATCAGTGTTCCTTTCACTTAAAGGATTTTTTGTAGAAATAAAAAGGGATGAGGGGCGAACATTTACATCTGAATTACATTGGTAAACTGAAAATGGTGTTGCAAACTTAAAATTGTCAGAGTTTGATTCAGGAGAAAAGGGAGAACTTCTATTACGCCGCTGTTTTCTTTCATGAGATGGTTTACTTGTTATTTTACTCATTACCATGTCATGAACAAGGTTTTTTTCCTTCATTCTTTCTTTGGTGATTTGTTGAAGCTTATAACTAGTAGAATTTAGTTCCAATTCATTTTCTTCTTTCAAATTATCCATACTATCTAGTTTTTCTTCCTTACAAGTTTTTTTCATTTTCCGTATATCAATAGAATCTCTAATGTTGTTAAATGGTGTAATTTTTTCTTGTAAACGTTGTACATACTCATGATATGTTTTATTTGCATCCTCATCAGCAATTGGTGTTAAGACATTATCGTCAACATTATTAAGATCCATCACCGTGACAAGATCACTCGTAGTAGTGTCATTGTCGTCTTTATCAACTGATGTATTATACATAATGTTTAAAGTCTCCACAACAGGAGTTTTTAGCTCGTCGTCTGTTTGAGGATTATTCACAAATTCTACATAACCAGTATTGTGTATTAATGTTTGATTTAATGCAGCAATATGCTCATTAGTATCATTGTCACTTATTGTGTCCATAAACTCAATATTTTCACAATCAATTTTTCCACAAACATGATTATATTCTTCTAAAGGTTCGTTAGGTTTTTTTTTAGGAGAATTACGAGGTTTATGTTTTGATTTAGGTCTCTGATGTTTTCTATAAGTCAATGATTTTATAGGAACAGGAACAAAATCATCCCATGCTTCAGACACTCCAACATCATCGTCCCTTGCCCAATCTGAAAGCTCAGTTTCAGTTTGTCCTCCAACTGTATGATCTTCATCATTATTTTTATCAGATTCAAATTCAATGATAGAGTGAGAAGATTCTGGGTGAACTATTTCTCCACTATTAGTTATTTTTGAAGAACCATTCATAAATAAATCGGCAGTGGTTGAAACATGTTTCAAAATTTCGCCATTCCTAATATTTTTATCCTTTATTGGGCTTGGAACTGTTATAATCTTATTAAAGCAATTGTCAGGATATTGTAGGCACTCAGGTACCAATAATGGTTCTTTTTGTTGTTCTATATCATTCATTAACTCTCCCCGAGAGTTATGGATTTCTAATTTTGGTAAGCTATGATTTTCAATAAGAATGTTATTTTCATCAGTAAAAATTTCAGGAATTTCTAAATCATTTTCAGTATCTGATGAGGTATCTGTTGATAAAGAATCAGATTCAATAGAATTTTTATTTTGAGAATGTTTAAATTCAGGAACAATAATTGAAGTTTCGTGGGCTGGACTACGAGGACGCACTTCATTATCGTTTTCTTGATACTGAATACTATCGACATCCATAATTTTATGATTATTTTCGTTGTTAACATTACAATCATTTGTTTTTATAGAACTTTTAGAACAAACATGTTGAAATTCATTAATTTCTGATAACTCTTTTGATTTTTTCTCATTTTTAGTAACAATAGGGCTAACATTATGCAGAAATACTTGCGTAGTGGGACTGGATACAGGTGCTGGTTTTAATTTCTTTTGGTACTCAGAAATTTGATCAACAAAGCTTTTAAATTTAGTATCTAAAGTAACAGAGGAACCAGATTTCTTTATGGCCATTCCATTATCATTACCAGCAAGTAGGTACAATTTTTTTAACTCCAATGAACGTTTTGTAGCAATTCCTTCGGTAGACTGAGTTCGGTTAAGTTCATATCCAGGCTTTGCAAATGGGATAAAATTAGGTCGATTTTGTGCTCGATTAACAATTTCAGCAATTTTAGGATTTTCTGGTACCAAAGGATCAACTTTTGGTTCATTAATAGTAGATTTTGATTGAACGCTTTCACTAACAATTATGTTTGGAATACTGTGTTTTGTAGCTGTTTTATCATCTCTCTCAAATTCAGAATCTGTAGATATTTCTGTAGCAGAATTATTATTAGAACTTGTTGAATAATAATCAGTAGCAACCTAGAAAAAAAAAAAATTATTAAAATATATTTTTGAAGTATAAAAAACAATTATAATATAATATATAACATAAGTATTAAGTAGATAACACTTAACATATAAATTATAATCACAAAAAAATGTTAAACTTGTTACCACATAACAAATGGTCAAGCATTGTCAGTTACAACTTATTATTATTATTAATTATACTGTGTCCAATGGGAGAACGTCCTGCATCCCGACAAAAATTTGGTCATTTGGTGCATTCCCCTGACTTGCCTGACACTCAGTCAAAGTGAGCATTCTACCACAGTGAAGACTATTGCTAATAGCTAATCACAAACTTTTGGAACTTTTTGTTTTCTTTGAAGTGTTGGAGATTGCTCAGCTATCAGTTTAAAAGCGCAAAATTGGCACATTCTCGCATTGGACTCAATATCTATTGTTCTTATTTAATAACATTTGCTTAAAGAATAGAAACAATCAAATATTTTAGTTTAGTAGTTTAGTAACTAAAGAAAGATTTGAAATGTTCACTTGAACTTAACAACATTTTACAGAAGCAATAGAAATTTTTTAAATAATTATTAATTACGGAACATTTGTTGATTATAATTTTAATTTTACTTTCCTAATAGATATATTCTGCTGGAAACTCAATTAAACATAAACACTTAATGCTAGCCAGGTCTTAGTGAACTAGATTGAATGACTTTTAAGTAGCTCAGACAAACTTTTGTTTACACTTTGGTAGTAACTAGTAACTAAATAAACCAATAATGGAATAATGAATAAAAATAATTGCAAACAATCAAGAATCAAATGTATTTGAAGCAAAATAAAAAGTAGGAAGTTGCATAAGAGTTTAAGGTAAATTTATAATGTATTCAACAATAAAATATCACATTTTGGGCAAATATTTGTTTTTTAGAAATTTGTACATAGCAAATTGTGTGGCAACTATCATTTACAGCTACTTACATATATAAAATACAACTTCTAACTAAACTTTCCAAAACAGTGACCCACAACTAAATCATAATTGCTACCCCATCAAACTACCCAGACAACCTAGCAATTTCCGTCTTTGTAACTATTATAGGTCACCTAGATTTTATTGTTGCCCATTAGATTATTAATGATTTCTACTGAACACATTTATAATAATAGTCTTATTGATTTACTAAATATATTGTAGGATTTTATTCGATTGTAGTTTCACATGTTTAAAAAGTGACAATGACATTTCATAACAGATATAGCTTTTACATAACAAAACAAACAAATTATACAACAATCATGTTAAAAATAAATAATAGTATGTGCGATCAGTCAACAAGTTAATTAAATTGAATAAAACATCTCCTTTAAAAGAGTCAACCAAACACATAGAGAACAAGCCTTTCTCCTGAATATACTTACTCTATTAAATTTAAATAAAAGCTTTGCTTCTAATTAATATTGTTAGTTCACCTTCTTAATAGAAATACACAAAACTCACAGTAAATTGCATACAGTTAATATCACAAAATTAAGAATAAAGATATAAAAAAAATAAAAATAAAAATTGAAATATTAAAACACAAAAAAAAACCACAAATAACACAAAACTCCCAATTTTATTACCTGATTTGTATATCCCATGATACTTGAGAGAAAGGCTTATTATATCTGTGAACATTCTGAACTATATTTGCTAACTTATATTTAAATATGTTTAACATGTGATATTAAATAAGGTTAATATGAGAATTGATTTTACTAAAATATTTTTATTTGTATTAAAAATTTACATTACAATACAATCTTTTTTAGGTTGTTTATTTTCATACTTTTTAATAGCTTTCTCAACGGTTGGTGTATATTTTGGATAAGGTTCAGTAGTCACTATATTATTTAACTTGTCTGGCTTTCTGTCACATTTATTAGAACTACATTTGTTTAGGGATTTAAAATCATTTACAGCATTATTTGACTGTTGATTGCCATTATCTTTTACTAAATTGTATTCTATGATTGAACTATGATCATCAGATTTTTCTCTTGATTGATTTAATAATTTTTTCTGTTTACGATTTAATGAACCATTCTTCAATTTATGAGTGCCTTCTTTTATAAATAATAATTGATTTTCATGATCACAATTATTGTTAGACTTAAAAGTAACATCAAATGAATTATTACTTTTATGTTTGTTCATCAAGCAATTGTTTAAAGAAACATTAGAATTATTTTCTAAAGATAAACTCGGATTATTACTATTGAAATTGTCATTATTTTTAGGAGTATTAGGATTGTTAAAATCAATTAATATACCATTTGGTTGACAATTTGAAGTATTTAGAGCATTAAATGAATTTTCGGTACTACATATATTCATATTTGTCATGTTTAATGGTAAACCATCATTTCTTAAACATGTATCCTGTTTATTAATACTTTTTATTGAATTTTGAGCAAATAATATCACCTCAGTGTCAGATCCTGTATCTGAAGTAGCAGCTGATATATCAGGAATACGTAAACAAACTTCTTGTTTTCTTTTTTCCCTTGCTTTTATTTCTTCTTCGCCTTCAGTTGCTGTGTCACTCTCATCATCTTCAACACAAAATACAAAACAAAATAAATATTTATTCAAATAGAAAACATTGTATAAAATATAAATAACATAAAACATAAAAAAAATAAAAATCTTTTATAGTATTAATTTTATTATTTTTAATAATATTACCACCACTATCAAATTCTTTGTAACTAAACCGATCTTGAGAATCATCAGACTCATTCTGTGAACTCAACCCATCATCTTCTACATTAATATTAGCTAAATTGTCTACATCAATATTGATAGGCAGTAATTTATGTTCTCGATTATCAATATTTAATTCTGGATTTTGATCATCGTCACTTTCACTATCACTAAATCAACAAAACATGTACAAATATACTTCAAAAAACACATTTAATAATAGGTATAAGTATATATAAATATAATAAACATTAAATAATAAAAATAGTTAAATACAATTTTCTATAAAAAGAAAAATATATTAAAATGTACATTTTCACAAACAAATCTTTTTTGTCCTAAATGTCACACTACAGTACTATACGCTTGCACACTTTTATAATTTTTGTTTGTACCCTGCACCGCACTATTTATTACGCTTACGCGTGTGTAATTAACACTTTGGGGACAAACTGTCAACTTCAAATGCAGACTACGCATGAATGCATAATATAAACTAAAGTTCTATCCAGTACGTATTATCTAGATATCTCACAATATGTAGTTACTATAACTCTATGTGTTGGGCCTGAATGGTTAGAGTATATAATATTCCAATGTATGAAAATAATCAATACACACCAATAGTTTTTTTCCGTATTAATAAATTGAAAAACTGATATATCACAATACAGACTATTGATAAATTTAAATGACAAAATATCAACATATTGTTACAAAATATCATAAAATTAAACATTATTGGTCTTTAAAACCCGTTATTGAACAATGATATACAAAATATGACATAATTACCTAAATTCAGATAATTCATCAGACGATAGCATTTCATTAGCTGAAGCTCCAAAGTTTCGGTCCGTCCATTCATCTTCATCCATTTCACTACAAGCCAAAGTTTCTTCTAAATCTAAATTCTCAAACTCTACTCGTTCAGGTGTTTCACCTCTATCTAATGACTCTATTGATGCTTTAGTCTAAAAAAAAACATTAAGTTATAACAAAAAAGTTAATTATTGTTCATTTCACTATAGTGAACAAACTTTTTCAGGAGTTTTGGTTAAAATAGGTTTAATTCCAGAATCTGATTCAGTCTTTTGTTGAAGTATTCGCCGAGATCTCATTTGTTGTGTTCCAGACATTCCAAAATGTTGAGAACAGTAAAAACGGTTGTTGTATTTACCTTCCCGGTCATACAAATAATTACCTAGTCTTAGAGTTGTAAGGCAATATTCACAACGGAAACAACCTCGATGAAAAAATCTGCCTTCAGCGCTTAGCCGTTCCATTAAATAAACACGGTTCTTACAGAAGTGACATGTTTCACTACCACCTTGTGGAATGATTATTGTATTTTTAGTACCCTTGAAAAATAAATTAATCTAATTATTGAGCCCTAGGATCTTTATTCCAAACAGTGGCATAGCGTGAGTATTGAAAGAGTGTAAGCAGTGATATTTTTTCAAATGTCAAAAAAAGAAGTTGATTATAAAAATATAAAAATATAATATAAAAATAGTATACGATTGTTGCGATCGGTCAGTGCTGGTTGCCGGTCATGTAAGCATATTCAAAAGTGCTTACAAACGCTAGCTTAATACGCAACCCCCTCCATAATACTAGGCCATACAGCAACAACAGTCGCGTGTAAGCAATTTCAGATTAAGTTACATGGTGCACTTCGGTGCCATATGCTAATATAACAATAGATCATAAATAGACCGTAACTCGATGGAAAGTAAACGTAGATAAGTAAACGGCGGATAGCATAACAATACCAGCACAAAGATAACGAAAGCAACTACCACTTAAAGATAATAAATTAAAATATTAAAATATAATTTATAAAAAAATATATATTACTTTATATATTTTTGATTGATTAATTTTCTTTTTTCTTTTGATTTAAAGTGTAAGCAATGCTTACAGTGCTTACGTGCACGCTATGCTCCTGATTCCAAATGTATCACCCAAATTCAAATCCCTCAAAAAACTTACAGATCTTTGAAGCAGAGGTTGTTCAGGTTGTTTATTTATTGTAGCCAAATGAGCTGCCATTGCTGAAACTTTATTAGCACCACGTTGACCTTGATCCAAAATATTTCCATCTTTAATTTTTTTATTTAATTTATTTAAATTATCATCGATTTCATCATATTTTCTATCTTCATTATCTTGATATCCCTTAACATGGAGTTTCTTCTTGATTGCACTAACCTAAAATATAAATATATTTTTTTATTAATAAGTAATTTATCAAAAGATCAATTATTACATTATGACTAACATTAAAAACAGATAGGTGTAACTGTAATAAGTATAAATAGTTAATGAATAATATATATATTATATAAATGTAATATGTACCTATTATAATATATTATTATTTGATATTTATAAATATTTTATATCATAATACTAATAAATAATACCTTGTCATCAAATTGAGGACGACTCCACTTAGGTACTTTTTCAGTATAATTTTTAACATGTTTGCCACTAGTTTTATTTTCTTCGATTTTACGCTCTATTTCTTTTACATTCCAATCACTTTTATCAATTTTTCCTACAAATAGATATATTAAATACATAATCAATAAGAAAAATGTACAAGCCACTATATTTTTACCAATAGCTCTCAATAAGTCTTTAGGTTTCTTATCTGGTGCTGGACCACCTTTAAGTTTAGCTTCAATTTCTTTAGCACGCGCTGAAATATCTTCCTCCAATTTAACCCGAGGAGAACATTCATCTAATTGTGGTCCACGAATATCCCTAGGCTAAAATAAAAAAGTAAAATTTTTTTACAAAATTAACATAAAATATTTTAATGTGTTATGAAAACAATTATATTATTCTTGTAACTTTTAGTTTTTATTAAAATACAATATCAAAATAAAAAAAAAACCAAAGTAGTAAATTTAAGAGCAAAGTTATAAATTCAAAACTTTAACATTTCTTATATTTGATAAAAAGACAAATTATACCTAGTTAAAATATATTTTGCTAAATATTCTAACAGAATAGGTTATTATATAAAATTACTAAAAAATATACAGGTTGTCACAAACTTTTTGTTAAAAAAATTTTAATTTTGAACTGTTCATACAATTAATACATATTGTTTGTAAATAATTTTCATTCAAATTTACTTGCTAACATGAACAATACGTAGATTACAAATTGCATAATGTTGTTCAACTTAAAAGAAAATGAAGGAAATGGACTTAAAAATTATTATCACACACAAACACAATGCACAGTTTTTCACACGTTTATCTTACACTAGGGAACAATTTTTTTTCCAATTCTCTAGCACGTTCTTTAAACTTTTCAGAATTATTTTCTAATAACTCATTATCTTCAGGTTCTTTAATATAAATTTGTTGCATTTGTATATGCAGCCGTTTTTTTATTTGTGCCTTATGGTTAGCAAAATAAAATAATTGTACATCAATAAAATAAAATAAAATAAATAATTTTATTTTTAATCAGAAAAATTTTGTATTACTAAAAATTAAAAAAGGAATTACCAATGCTCCATTATGTATGATGTTTGTACGTCGCTTTCTATTACGTCTTTGCATAGAAGAAGTACTTTTATCTATAGTGGATATATTATTCATACAGGATCGTTTCCGTGACTGTGAGTTAGGTTTTAATAATGTTGGCGCTTTTGAGTAAGAAGTAAAATTATTATTATTCTTGGTAATACAATTTCTAAAACGACTTTCTGCTGGTGTAGGGCTATGATCACTATCTTCCTAATAAATAAATGAATCACAAAAATAAACAAATTTTGCATTAACAAAATAAATTTTAGCAAAAAAAAAATAAAATTTGTTAATACCAATTTTGGATGTTTAATATGTGGAATTTCTCGTCTAAAAGTATCATACACTTGTGACAAATAAGATAAAATAGCTAGGATATCTGGAACATCACACTGCTTCATTTCAATACCAGACATAATCTAAAAAAATAATTATACAAGGAAATTTATAATCAATGCATTAAAAAAAAATAAAAACAACTATATGGTAACTTACAGGAGAAATCCCAAATTCATGTTCTAAAATATCAAAGGCTAACTGATTATTTTTGGCTACATCTGATGGTGAAAGAGAAAAGAAATCTATCAAATCTGGACGATATCTATGTATGATTGCACACAATGCTAAACCGTTTTTAAATGATTTTGAAAAATCTTCCACAGATAATGAATCATAAGGTTTAACTTGAGTTTTTAACCACATTAGTAATGTCTCTTGATGTACTTGACTTTCTAAAATATATTGCATATAAAAATTAATTAATCAACTTTTCTTTTTTTTTTTAGATACTTCATAATTAAAACCCGTTAGTATAATGCAAGTACATAACAAATTAAAGTAAAAACAAACATTGTTAATAAAAACAAATTAAAGTTATGTTTAGTCACCATTTAATATTTTATGTGATTCACCCTTTAGTGCAGGATCAAGAGCAGCCAAACGGACTGTTTTCAAATATTTAAATACACATAAAATACATTTAAGTTGTAACTAAAAATATAAAAATTAATTAATAACAATAAGAAAATTACCTTTTCTTCTTCGCTTTTTAGGGACATCTTGGGCTGCAGTAATCATTTGACGAGGAGCTTTAAGAAGTTTCTCAACAACAGTTTTGTCGTCACAATCAAATAAATTTAAAACTTGTACAGGGACTACAGCATGCGTATTTAAATTTGGATATCGTGTATGTGGGTCAACAGTATAACTGGCAATATTTTTTTGTAAATTTTCAGGCGTTGTTTGATTAAGAATATGATAGATTGACTCTCGCTCAGCTAATACATCTAATGGATTAGAATCTGGAGCACCCCAACGACGAATAGCCCAGCAAGCATCCATTGAACTTAAAAAACCACGAGCACAACCAGAACCAGTGGGCCAAAATGGCTAAAACATAACATTATAAACTAATATGTACATTTGTTCTGTTAAAAATTAATAATATTAAATTCTTAGTACCTCTAATAAGCTGTCTCCAACTAGTGTAGTCAAAAGTTTATGACCATTTCGCTGGATTACATGACTAGAATTTTCAACCGCATACATTGATGTAAAATCAAACATGGCCACATCAGGTTGGCCGTAATGATTAACGGCAAATTCAAGTTGAGGCAATGAGTAATGTGTTGAAAAATTAGCTGCTTCTTTAGCATACTTTGTTAGCGCTTCTTTATCTATATTTTCCAAAGCTAAAAGTTTTGCAACATCAGCATAATCCTAGCATAACAATAAGTTTGCCAATTTAGTACAAATCAAAAACTATCTTCAAATTTAAGTACAATTTAATAAAAAAACTTATAAAATATAATTTTTAAATTTTTACTTTATACTAACTGACATGTTTTTAAGTAACAACACTTGTTAATCTTAATTGCTTAATTATAGTATAAAAACAACATTGTCTATCTTGCTAAATTCATTGTTTTTTCTTTAAAATTCATACAAAATATTCCCGTATGAAATAAGAATAATTGGAATACAAGATTATTAATTGTTTAGGAATTTTAAATAAATACATAAAACAACAATTAATACACATATACTTTTTAAACAAATTAAAATGTTTCAAACAAAAAATTAAAAAGTGTTTTATATTCCTAGGTTTTCTACATAATATTATCAACCTTATATTAATTAACCTATTTGTGATGTGTCAAATCAAAACAATATACTATAAGAAATGGTAGTTGCTTAATATTTACAACAAATTAGAATATACAGGATGCACAGTAAGAATTTGTTATCTACTGTTCTTAAAATTGGTATTTTTCAAATTAAGCACAAAGTGCTTACTAAAAATCGGCGGCAGAAATTGTAAATTGTAAACAGTAACTGAAAGTACTCATTATACATTCTATATATCTTTAATTTGTGGTATTTAATGATAACTATTATAAATATTAAGTAGTTTTAAAAATACTAACATTTAAAATTACTCCTTTGTCAATCAAACTATGTTTTTTAGCAGTCATAACAAAATAATGAGTTTCATCTTTGTAATAAACAATATTTTCTAAATCAATTCCAGTTTCTTGATAAAGATCTTTGAAAAACTTTTGATTAAAAATAAAAGCAACTCCAGAAATTTCTTCAACCCTTGCTTCAGCTTCTGTGTGTTTGTTAATAAAGTTTGCAGTAATTGCTATAGCCAATCTACCACGAAATTCTTTTCTTTTAAAACCTAAATAATTAACAAAAAGAATAATCAGTACATTAAAAAAGAAAAAATTCTATTCACAAAATTTTAACTTTGTATAAAATATGTACCTTCTAATGTATTTCGTTTGCCATCAGCCCCAATAAGAACATCAAATTCATACTGAGAAACAGGATGATCTGCAGGACTAAAGATAGCTCTCCAACCAATTTCTAAAAAGTAATTTTAAAATTGTATAAAAATTATATAAAATGTTAAATACAAACAAAATACAGAAAACAAAAACATACCTAATTAATATTTTTAATAATTGGGTATAAATAATAAAGCAAGATAATTTTAAAATGTAAAAATTATATTTGAGTACATAGATTTTGTTATCATGCAATGAAGTTTAATTCACAATAGTGTTTTAAACACATGGTTATACAATTTAATAACTACTTCTTAAGTTATATAAATTAATAAATAAAAACAAATTCATAAAATATAAAGAATTATATTCAAGAATGTATTAAATACTAAGATATGTATTCTAATGATACATACTTTCATCGTTATTAGGCGGAGGAGAAAGAGAATCAAAACTAACACCTTCATGAATTTCAACACCCAAGATCAATGAGACTTTTAACAAAATACATTGTAGTTGTCTAATACCTATGAAAATAATTTTTGTTTACCATTATACTAATTATTAATTAGCATTTAAATTTTAAATCTTACTTATATGATCAATGGCTCCAGCACAAAATTTACCAAAAAACTTTTTAGCACCAAGTCCTTTTAAGTCTTGAATAACAAAAGGCCACAAATGAAGCACATTATTTCTTGAGAGGCGATCTCTTTTTTCCACAACAACTACTTTAGCACCTAAAAGCTGAGCTTCAATAGCAGAACGTAATCCACAAGGTCCCGCACCAATAATTAAAACCTAAATTATACGTATAATTTTTGAGGTTAATCTCTGAAAAAAATGAAGAATAATAGTGGAAAACTTACCCTAGTGTTCATACAAGCTTTGCCTCGATTATAGCATTTGTGACTTGCTTTTTTATCAAACTTATTCCATAATGCTTTTGCCTTCCAAGAACACAACATAGTCTTAAAAAGAAAATAAAATCTTGTTTTTTTATTGTGTACATGAGCACTGAACAATATTATAGTATATTGGGTGACAAAGGAGATGTGAGCAATTTTAGTCACCGGCAACATGTGAGATCAGAGCAGCAGGCAAAAGCTGCATTTTGCTCAAGACTACACAAGCCACACACTATTTAAATACTTTTGTCACGCGGCTTAACTTTATTACTGCAACTATAGTAATTAAAATAAAATGGGAAAAACACATCTACCAGTACAAATGCCAAAACCAGGTAAGGGCAGTTATTTTGTCATCCAGCGCAGCTGGACAGAAAAATGTCACTTTTTGATAGTATGCTGAAAATTAAACTTTCAGTGCGTGTGACAAAAAATAAATTATAGGCTAATTAATTTTTTTTAAGGTTTAACAGAATTAATGTTTTCTACTTTTTCATGAGTGCAATTAGTGGAGGTTGATGGCATATGTCCTTCAGGTAGTTTTAAAGTCCAAAGTCCTCAAGTTTAAAAAAGAACTATATCAGGGAAGAGACTAAATTTTATATTAGTTAGTCTTTTATGTGGATCAGAAATCAGTATAACTAAGTAGTAAAATGGTAATCCAAGCAAAAAATAATAAAAGTTAAAATTGTAACCTAAAATATCTATTTTTGGTAATAATCAAACCATGCTACTTTTCACTTTCTTATTTTGCTGCTTTTCAAATTTAAAAACAAAAATATTAAAGAATAATTTAACAAATTTAAAATTGTAACTGGTAAAATTAATCAGTTCCCGGTTTTGATAGTAAAAATTGTACAAGTCAATATGATTGTATTAAAATTAACATTAATAAGTATTTAACACCTTTAAACAAATTAATGTAAAAACAGAAAACTTACCTTAAGTTTAGGATAAAACTGAGGAAAATTAGTAGGTTTGATACGCAATATGTCACATAGATGTCGAAAGTGACCAAGAATAGTTTTCATTGTAGTTGCAGTGCAAAAACGATCAAAAACTTCTGATGCTAAAGCAGCATCAGATGATGGAAGAGTCATTCGGTAGAGTAATGCCATTGATAATTCACTTTCTAAATAAACATTTATTACCATAATTTTTTTAAACAAAAATTATGATTATTTTTAAGTAAACAATGTAGTTTTATTAATATGAGTACTTATTATTGACTAGACAATAAGACAGTAAAATACCTGGTAAAATAGCATGCAAATAATGTATTAGCAATCGCCTATCACTGATAAAATCAATATATTTTTTTAATCCAATCAATATTCAAAATCTAAAATTATTACCTATTTAACTGTTTATATTACATTTATTTAATGGTTTTGATATGTATATGTAAACTGTGATGATGGTACAATTTCCTGATAAAGTCTCATTTCTTAGGTAATAATTAAAAAGCAAGTAGGTACAATACTTATTTAAATTCTTTCAAGAAATAAATAATGGCTCGTTCGCCATAATAATAGGAACTTTAATTGCAGAGATTTAAAATCATTTACCTATAATATACTGAATACATAAGTAATATTTTTAAACTAAGGCTTAGGAGTATAAACTAGGTACGTGTAACATGTGAGCATTAAAGCAAATTATATTTCTTGCCAAAAATGTATGGATCAAAATAATTTAAAAATCAATCATGTAAGTTGTAACTAATAACGTAACTACAATACATAGCCATCTGCCATTCAAATTACACAGTTGTAATTATATACTATAATTATGTATACACATAATTTTTGTAATAATACAAAACAAACTCACACTCCCTCCAGCCAAAAATGTGTATAAAATCGAGAAAACAAAATTTTTTTTTTATAAATAAACTACACATTTTTTTTTTCTTCAAAATGGAATTTAAAAATACAAGTGTGCACTGTACAATATAAGATTTATAACTGTAGTATATAAAGTAAACAAGTGTAGAAAATATTAAATAATTAAGTAGATAAAGAAAAAACACTTCATTCTTACAAGTCTTGAAGAATACGTGAAAATTGAATTTATATTTTCTGAACAAATAATTGACCTACTAAAGATAATTTTTTTTAAACTACTCTCACTATTAAAAAATTTTGCGTAGGTATGTCTTTGGAATCTTGGACTAAATTATAAAATATTAGGAATTTATGTCAGTTTTTCTAAACAAACAAAAAAGTTATAAAAATAACACGTATAAGACCAATCTTCAATCATGTACACGCAGATCAAAACAGAACTAGAATATGCGAGGGCGTAAAAGTCCTACACAGCGTTATAGTCGAAAAACAAAGCAGCTAAAACATGTTTTTCTATTAGCAAGTATATTTAGACGTTAATTTTTATTAAATAATATGTCAAATAAAGACAGAATCAGTAAAGGTCGCGTGAGTAGTTTGATAGAGTAACGACTATGCTTTGGGTGGGTTACTGATTTGGAAGTTGTGATTTAAGCGTATTATTTAATATCTAAAAGCAATGATAAATCATTGCCTTCAAAAAAACGATTCTGACCAAGCTTAGTTGTGTACGTTGTCTCTGTTGTATACGCCCTGGTAAATGTTGTTTATCATTTGTTGTATATCATTTTCAAGCTTATCATGTTTGAATGCAATGGAATAAAAAAAAAGACAATAGAATAATTATTTTTAAAAAAATAAACATCATTGTAAAACCACTAGCTTTCTCGCTAACGCTCAGAATCTATAAAAAAATCAAACATCACTGTAAAACCACTAGCTAAACTACAAATAACAATATAAATATGTCTTAATAACGATCCTAAGAATGAATACACTAATTATAAATTAGTTTAATTATTATGCAAATATATTATGCTTGTATTTTATAAGTATTAAATATAACAAAAATGTGTAATATAAAATACCAAACAGTGAACCAAACTTTTATTATTCAGGTATAAAGCTAGGTTTTTACATTTTTTTACCTCTTTTTTTTAAAAAAAAAACTTAAAAACTAAACTAAAAATATTAATATATTATCAAATTTCCAGCGTTTAAGAGGCAATAAGACAAGAATAGTGACCGGAAAATGTCATCTGGCCTTGTGCCACACGCACGGCAATCAATGGATGCCAAACTATCTAGGACATGACATATATATATATAACTATACAAGTAACTTACATAGTATTTTTTAACAAGACAATACAAGAAATGTTAAAAGATTTTGATACAATAAACTCTGTTATAGTTATATCAATAAAATAATGTTCATTGAAAATTTAATTTTTACCATAATGATATTACTATAATTTTAGGTACCTACGTCCTGTATCCTTAAAAAAATTAAATGTTTTACTAAGTCTACAGATAAGGAATAGAAAATATATATTTTAATTTTTTGATTAGTTAAAAGTATCAAAATACAATTAAAAATAGATTAATTTTATCACATGACCTTAGTATGAATAATTCAATACATAACATCATTTTAATTGTTAAAAAGATCAAAAATAATACGCATTTTGCAACACAATTGTTTTGTATCTACTATAAAATATATCTTAGTCAAGGTAAGTCTTAGTAAGGTCTTAGTTGAACAACTATTTTTAAGGGGTTATAAGCATTCCGTATTTAAGGGGGGGAGTACAATGGGCAATTTACCAGGTCGGTGATGATATTCGGGTCCGTAGATGAAGCGGTAATTTTGTGGTGTTTTTTTTATATTGGAGGTTCGGGCAAACAAAATATTTGGTTAAAATATTTTTTTGTTGACCAATGGCAAAACATTCTTAAATGCACCCAAACATTCTCTGATTATAAGCGTCATTGCACAATAAACTAAAAAACAGTGTGTAATTTCACTGACCGTCTATAAAAAAAAACTAATGCTATTTTTTTTTTTGCCTTTTCTTTACGTTTTTACATCAGCGCTCGGAACCATTTTAATCAATTTTTATTTTTTAGTGATTGCATGTAAATAGAAAATTGTACTTTCTTTAACATATAAAAATTTCAAGTCTTAAATAAAAAAAATTGTCTTGGTCGCAAATTTTTTTTTACTGCGGTTAGATATTATGTCCTTAAGCTTGTAATAAATTTGTAGTTGTTATTGAATTAAAACGACAACAAATTTGGATATTATCAAAATTTTGTAAGTTCCTTCTATATAAGTCTCAAATTTTTTTGTAAAACTTTAAAAAATTTACGAAATTTTTGCTATAATATGTTTCATAGTGAGTAAAAGATTCAAGTTTTTTGGTAAATTTTTATGAGAGAAATCGCAAAAATAATAATTAAAACTCGTTTTTTGTAACAATTTTCATCCATTTTTAGGGTAGTTTTTACTGTAATTTTTTTAATTGTTAAAATTTCAAACATCAACCTTCAAAGTACCGTGAACACAACAAAAACTACCATATACTGGTTATGAGTGTAAAAATCAGATCATTTTTGGAGTTAGTTTCTAGGCAAGAAAAAAAACACATAATGTTAGAACATTTACATTCATCGCTACACTTGATATCTAAAATTAACAAATATTATTCAAATGAACATTTTAGTTTCTATAATTAGAATTTAGAAAATTGGACTTCTCTTCGACCTACAAAGCGTTTTCTTCTTTCTGATAAAAAAATTGTATAAAAGTTTAATTATTATACAAGGCATGAGAGTTTTTTCTGTAAGCAGATAAGGATCCAAGGAGGGGGCGAATCGGTGCACTTACCCGACAATTCTTGATTTAAGGGCGCTGAATCACTTAATTATAAATAAGTATTTTCAGGCTTGGATTTCGACCTAGGCCCGGGAGGCCCGGGCTTAGGGCGGCAAATTTATTGTACCAAATAAAAAATAAATGTATCACATTTATTTTAATTTTTCATAGATTGCGTATTAAAAATTGTTTGGATTTCGGCCTTCGGATTTATATTCCTAATGACATCGAAGAATCATTTACCAACGAATGTCTTCATTTTCGTGATTATCTTTTTTCTAAATCTTATGACAGAAAAACAACTCAAGAACTTTGTAAAATTTTGTACAAAAATAATGTAATATATGTATATCCAAATGTCACTAAAGCGTTACGTATCTTTTTATGTATATTTGCAACAAACTTTTCAGCTGAACGTTCTTTCTCAGCATTAAAGAGGATCAAGTCCTCCATAATCCCCATTTATTGATGTAAAACAACATTTAGGTAATCAGGTTGTATGTTTACATACAAATATTTTGATGTCAAAAAATTATAACGAATTTAGAATACCTACTTAGGTACGTAAAACGTTTAGCCAATTTATAGTTATACGAAATTCGTAATAATATCTCCATTATTTACATTAAAACACCAGACACAAAAGCGTTACTAGGTAATCAGACCATATAATTCATTCTTACAAAAATACAAGCTGTAAATATTTGAACGGTAATTTTTTGTAATTAGTTCCATTAGTTCTATTTACGATTTGTTTTTCTACGGATAACTTTGTTCAGCTCAAAGAACATTTCTTCGACAATTAAACAAGAAAATGAGAGTTAATTTGTTTTATTCACTTTGCGTGTAGATAAAAAACTAGAATAAAGAGAGATCAGCTACAGAACAGTATACCTACACTAATAATGATGACTCGCTTTCTTTTTTTAGTAAGATAGATCCTGCAAAGTACGAATGTATATATTTTGAGTTAATTAAAATTTGTGTCAAGCATAAAGGAACCTTTAACTGTGAAAAATTATCAATATAATTTTGTTACACATATATAAGATAATATAAATTGAATTATATTACAGGTACACTAATCTTTGTTTAATACCGAAGTGTTAATCGAAAAAATTGTTTATTATGAGCGGGATTAGTTTGATTTCAAGCTTCATAATTTAATTTATTTCTTTATAACTTACGACTATAACACATAATGTTTCAAAAACATAAACAAATAAATGTCAATTATTAATAAACACAATTTAACGAAACAATTTCTACAATTTTGCATTTTTATAATAAATAGTTATTGTTGTATTGTATTATTAGGTTACTTAGGTCAAGTTATGTACCTATAATTATAATATCCATAATTGGATATTGAAATTTAATTCTGTATGCATTATTTTCCATCGCATAACCCATGTTAGTCACAAAAATTGTAAAATTTATACACAAATAATTTAGGAAATATAATTACATCTCTTAGACATTCTACGATGAAATTCACTCGGCAATTCATTATGTATGCTATAGTTAGGTATGGACTAAAAGTTTGAAAGTGTAAAATCACATTTAATATTATTTTATAACTGGGTACCGAAAAAGTAGAACAATTACGAGTTGTTTTGTCCATCTCGTAAATACTGTAGCAGTTGCTTGTACCTAATAGTACGTCTTCAAAGTGAACGTAGAACAATGAAAAAAAAAATCGTTAACACTACTTTTTTTGAGATCTAAACTCTAGTTTTAGTAATTTTATTTTGAAGTTTACTTTATAGTTTATATCAACCATAAAATATTTTATAATCCAAGACAACAAATCACAATTATTAAGCTATAGAGAGCTATAAACAATTCAGAAATTGATTGAAATATACCGATACTTATAGCAGAATTATGATTTATTTACGTTATGCAAATTAAAAACTAAATATATATAAATAGTGCAGGTCAAAAATATTTATAGTACAATAGTTGAGTTTTCTATAGGCCAATACTATAATGTGTCAGCACCTGCTCGGTCTTTTGAGTCCGCTTGTTTTGAACTAATTCGCCCTACATTGGTCAAAATCAGCCCAAATAAGGAACGGCCACAAACTAGGAATTGATAAATGCATACTCTTGCCCCCCCCCCTCCCTAAATGACACTCCTGACTAGATTACAAAAGAAAAAAAAATTTTATTAGTAATTAGGTAATACCATTGATTTTATCATCAGATTATTCAGTAGGTATTTGAAAACAATACTACAGATTTACAGCAATATACTTATTGCATTATTAATTATAAACGTGCATTGTGCACATCTATTATGGTATCTCAAGGTTTGCAAGAAAAAATATACGAAACCAAGATTTTTCTTTGTCCAGCTTTTTCAGAATAGTTCTAAAGGTTTATCAGTATTAAACAATAAAGAGCAAATTGTTGGCACAAAATCAAATACGTTCAAAATGTCTAAATCGTGTATTTTTATACTAAAACTAAGTTATGTTTTTTATTATAACTTATGTTTAGTAAACTAAAAATACATTTGGACGATTTTTTTTATCATACACCTATAAGTACAACTTATATACAGGGTGTAAAAGAAATGCAGTTTAATAGTTCAAATATAGGTAATTTGAAACAGATCATACTCGAATATTATGCAGAAAAGTCCAGGGCAGTAATGCATCATTTTATTGTTATGCTCAGGGAGCATTACATTTAAACGAATGGCGTAGTAGTGTATGTTGATGACCCCTGAGTGGCAAAGCTGCGTGGTAGTCGGTAGATGATGTCATACAAAGCCTCCCACATAGCAAATATTATTTAAATACACTATAATACCAACTTATTAAAAAACACTAAATTTATATTTAACTTATTATGGCAATGTTATTTCAATAACGCTAACAAAATTAAATGCATAATAAATAAAATGCACAAATTATATTATTTGACAATTTCAAACAGCAACGAAAATATTGATACAGTTTAAATAATCGACAGTCAACAGTATCGATTAATTTTATTATAAATTAACATTTAGTTTTACACTATTAACAACTAAATTGTTCAAAAATTGTCGAATTTAACTCCAATTTTAAATAAAAATTCATTTTTTTAACTCTTCTCAATGATGTGAGAAAATGTTAAGTCATTTGTAATATATTTAAAAATTTAGATTTTTTCGATTTCGGATCATAACTCAATTTTAAATAAATTTTTGGAGAGATCAATCTCTGTTTGTGAAAATCGGAGAAATTTTATTACTTACCTAAAAAAGATGTTTCCAAAACAAAATTTTAAAAATTATAGTGAGTCAATATAGTCAATATACAATGTAGTGATAATATGCTAAATAAATTAAATATATTTTTTTCTTATCTTATGCACAATTTAAAAACTTGTGAAAATTTGACATATTTTACACAATTGTTTATTTCATATGAGGTTATTACTATACTTTGGTACGATCAACTTTAGTAAAAAGACAATGCATAGGGCATGTATTCGCAAATCAAAATATCAGGAACAACAATTAAATAACAAATCTTTAGATTATTATTTTATTCCTAATTTTTTCTCAAAACTCTTTTTTGTAGTTGTTTGGCAAACTATTGTCGTCATACTGATGATATCAGTAAACAGTAAATACACCGATTTGTTTTAATACCCACGTAAAAAAAACATGCCTATTATGTAAGTACCAAAATAATACCATTTTATCAACACTTTTTTTACATATTTTTGGAAACAGGACTGATTTTTTAAAATTTCTTCATGCAAATATAGTCGATTTTGATTAATGTAACATATTGAACTTTGAATTCACAAATAGTATTTAAGATTATTGTAATAATAACAAATTATATCTTAGTAGTAAATATAAATCGCAGATGACTAATAATTTAACATTAAACAACTGTAAAAAAATGTTGACTCGTGATATTCGATACTTTTTCTACCACAGATAGATAACCGTATAAGTTCTTAAAGATATATTAAATAAATTATCAACCCCTTAATAGAATATTTAATATTTTCAGAACACGAAAGCCATTAAAAAAAATAAAATTTTCTAAATTCTGTAATTATAAGACTGGTTGGAAAAATTTGAAAATTTTAGAAAATATGTTAGATACTCAATACACAAAAACAGAGATGGTTGGATACAATTGACTAGAGAATGATGAGGGCTGCTGGTGTGTGTAGACCATAGGGGATATGGAAAATATCAAGATAAGTAGAAATTTAGGACAAGGGTGGCCGATTGCCAAAAAGTTTGAGGAAGGGGAAAAGGAAGGAGGAGAACAAGAAAAATGTAAAATTAAAGCCGGGATCACTCTAGGTCATGTGGGTAATTTGACGAGTAGCGACTACACTTTGGGTGGGTCACTGGTTGGAAGACGAGGTCAAACGTATTATTTAATATCTGAAAGCAATGTTTAATTATTCAAAAACGATTCTGAGTGAGCTTAGTTATCTAGTATACATCCTGGTAAAAACCAAATTTAACAAAATCAAAATAACATCGTATTATCAATACTTTTTTTTTACGCTTTCAGAATTTACAGGGTCAATTTTTTTTTTTTATTCATATAGCAAATTTTGTTTTACATAACATATCTTATTTTCAAATCTTAAACAACAAATATGTTTGAGTTGCAAATTTTTTTCCAAAATAGGTTCAAGGTGTGACCAATTTTCTAACTTAAAATGCCTAAAAAAAAAATTTTGACAATGGATTTTTGAAATTTTTAGGAACGTAAGTACATATTTACATGTTGCCAACCTTGTATTAAAGTTTGAAAACTTTTTGTAGAGAATTAAATTTTTCATCAAACAAAAATTACAGAAAAAATAAAATTTCAATAATTTTAAAGTTCTAAACTTAGCTCAAAATTTTTTTTAAAATCACTTGAAACTTGTACCAAACCTGTATCTTAGCTATTTTAATATTATGTAAAATATTCAGCTTGTTCTAATCATTATTTTGGAAGTTATGTCCAAAAAACTAAATCAATTATGTAAAAAACACATTAGCTGTAATTTTTAACATTTTTCTTTAATTTTTTACTGTAACTTTTTTAATTTGATTTTCAACTACCAAATGTGAGACCCTTTAAAGTACCATCAGTCTATAAACATATTACTGCCTTTAAAAATCTGAGCATTTTTACTACCCTTTAAGTTGTTCACAAAAAAAAAAATATCAAAATATCATTGTAGAAACAATACATTTTTTGCTGCGCTCAGAATCTAAAATAACCAAATCATAAAGAAAAAAAATATTTTTTAGCACCTTCCTGGTTACTGTTTTTATTACAAATGAGTAAAAAAACCCACATACATTATATTTTAAAGACATAGTACTGACACCCAAAGTACTGAAGTATACGAATAGGTAAATGAAAAACATTTTAGATACTTACATAAAATGTAAAAAAAATATGATACAAAAACCTTTAAAGACTTCTTTTAGAAATTGTTCAAACTACACAAGTAAAAAAAAAAAAGAGCTAATTTCTCAGCCATATTTTAAACTACTTGCTGCAATACATAGAATGAAGATTTCTTTTTAATCACAGCATGACTTATCTTTTTACTGTTAATATTTATTTTTATCAAATCTATATATTTACCGCCAATTTGATTATTGAACTTTAACCTAGACTATTATCGGGACTATCATAATGTAAATATTTACATGTTCGTAGTTAGTATTTTTTTCATAAAAAATTTTTAGAAAAAAATATCTATACTTCAGTTTGTACTTTAGTACATACTAAAAATTATAGTACTCTCTTAAGTTAAATTATTAGCAAATTTAAATATTTTAATGCTCATAAATATAATTATATGTATTTGTGGTAGATAGACATCATAGCCTATAAGTACGTACTTAAAAAAAAAAACACAGGTAGGTTACTTACTTATTTTGTATAATATACTCAATAATATTGAGTCAATGAGTATAATATACCCATAAGGTACAGTATGTATTAACTTACATCCAAAATAATGTCTACCAAATACAGCAATCTGTAAAGCTGCAAGCTTTACAATACAATATCAGCGTAAATGGACAGATGATTTAAAATTACCAATCTTATTTCCATTTTGTCAAAAATAGTTTTAAAGTAGGTACTCATAACACCTATTAATGCTCAGTAGAACATTGATCAAATTACTGGGTGTCCTAAAATTATTTGCGATTTGTTCAAGATACCTAGGTAGCTTCAATAAAATATCACTATAAGTACGACATCTTTGTTTGATAAAAATTAAAGCAAACTTCTTACAAGAGTTGTGATTCTTGCTTTAGTCTTTTAAGCCTTTTTAAAACCATCAAAACTGTTTTTAAGTTTTAAAACAATAATAGATGAGTGTACCACTACTTACCTAATTGTAATTTAGTTTTTAATACAGCATAATAGGTATAACATATAATTCAATATTTAATATAGGTACCTAGATAGATAGGAAATCTGCATTTTAAAGAGAATCCAACAGATTAATTTGAAGTATCCAAGGTAAATTTAGGAGGTAGCTACATCAGAATTTTTTTAAAAATGAGAAGGTAGGTATCTTAAGTGATTACCTCACTAGCAAAATATGACTTTTAGAATTATCTAAGTGCACTTAAAACTCATAATTTGTACGAAATTATTTTGGCACCAAAACGTCATAAACCTCAAGTTTAAAAACTAACTTTACGCCAGTTATAAAATTTTCTAATGTTTTTTGAAATACCTAAAAAACTCGTTAGGTACAAACTCAAAATTTCACTACTTAAGTATAGATACAACTTTGTTACACTAACCTGCTCGATAAATTGTATACGATGTGTCTACACAGCACACATAATAAATTCATATTTGACTCCTTGCACTATTTCGAATGTATTTTGATCGAGTTGTTTCAAACTTCCATTCGTCAAACTAGAAGTTGTTAGTAGGCACGATTCACAGATCATGGTGACAATTTTGAAGTTTTTCGATGATTTGTGAATTAGCATTTAAGTTTGAACTTTAACAATTATTATGACTATCATAACAAAACGTTGATGCAGAAAGTAAAAATAAAAAACGGCAGTGTATACCTACAGAAAAACTGGAGTGTTAATAACTACAACAACCGAGGGTTTTTTTTAATATGTAGGTACATAAAATCTAAACTTTTGATCGTAGTTCCAAACTTAAAAAAAAAAAAAATTACGATTAACGAGTAATTCACAAACCGAACGAGCTCAGCTATTATGAACTGAGAAGCTTGTGTGTAGGTATGTTATTATGATTTAACTAAACTAATGATAAAATACGATGGTAAAAAAAGAGAAAACAACACGCTAGGGCGGCATGAGTACTGCAATGTGCAGTGCAGGTTGCAGATGCAAATCCTAAAACACGGCATGACAATTGGTTTGCCGTGGATACCATTGATTTATGGCTACACTGTATTTTATTCAATTTAATCATCGCTATGAATTTTATACCTACTGTGCAACTTTTACTTTTTTAAGAACTTTTACCCGATCATGATAATATAGTATAACTCTAATAAAGTTTATTATATCATGTGACTTGTACCCAATTACTCGAGCCTAGAATTGAAGGGGGGATGGAGTACACCTTCATCAATGGCGAACTGACAATTTTGGTTTTAAGTCGCGACATTTTTATGGGATCTTAAAAACATTATCCAAAGCTTGAATATCTACCAAAAACCTATTAATTTGAAGCCCAAAACACAAATACAAATGAGGGCCAGGGGTGCAGTTTAGTTTTGGCACCCCGCGTCAGTCCACCCCTTGCTCTTCATTTTTTACAAAAACAAAATATTTTATATTTTTATCGTACCCCTTCAAAATTACTTCCCTTTATATGGTCTGGTGTAGGGAACGTTTGTAACTATTTGCTCAACAGCGTCCCCCTTCTATAATTTTTCAATTCGAGCACTTCTTCTTCTTCTTCTTCTTCTTGGGTTGATCGGCCATCAAAACCGTCCCATCGCGTCACACGTCCAATTTTTCAATTTGACCACTGCCAATGACAATTAATATTCAAGGAGTGTTTCAAGTTATTTGAGCTTTGGTCGACGATTCTTTAGAAATCTTTTAACGGGCTATGGTCTAAGATAGTCGTCTCGACGTTTGATCGTGGTATGGACATGTGTATAATGGTACGGATCGCAACCAATTCTCACACTTTTTTTCCAACCCAATGTAAAATTTTACCAATAAACTATGTCAAAAAAAAAAAAAAAATGATCCAAATTCATACTGTCCCAATGTAATACTCTCCCAAGTTAACATATTATCCCGAATTCCCAAATTTTAATAATTTGTTACTATAAATACAATAATTTCGCACTCACTCGCTCTGCTAACACAATTATATCCTAGCTTTAAGCCTTTGAAGTGGTAATCGAACGCATCCAAACTATTTTCTCCCGATTAAAACAACATACAACCAGTCGGCAAAAAATTAGCATACACAAGATAAAAAATACAAGACTATTATAGATAGGAATTTAAAATGATTTCTGATTCTCGACTATAAAAAAAAAATATATCACTCATAACTCGGAGAAGTGATTCCTTATTAAGAATTATTTTTTTTTTTAATATTTTATTTTAGTTGTTATTATTTGTATAGTATTGGTTAAAGTAGTTGTTGGAGGTATTTTTATTTTTACTATATTTTAGGTTTAAAGAATTCTACTGCAAATTTATCTTTTGCCTCCCCCTCAATAAATTTACAGGGGGAAGTGCCCCCTTGCCCCCCCCCCGTAATTAGGCCAATGCTAATACAACCAACAATTCTATTAAAAAATAATCTTCCTCAACAAATACTACTGGAATTTGTAGGTACAAATTTAATCGTTTTTTGTTTATACTGCGCGCCGCGTAAATACATATTAAAAATTTTAAATAAAACGTAGGCAGTAAATAGTAATTACTAATTTGAATGTTTCCAACTATAATTAATTGCCCAGCGATGGTTGCAAAATGATAATCTTGCTTAAACGTTTTTTGGTCGCCACTTCAACCACGTAGTTAAGCCCATGGCATTTGATTCGATTCTGATTGAACGGTTCTGAGCGAGATTAGTAATCTAAAATCTCTATAAAAAAATATACTATACAGCCTTAGCCCGCATATAGATTTGTTTTAGATTTCGAGTTTTATGAAGTACCTACACGTATTATGAATCCAAAAATAGCAATTAAGAGATAATATATAGATCGAAAATGACCAAAATACCAATCGTTTGAAACATTAAATATTCTTCTACTGTGTTAACATTTAAAAAAATGTGATCAATTATTGAAGGAGTTATTAGATTACTGAACTCGCACAGGATCTTTTTTTTTAATGCATTATGCAATGATCATTATGCTTTCAGAAATTTTATAGTACAATTCTGTATACTGAAACCATTGGCGCAAATGCTTTTTAAATCTTAGCGGTTCTTAAGCCCCAACACAAATTACTAATTATAGACCTCAGAAACTTCCAAACCAGTGGCCCACCCAAAGCTGTGACCAACTCCAAAGTATAGTGGTTACTACTTACTCCAACTAACTTCATTTGATTCCTACATTATTCTTCCGTTCAAGATGTAATCTCCACTCATCCAGCCTATTTAATTATAAACTTTTATCTTTGAATAAAGATATTGTTTAAGCAAAAAAAATTTTAAAAAAAATATAATAAAGAATATTTTTAAAGAAGGTATGAAGCATTTTATAATTTTAATTTAGATGTAACAACATATATGACAGAACATGAATGTATAAAAGATATACTTTTACATATAATTAAAAAAAAAAATTTTAATTAAACCGAAATCTTGTAATATTGTAAAATATACTTTGAACATAGTGTTATTAGAAGATTACAAACAATATTTGTAGGTAATAAATTTTGATTAATTAGACAAATTCAGCAATTTAAATATTAATTTTAATAAATGATGATATTTACTTAGTCTAATAACTTTTAACTGCTGATAGACTTAAGCATACACAATAATCGTGCTATATGAAAATCCAAGTCAGGAAAATCATTTTTTAAAGCTTCAACAATACTTATCAAATCGGAGTTTTTCTTCCATTCTGCTGCTAATTCTTCACTCATTTTTGATTCATTTTTTATCAGCAAACAATATTTTCCTTTTTTGACTTCGTCTAAGAATTTTGAATAACTTTGTTTGTAGCTTAAATTAAGAACGTTCTAGAACAAAATTTATAAAAATCTTTTCACACTACTTTTCTAATTTGTCTGTGGCAATGGCAGGAATTTTTCAAGTTTTTTTCAAATTTTTCATTTAGTTGAAGAATAAAAACATGAATGCATTGAATAGTTTTGTTTACACAGCCCAGGGAGAAAGTTTTGACCAGAGGACTCCCTGGACTGTGGACGACAGACTTTGGTTAAGAAACATATAATTACAAATAAGTTTTCAGATTAAAGGATCCTTTAATAAAATACTATTAAATGATCATAAGTTATCTAATAAAGGCTAATAAAAATTAATTAAAAACAAATTTATTTTTGAATTAAACCCTGATTACTTATTATAAAACTAACAAATAAAATTGTTAAATGTTTTTGTAAACGGATTAAAGGAGCCAATATAGTTTTTGTGTGCTTTGGTTCTTCAATCTTCTTACATTATAATATGTACTTATTGAATGGAATCTGTTTCAAATTGGTGATGTAGAAAAATTTGATAAAAGCTTTATACATTTTATTGAATGATTCTATGGTTAACCGTTTACAAGAATATAAATCTTGACTATTTTTTTATCCATTGTAAAATATTTAACATACATTTCTTAAATACATTTTGCTAAAATAAAAGTTATTATTATTATTTAATTTAACCAATGGCACCAATCTCTTTTCCCCTCTTTTTTAGCATATATTTTCATTTCACATATCTTAGAATATGCCCGCCTGTCTAACATTTAATATAAGTATCCGCTGCACAAATTATAGTCCGAGTCAGATTTAAAAATAGCCCCCTAAATAGACTTCTATTGCTTAGGGGAATTCATCTAACTTAAATATTTTCTTTGATACCTATAAAAATACCTACCTTGATACCTATAAAAAAACAATAATCGTAAGCTACATTGCAATAGTTGTTGATCAATATTTAAATATGAAAATGATTAAATTAAACACTTTTCACAATATGTTTTTGTTTTAGTTAATTTTTTTTTCTTTATTCTTTAGTTTTTTTGTTATTAGCAGTAGAATAATAATTGCCTACTAGCATTATCTGTTGTATAAAACACTCCATAATTGTCTATTATTATAATTGTTTATAGTAGTAAGTGTTTTATGAATAGTATAACTAAAGTAATATTTTTATAATTAATGTATGAATATAAATACGCACTTTAATTTTTGCAAAACTATTTTCATCAATATTTGTATTTAAATCATCAATATCTTTTTTAATTTGCATCAACTTATTTCTTAAACAGCTAAATTTACTTTCCAATTCCTTTTTGTAGTGTTGTAGATCACTCATCATTTGGTCTAATTTTTTACAGTCCTATCAAACAAAAGATTTAATTTAATTTAATAACGTATATCAATTATACATTCAAAAGTTCAGAATGCTAACTTGGCAGGTAACAAAAACATATATTTTATTTAATCAACTAAAAACATACTTTAAAGTATAGGTACTATTTACTTATTCTATGTTGTTTAAAATATCTATATAGGTATACTATAAAAGCAAATAAATTTTAGTTTTTAAGATGTAGGCACCTCTACTTAGATTGTAATAGAACTTGGAAGTGATTAAGATATAACATAAAATAAGTATGTAGTTGTACAACAAAAAATCAACTCTAGTCTCTTATTATTTAACATTAAATATTTAATTTTAAGTTGTATAAAATATATCTACTAGGTACACAACAAAAATAGAATTTTCATCAGATATTAATTTTTATTAAAAATTAATATACTTACAATTTTAACTTTTTTTATGTTCATTCGTAAATCATTAAGTTTCTTTAAAAATTTTTGTTTTGATTCATTTTTCCCTTTTAAACGAGTATTTTTAGCAGCAACTGTATTATAAATAATTTCACGTCTTGATATGCATACCTCCAAATCTAACATTATGCTTTCCAAATTTCTTTTAAGTTGATTCTCTCTAATCTAAAAAAAGATTTCATAACTAATACTGAAAAAGAAACTTGTTTCTAAAGTTTTGATAAACTTGAATCAAACCAAACTTATGATTAGTTATTCAAACAAAACAAAGTCTTAAAATTGTATAAACAAATAAAAATACAGAGTTTTGATAAGGTCACTTAAATTAAAACACTTATTTATACAAAAAATATTTTATTATTTTGTGTGGTAGGTATTTAAGTAAATAAATAATTTGTGTTTTATATGTTTGATACCCAGCTGCACAAATCAACACTAAAGCAAAAAGTAGGTATTAATGAACAAAAAGTTTCAAGCTTAAAAACTACTCTAAACCAATAATATTTTTCACATTTCTTGATAAATCTTAGTTTTCAGTTTTTTTTTTTTAAATTTTTTTAATGAATTAAATTATTGGATGTTGTGTTGATTAAAATGTTTCTAACTTAAAGTTTGATTTAAGTAACATAACACTGATGACTAATATTCTCATAAGTAATTAAAAATATTAATGTTATTAAAATCCAACATTTTATTTACAATGAATTGTTATTAATTAAAAAAAAACAATATTAAATATTAAATTAACTATTTTACCTGCATTCTATGTATTTCGTTTTTCATAGCTTCAATATCACCCAAGTCACCTTCTTTGTTTTTCATTTCTTTTTTTATTTCAATAAGAAATTGAACTTTAGTATTCCATGAATTACTTTCACGTTGTTTTTCAATGTACATACTTTTAATTTCATTCAATTCATTTTTTAAATGTTTCAATTGATCCATATGCATTAAACACTGATTTTCATTTTCCTAGGTAATAAAAGAAAATGATACTTTAGTTAAATTCAAAATCGATTTTCTAATAAAGAAGGAGAATCTTTGAGTTCAAAATATAACCAAAAGGAACCTGATTGCCAGCTAGCCACCTGCAATCAGCAAGGTTAGATAGATTTAGCACACTGGTTGTCTAATAATTCCGTAATTGTAAATATGATATTCAAAGAGCTTTGGCCATTGAAGAATTTATTTAAAAAAAATAGGTATTAAAGTCTCTATTTTTAGGACAAATGACAAAACCTTAGAATTTTCTTCATATTCACTCAATCTTCATTAATTTTTCTTCAGAAATGTAAAGGTCAAAGTACAAAAATCAAAACTATACTCAAATATAGGCCGACTAGTGCACATTAAATAGATATTTCAGAGCGGCATAATAATAGGTATGCACTATTGTTTGAAAAAAACCAAAAAATTTGAGTGATTTTCAACAGAGTTTTTCAACATGGGTACATAAAAGAACTTGAGTTGTTAGAGAAACAGCATCATGTATATGCTATTCATACAAACCTTTAATTCAGCTATATAAGAACATTGTATCCATTCATTTTCATTCAATAGTTGACTACTTTTCCCTTTATTTTTGCTAAAATTGTCATTGAGCTTTGAAATAGTATTTCTCATGTTTGTAAGTGTTCGTTTATACTTATCATCTTCTTTCAATAAAAAAATAATTTCTTGTTTTATTTTCACATTTTTTGTATCCATTATTAAAGCATCTAAAATTTACAAATTTGTTTTAACATAATATTATTAAAAGTCAAAGGTTAGGTAATTTATAATTTGTATTAACTATAAAGTCAGAGTACTAATTGCATGTTATATGATGATACTAGCTGTCTCGACCAGGTGTTGTCCGGGATTTAGTTGGTCAAAGCTTAGTAAATTAATTCCAAATTAAATTTAAAAAATGAGTACACCAAGTTACACAAAATTGGAAACCCTGTATAAAAA
This sequence comes from Hormaphis cornu, assembly GCA_017140985.1. NCBI lineage: Eukaryota > Metazoa > Arthropoda > Insecta > Hemiptera > Hormaphididae > Hormaphis > Hormaphis cornu. Next base: position 28,969,924 of record CM029358.1, read on the forward strand.
TTGGAACCACCTTAAGGGAAGAATTTTAAAAAAGCTTTAGGGGTTGAATTTTGAAAAGCCCTTTCTTGGTGCTTGTCTTCGTTGTACAATTAGGAACCTCTGTGCAGAATTTCAAGTCTCTAGACCCAGCAGTATGGGCTGTGCATTGGTCGATGTATAAAAAATGTTGAACCCCATTTTCTACCCTTTAGGGATTGAATTTTGAAAAATCTTTTCTTAGCGCACCCCTACATTGCTTAAGGAACCTCTGTACGAAATTTCAAGTCTCTAGACCCAACAATTTGGTCTGGGCGTTGATAAGTGAATACGGACGGTTTCCTATATGAATATAATATATATAAGATATAAGATAAGATATATAGTAAGCAGATACCTATCATGTCCCACATGAAACAAATTAATGTAAATTAATGACAGTAAAAAATGTTTAAATGAGTTGCCTATTGGCTATTTCACTATCCAAAATAAGAACTTATCAATGTAATATACTGAATGTTTCACACAAATGAAAATACCATGAAATATATATATATCAGTGAAATGATCTTAATTTTAAAAAAGTAATTTTTTAGAATGATGGGAAGCTTGTACATATTATATGGGCAAATTTTTTTAAATTTTAACTCTTTGGTTTGCTCAAAGATACATACTCAATACAAATTTATTTATTGGTTATGGACATATTTTTAGTTCAAGATGGGTGGAAATATATTTTTGTGCAATTTCGATAAAAAAAAAGGTTTATTCTATGTCCAAAATTTACTAAATATCACAGCAAACTTAAAATAAAACAAAAATGATTTTCTAACAATTTAAAAATTACAGTATTTCTGTTCTTAGAATTTAACCCTTTTTTGTAATATCTTTTAAAAAAACAACACTATTTTTCACACAAATTAATCAGTACAATGTAATATAATTATAAAATGAAAACTTACATTTACGCACTTTATTTAACTCATTCAACTGTTTATTACATTGATCTAATAATTTTACATTTCTATTTTGGTTTAAAACCCAAAATTGTTTTATGGAATCAATTTCACGTTGAACTTCATCAATTTTAAATTGTAATTGATCAATTTGCATTTGAGGAGTTAAAGCACAACCTTCCTGAAATATAATTTATTTTTAATAGAAAAAAAGATAATAAAATGTAAAAAAAAAAAAACTAAATTTCATCACTTCTTGTTTATTCTTTATTCTGTCCAATTGTTTATTTTCTAAATCAATTTGTCTTGATTTAATATGAATCTCAGTAAATATTTTTTTCAATTCAGAATCTAGTGTAGATAGGACAAGTTCTTGAGCATTCAAATACTTAGTGTTTTCTTCCATATATTTTTCCATATTATAGCTAGTAGTACGACTTTGTTCTAGTTTTAATGAAACTTGAGATAAATTGTTCTCAACTTCAACTAATATTAACTCCTAAATTAAAATTAAATAAATATTAATATTGAATTGTATGGTTCACAACAATAGTTAATAATACATGCTCTTTATTTTGAACTTTAAGTTCAGATATTTTGTTATTGATTTGAACACAATATTTATTTGTAAATAATTGTTTTTTTAATTCATCCAAAATGTCCTCTTCACATTTTAATTTCTGATTTGATTTTATGTTGAACGTATGTAGTAACATATTTATTTCATTTTTTAAAGACTTTTGTTCCTGAAATTTTATATTTTTCAAGAATAAGTACCTAGGTTATAGTTATAATTTGAAAATGTCATACAAATAAGATTTGATCTAAATTTTGGCTTTGAAATTCAGTCATTTGTATTAGCTTTGAATAATCATCTTTCAAATTGTTAAATTTATTTAAACATGTTTTTAACGCATTCTGTGAAGTGTTTTGTTCTCGTTTTAATTTATTAAATAAGTTGTTAAGATCTTCATTTTTTTGAAATTCTTCATGAAAACTACGTTTATAACTGTTAGCTTCCAATAATAATGTTTGATATTTATTTTTTGCTTCTCTGAAAAATTCAGATTAAAAACCAAAATACATGTACAACAAATTTGAACATTAATTACCTACTGAAATTCATTTTTTATATCTTGGAAATTTTTATCACGTTGTTGGATATTAATTAGTACACCATTCCACAATAATCCTATTTTAGAATTATCACTATTAAGAGAATCAAGATCTGTAGAGTTGTCCATAACTTTTTGTTTCAACAATTCTCTTTCATTATACTTGGTCTCAGCTTGTTCCCCTAATTGTTTCATGCGATCTTCTAGTCGAATAATTTCTTGTGTTAAAGATAATAACAACAAGTCCTACAAACATGTTATAAATATTCACTGATTTGACCAAAATTATTGTTTCTGGAAAATTACCTTTTTTTGTTGTTCGTTTAATAACTTTTTCTTATACTGTTTTGTTTGAGACTTTTTTTGATTGCACATATTAAAAGTAATTTCTTGTTCTTTTTCATACTTTTTAAGTTCATTTAAAAGTCCATGACTATTATCAAGCTGTCTTTTTAAAACTGAAACTATATAATCAACACATTATTTGAAACTAAAGGACAATTATAGACATGTACTTAGTACCTATTTATTTTAAATTTAATATTATAAAGATTATTAGCAGTAATCAAAAGAACCTTAAAAATAAAATAAATATAATATAATAAGTAATAACTATATAAATGATAAATAAATATATGTGAAAAGTTGCTACTACATACTAGCTTTAGTAATAACAATAAGTACTGTACTTTTTTTAATTTCAACAGTAGTTTTTGTCATAATTTCTGTATGGCGTTCCTTTCCTTGGTTAGTGCTTTTTTCAATTTCTTCTTTTGCTGATTCCAATTTAATTTTTAATTTATGAAACTCATTTAATAAACTATGTTGAGATTCGATTCGACAAGTTGAATTATTTATTTCATTTAAAAGTGAAGTTTTTTTATTTTGTTTTAATTTAATTAGTCCATCCTTGTAACATTAATTAGAGTGAATTTTAAGTGTATAATAGCAATATGTATAGTATTATTTATAAAATAAAATAAAAGAACAAACTTACAAGTGTGAGTAATTCTTCCTTGATACTTTCTTTTTGTTTTAATAAATGTTTTTTCAATGCATTTTGAAATCTCACCATAGCAGGGTTATTTGGATCAAGAACTAATAATTGGTCGTTAGTTAATTCTCTATTTAATGATCCGGTGATAGTAGAAATCATTTCACTGTTATTACTTACAAAACCCAAAGAAATACCTTCAGACTTTTTAGTTTCTATAAAATATGTAAAACAAGATAAGTAGGTAAAATTTAAATGTCTTTAAACAAGTTTAATAAAATGACAATTAAGATTATGGATCTAAATTTAACAACATTGTTATACATTGTACTGCAGAATAGAACAATGATTGTACTTACTAATGTTATGCAGTTTTCTGTAATAACTTTAAAAACATGCAATATTAATGAATCAAAGTAATTTAGCAGTGTTTTTTTTAGGATTTACCTGGCAAGTGGCAACATACATTTTGCCACATGTTCTCCAACATAATTTCTTAAAATTATACTTAAATACAAACTTAAGTATATAAAAATTAGTAATTTTTTTATGTTAAAATAATTACTGCACTGAAAATTCATGACATAGTATAATTCAATATATTTTTAATATTAAATAAGACATAAGTATAAAATTATAAGAATTTAAAATACAGTAAATTACCAACCTAATAGTCCCAAAATACAATACATTTCATACCTGATTAAGCAATAGATACCTATATTCCATAGGTACTTATATTGAAAACTAATTTCTAAACATGGATTTATTACCTAACAAGTAGGTATTATAATAATTTATAATCAAGATATAATTCTACACTCTTAAAAAATTTTCAAATTAAATTATTATAAAATATAAATTAAGAGATAATTAATACAAAGATACATTTTTTTTTTTAATTTTTTGACACTTGTACAAAATCTTCAAGTATTGATAACATTACAAATCAGACAAGCAATCTTTGGCACCTCGAATATCCTAGTTCAATGGTTTATATTTTATAGTTTTATCAGAATATAAAATGTAAGTACACTGCAGCGCTATAAGAAGCCAGAAGGTATAGAATTTTATTATTTTTGAAAAAATAACATATATTGGGCTACAACTATAAGATTGATCGGAGTATAAGGTATAGAAAAAAATACATTCAGTTGATCATTTTATTTAACCAACTACCTAACACAACATTCAATTCAACATGACTCCAAAATATTATTTACAATTTACCTCACCATTGATAATATAGTACTTATGACCTAATTTACCTGTCATGTGGATACAAGAGCTATTTTCTAACTTGTATTGATTTGTTGTAAGTGCATTAGATTCCTTAATCAACATACCATTTCTACTAAAATTTTTGGTTTCATCATGCATTTTTTCTTCATCCCCCAATGTATGACCAACATTAATTTTAGAACATTCATGTTCAGACATTTCAACATTTAACTAAAAATGAACTAGCCTTCAATGAAACTCGCTATAAAATATTGATTAATGATAGAATAAATTATGTGAAGCTAAGTTATAAACAAATATTGTAACGCTATAGACACCATTCAAAAACAATGATATTTACATTTGTTACTAAGGCAACTGTTTGTTATTTAGAAACTGAAATATCAAGCAGGTGTTTTTTATTGGGTTTTTAAATGACTGTTAAAAACAACTTTAAGTGAATACATTTTTGACTGAATACAAATATTTAGCCAACCACTTGTGAGAACATCTATCAAAGTTTAAACAAAATTATAATTACCTTTTTTTAAGTAAAAACATTTAAATTTATCAGTGAAACAATAAATAGACAATAGTTTATGGACATACGTACAATTTGTTTATTCACATTAACATGTTAAATATAATATTTAAAAATATTTTGTCGTATGTTTTAATTATTTATTTACAATATAATATGTATATATATATATATAGTTATTTAATATTACACACATGGTACCTAGTATACTAATTGAGCTAAAATATTTATCCCAAGTATGTAAAGTTTAATTTTGCATTTCTCATGTATATACATTTCAATCTACTTTTTGGTCAATGATAAAGTACAATTAAACAAAAATTTATTTAGAATAATTAATACAGAATACAAAATTAAATAAATAATCTAAATTATTGTACATGTAAATAAAAAAATAATTCAACAATTTTTAATTAGCTAAATATGCATTGCCTGTGTTAACTATAATTCAAAAATATTTATTTCATTTTAATTATCTGTCAAAATAAAAAAATACAAACCAACTATAAATGTATTTATTAAAATACAGTTAGATTAAAAAGAAAATATTATACATTAAAAATTATTCAAAAATATCAGAGTTATACTTTGCACTAAATATGTATTAACTACTAAATTTAAAAGATAATACATCAATACTTACAATTTCTACGATTTTTGCAAAAACATTCAATAATATTAAATTTATTTAATTTAATTGGAAATATTCTTCCACTACCAAATAATTCAAATTAATTTAAAACTATAGATTTAGTAGATAATCAATATTTTATCAAATATTTATTAATTTAGTTCACAGAAAAAAATTTGATATAATTATTACTATTAAGCCTTAACTTATACTTGACATTCAAAATTGATTGTGATTTCACTACACAAATGAATACAAAACTGTCAGAGATATAAAATTATTTCTTAAAATTTACATTAAATATTAGTTTTATAAACTTGAAACTCTAACGTAGCCATATCAAATAATTGATCTCAAAATGTATTTTTACAGCTTAAAATGTTAACTAATTTAAAACATAAAAAAGTATTTGTAATAGTAAAAGTTATTATTTAACACCTATATTCAAAATCAAATGTTATTTTTTATTTGATGAAGATAAAGTATGGTAAGTATCTAAACTTGATTGAATTTGCTGCATATGAATCTCCACACAATTTTCAAAACTCTTTTGGTTAGACTGACTAAGTTTGAGTTTAATTTCAACCATAGTTCTTTTCAAAGCATCTAATTCATATGCAGTAGGTTCGTTTTCAGTTAATGTTTTAACCTGAAGCATTAAAGCTATCAAATCTTTGATTAAAGCTAACATTGGTTGGTCTTCAGGCATAAAATGTGAATCAATTACTTGTTTGTTAAGCTCAATCATCTGTTCAGCTTCATCAAATGATTGATTCTGTAAATAATCTGTAATTAATGGCCACGTTTCAGCTTCTTCGGGTGCTAACACTTTAATTTCTTCACTAAGCACACACATAACAGATGTCAAATGAAGATTTAAATTATCTAAATCCAATACAATTTTAGCATAACGACTCTGGAATTCAGGTGTTATTTCTTCATTATATAAAATCATTCGTTCTGCTTCAGAGTTCATATTACGCAATGTTTGTACATACTGTTTTTTAGCAGTTAAAATTTTTCTAAATTTAACAGTTGATTCTAATAGTTTCATTGAATATTGTGCAACAGCAATCTGTTCAGTTTTTAAGGAATCTGCATTAGTTTCGGGTGATATTGAACGATTGTGATAAGGTACGCGTGGACGACACATTTGTAATAACAAATTTTTTGAGATAGTTTCTGGAGGGTGGTTGGAGCATACTTCATAGTCAGGAACAGAGTGTGTGCCTAAACCAGGCTTATCAAAATGTATTCTATAAGTGTTATTAGATACATCCAAGGCTTCAATTGTACCATTAAACAAACCATCTTCAGAGTTACTCCTTAACATTGCTGTAATTTTTGTACCTACAGTAAGTTGTAAAGGTATTTCATCTGGTATATCTTTAAACAATACTTCGTCTCTAGCTTTTCTTTGTTGTAGCAATCTAATTTTTTTTCGTCTTCTGTCTAATTCCCGAATTTCTTCATCAAAGAAATTTTGAGAACATCTTCGTGGTTTTCCCATCATCCGCCGCAGTAAACACCATTCGGTTCTAGTCATTGTTTTAATTTTGAATGAGGGAAAGAAATCTTGAACGCACATCATAAAGTCAGATTCACATAAAAGTGGTTTATCTATATTACTATAGAACCACTCATATGATATCCAGTTTTTAGCTTTAGGCAATTGAAAAATTTTTCTTAATTTTAAACCTACTTTTTGACAATGTTTACGATCAAGTGTGTCTGATTTTGGTTTGGATGTAGACACTATGGTTTTAGGAGTTTCGGGTTTCAACAATTTTTGTTTTGAAACTCCATTTTCAATAGATTTTTTAGAAACACTTTTAATTGGTGTTTTCAAACTAGGAGTTTTCAATTTAATTGTTGGAGTAGTTTTGATAGAAATTTTAGGAGTACTTGATTTTTGGTTAGAAATTTTTTCTTGTTTAGGTGTCTTAGGTGTTTTTGGTTCAAATTTAGATTCAACATTTTTCTTAGGGGTAAATTTTTTAGGAGAGTTTATATTCATCATGCGTTCCTGTTTTACAGATGGATTTTTGGATGTGTTAAATACTTCTTCATCAAAAAATAATTTATTTTTCTTCCTAATGCGAGCAGGCATACCTCTTCTATTTAATGTATCTTTTTCTAAACTAGACGACTGTGTGGCTTTAGGACTACTTTTTTTATTCACTGGCCGTAAACCTAAAACAGCCGGACAAAGCATTGGTTGGCCTTCATCGTCTAAATCCATATCACTATTATCTGAATCCATGGTTTAATTAAAGGAGGAGCTATCAAAAAATAACTTTAGTTTGTTTGAACACGATAGAATGTTTGCCAGATGTATGTTTTTATTACTTGATAAATAAACACCCAAGTATCAAGGAATTTTCAAATGCTAATAATAAAATATTAAGCATATTTTGGAGTGATAACTGTAAAACCTGAAACAAAAAACACAACCTATTAGTTGCAAAGATAATACCTAAGTTAATACACTGAATCAGAATTATTATTATTTATTATAAGGTCAAATTTCAAAAATGTAATCAGAAAAGAGTCTAGGGATCAAGTGTGCTAGGTGGAGGTAAAAAAAATAAAAATATAACATGATTATACAAAGAATAAAAAAAAAAACATGGAACACAGCATTTGTTAAAAAAAAATTGATACTATTTTAGACTTTAAATAGAGTTATGGTCTACAATATATATTTTTATTAACTAATTCAAAGTTAGTTTTGAGTAGATTCTCAGGTAACTTGTACATAATTCCTTTTAGTTAGTTTTGTAAAAAATTGTTATAGTAAACGTAAAATAAATATTAAGTATCAACAGTTATATTTTTAACAAACAAAAAAAAAAATATTTTAAAACATAAACTTAACTTTTTTTGAATACCTACTTAAAAATTAAAATAAATAATTTTTTTCTTTAATAAAAATACAATACATTTAATTGTTTTATCTCATAACAAATAATATTATGTTAATTCTAATTTAAACTAAGTGTATGTAACATGTATTATTATGTATATGTTGAAGTATAATAACTTTGTTTTAATATTTCAATAAAAAAGAAAAAAGCAATTATGAATAATTAAAAATAAATATAAAATGTAATTTATGAAAAATACCTATGTTATTTTAGTTAGACTTCTTATGTGCGTACTTGACTAGGAGACATTTAGAGTATTGAATGAAATGACTTGCGATTGCATAGATACTCTAGTATGAAAATTTATAATGAACCTACATCAAGTAATTTATCCAATAAATTATAAATATCTAACTAGTATTTCAACAATACTAATAAACTGTAATGAGTAAGATAAAAATAAAATACTAAATAGTTCAATACTTTAATTTAACCCAAATTGCTAAAAGTAATTTGTATTAAATGTTGATTATTAGTTGTTTACTTCAATGAAAGAAAACAATTATTGTAATAGGAGTATGTTTAAATGACTATATATTTCACAAATATTTGTTTCAGTAAATTATTTGGTAGGTACTTTGAAATTCAAACTATTTAACAGCTCAATACTTTACATTTTCAAAACAAAATTTTGTTTTCTAGATTTGTAATCTTATGATTAATTTATAACTTTAAATTAACTAAACATAAGCACAAATTTGAAATTCTTAAAGGTGCCAAATATACTTTATTAAGCATCAAATTTTTAATTAGCACTTCAAACGTGTTTGTATTACCAATTGCTTTGAATAATCTGTATACAAACGTTTGTGGTGCATATATTTTTTAAAGAGCAAAGCCACCCATACAAATTTAAGATGAATTAGTTCAAAAACTTGAGCTAGGGTGCTAAATAAAAGAAAATAGGTTGGCTTGCTAAAATTCAAATTTACTAATTTGTTTGATTATGGAGTTTGTTTTGGTCCAATCTAACTACCAACATCAAATCAAATAACAATTGATAAATCTCCATAAGTCTGATTCAAACAAATCATTGTATAAATAATTAAGAACAAGAAAGTAGAGTAAAATCTAATACTTGAGTTATGTGTAAACTATGAATCACACCTACTTCAATGTTTAAAACATGGGTAGCGTTCGATAACACGTAACACAGTAATGACTCAAATAGGATTCAAATAAAGAATGCAATCGAAAAAACATATTAAGTGAAAAATGTACAACGGCATATTCGAACAAACAAGTATACAAAGGGAAATGGCGCAAACAACTGTATCAATTATAGTTGCAATGAACCCTTGGACATTCGGAAACAAACGTCGGTTGTATTATTTTAATGTACTTACATGGATTTTGACGTTTCAGTCTAACGATCATGACTTTAACAACACACAATGAACGCACGGAAAATTGAAATTTATTGAGAGTCAAATGAATTGTAAATTTGTAAAATTTGTAAAAATCGCGGAGGAAAACATTTCCCAGTTTAAATTCCACATTATCGCCAAGTCGACCAACATCGGTAATTCACAGACGCTATACAGTGATGTAATGCTTTGGAAACTATAATAATTGTTATGAGACGAACAAATTTCATATCTTTGATTATAGTCTGTGATAGTGGTTTTGCGGCTTTGAAAAAAAAATAATCATTATATTTTCTTGGTTATGTTTCTTTAATTGTACATATTACATTTGTCTATTTGTTAATTTTTGAAATTAAGATTTTGCGAATTCGACTTACTCAGTAATCGTGTTGCCTCGACGCCTCAACTTGACCGCAGTAAATAACCTGTAGAAGACCTAAGTACTCTGTAGTTGTAAAAAATATTTTCAATATTTTAGTAGGTAATTGTCATTAATAAAAGACTAAATGTAATTTTTAAGATTTAATTTACTTTATCAAAATACATTGGCAATAACAGTATAACACAGTTATTTATTTATAACAGGCGTATAATTTACCCTTAAAATAAAAAAAAAATATTTTAATAGTTTCTTAACGTAATAAGGTACCTAGTCAATTACCTAACCAAGTTTAATACTATTGTTGTGTAAGGACTAAGTAATTACCTACTTTTTATATTTGTTATTATATTATTTACAAATCACTGCAGTAGTACAGTTAGGTAGCTGAATATTAAAAACCCTAAATTATTGATATATTTTTTTTTCTCTTAAAATCTTGTTGAAAAAATATTTTTTAGAACTTTAGCATTGTAAAGAATGTATTGCCTTAACAAAGGTAGTTTTTTCTTTATATAGGCCATAGGGCATAGGTACAATTTTTCAGATACCTATTTGAATAAATTACTCAATTCCTGAAGATGTAAGTGAATGGCTATTGATAATTTTTTAATTGATTATTTTTTTGAAATTTTCTTAATTTTTTATTATGATACAAAATTGTAAAATTTTAACTCTTATAAATATTTACCAACCTATATACTTTAAATAACTTGAAATTTGCTTTATTTAAAAGTGTAAAATGCATACCTCTGCATAAAAATTATATATAAATATTTTAACTAAAATATAAATTTTTTACATTAATAATTTTTGCAGTTTTTTTTCTTATTAGAATTGGTGAAAAATTAGATGTGTGATAATTTCAAACAATTTTGATTTTTTTTTAGCTAATTATAGAACTTCCAGACCTTTGTAATCTTTTTTTTCTTATTAGCAATGATTTATGTTTAATTTCAAGTTTAATGTAAAATATACTACAGTACTTACACCATGTTGTAGTTATCCATCCAACATTTTAATCTATTAGTATTACACACCAGTGTTTGCTATTTTTTTTTCCAGTTCTAACTTATATGGCCCAATTAGGAAAGTGTACTACCTTGTCACTTTTTTAAAGTTAATTAAATATTCAATGTTTCGAGAGTAATGAAATACAATATCAACTTTAAACTAGGTATTTGTTAAAAATTTTCTTTTATTTTAATTAACTTATAGCAGGGTAGTAACAGCATTTTTTGATGCTTTGTACAATTATGTTGCATTTCATTTTCATTTGATTTCATTAATTTTGATATATTTATTTATAACACACGCTCAATTACTTGAGTAATATAATTTAATAATAATGCATTTCATTTGAACTACTAAACGATAAATGTAAAAAAAAGTTTAAATTTACAAATAACAGCATTGGCATTGTCTGATGACCGTTTTCACTAGACTGACTAGAGCCTAGACAGAAAAAAAAAAAAAAAAAATTGAAATTATATATTGCTTTCTTAGTATAAGTCACAAAGTTGGTGCGTATTTCATAAAAATATAACAATAATAACAAACACTTATTATTATTTGGTTATTTGAACCACAAATCTATATGCACCAACCAAGATATCAGCCGTATGTTATTATCATAAACATTATACTATTAACTATATTAAATTATTAATTATAGTATTTTTTTTTGTACAATTAATTTAAAAAAAAATGAACATATTTTCATTTTACTCATTCTATTTTAGTATTACCTTAAATTTAAAACTAATTTGTATGTTATATGACTAATTACATGTTAATTATTATCTATATTAATATTTTTAAATTTTTTCCCTGTTATATAAAAATAATATTATGATACTTAAATATATGATGAAAGGATTATTAAAGTTTAATAATTTGTACCAAAAAAAAAAAAAAATAAATAAGCATGAATAGAAAATTCTAGCTCTAAAATATTATTTCCGTTTGTAATAATATTAATTATAATTTAGGTTCTAAAAATTTTTTTTTTTAGTTCAAATTTGTATTTTTCTTTTTTTAGTATTTGAAGCAGATAAATTTAAAAAGTATCAACATTTTTATTTGGCAGTAAAATGCATTTAAACATTGATTAAAAACTAAACAATTAATTTAGGTTTCAGGTACCTATTGTTTTTGTATTTAAACTAATATATTTGTTATTTGATATTTATTAATGCAAATTTGTTCACTTTATATTTATTTTAACTTTTTCAGATTATTAAAATGTCATCCATCAGTGAAGATGTTTTGTCTTCAAATGTTAAATCTGTAGTTGATAATTATAACTCATTAGCTGTTGAAGAGGAGAATAAGGGAATTGCGTCCATAAAAAAGGAATTCATTATTGAAAGACACATACCTAAATTGGCATTGGACTGTGTTTCAGAAATAGATAAAAACCAACTTAATGAAGATGAACCACCATCAAAAAAACAAAAAAGTAGTAAAAATATATTAAAAGGTCAAAACAAGGGTAGAAGTTGCACTTACTATCAAATTCCTCAAGAACATTTATGTTCAAATCTTATTGAAGACACAGAAAACGGTTTGTGTCAATATGATAACTGTAAATTTTTACATGATATTAAAGAATATTTGGGAAAAAAACCAGAAGATATTGGCAAAACATGTTATGTATATTCTTTGAAAGGTCGTTGTCCTAGAGGACTTACTTGTAGATATGGACGTAGTCATATTTTAGATGGTAAAAACATTATTGATCAAACCAAATATGATAGTTGGATTAAAAATGATAGTGCTTGTAAAACTTTAAGTAAAGAAAACATGTTAAAATTACGAAAAAAATTATATAATTTTACCACAAGTGATGATGCTGTTAAAAAAATTGATAATGACAAAAATTTAGGGCCCTTGGTGGAAGAAAGTTCTAATAAAATTAATTGGAAAAATAAATTATACCTGGCGCCTTTAACTACTGTTGGTAATTTACCTTTTCGTAGAATTTGTAAAGAATTTGGAGCTGACATAACGTGTAGTGAAATGGTTTTATCGTCAAGTTTATTACAAGGACATAATCAAGAATGGGCATTAACTAAAAGGCATGAAACAGAAGATATATTTGGAGTGCAAGTGTGTGGTAACAACCCATACATGTTGGCAAAAAGTGCACAAGTGTTACAAGAAAATGTAGACATGGATTTTCTTGACTTAAATTTAGGTTGTCCTATAGATCAGATTTGTAAATCTGGAGCTGGTAGTGCCTTATTACTTAGAAGTAAAAAATTAGAAGTTTGCTTAAAAAGCATGAGAACAGTGCTTAAAGTGCCTCTTACTGTAAAAACTCGTTCAGGAGTTAGTAAAGATAAAAACATTGCACATGATTTAATACCTATGTTTAAAGATAGTGGTGTTTCTTTAATAACTGTTCATGGCAGATCAAGAGATCAAAGGTATACAAAAATGGCTGATTGGAATTATGTCAATGAGTGTGCAAAGTTAGCTAGCCCCGTTCCAGTTTTTGGCAGTGGAGATGTATTGTCTTATGAAGATAATGAAAAGTTAAAACTTGAGTATCCAGAAATCACAGGTACTATGATTGGTCGCGGGGCATTAATAAAGCCTTGGATATTCAAAGAACTTAAAGAAAATCGTCATTGGGATATAAGTAGTTCAGAACGATTAGAAATCCTGAAGAAATTTGTCAACTATGGTCTTGAACACTGGGGCAGTGATACTAGAGGTGTAGAAACAACTAGAAGATTTCTATTAGAATGGCTTTCATTCTGTTACCGTTACATACCTGTGGGTATTCTGGAACGTATACCTCAAAAAGTTAATGAAAGACCGCCAAATTACAAAGGCAGAGATGATTTAGAGACATTAATGGCTAGCGGTAATTGTGCAGACTGGATAGAAATAAGTAAAATGTTATTGGGGCCAGTACCTGTTGGATTTCATTTTCTACCTAAACATAAAGCTAACTCGTGGAAATGAACATTAAACTTAATTCACAATAATTTGTTTAATTATTTTTCAATTGGCTTGAATAAAATATTACATGTTATATTGTTATAAATAAACATTGTTAATGCATACTTTTGTTTTATTAAAAACAGATATATTTGTTATATATTGTTAGTGGTTAATAAACTTAATAAATATTTAAGATTTTTTTAAAACCGTGAATAATGATAGCTTTAACTTTAATAATTGTTTGTAAATCAATATGTTCATTGGATAAATAACAAATATTTGTATTTAAACATTAATACAAGTTGCATTGTTAGTATTTTCGAAACCATTTTTTATTTTTCCCAATGTTGATATCTTTAGGATCTTAGTTTATAGTATCTTTAATTAACTTGTTTCTTATACACAATTGTCAATAACAACTATATTATATACACTTCCTAGAAATGTATATTAATAACTATATTTAAATGCATAATTGTTTATTGAGGTCACATAATTTAAAGTTAAACCATCAAACAGTAATAAATAATTGTTGTTAAATTTGTGTTACTTTTAATTCTATACTATTAACCAAGCAATAATTATTGTGCGCATCTATAAATTATATTTTTTTTTTTCAATAATGTACAAGGTTTTTGTCAAAACTTGTACTGAAGGGTTTTTTGATGGACAAGGTCTCGTAGCTGGGAAAATTGCTCACATTACCTTTATTTTTATTTCTTTGGGGTTTTAACCATTGGATAGATAAATCTTATTTTTTTTTTGTTTGGGAATTCATTTATTTTGATAATTCAATTAAAAGTATACTATATTAAATTGTTTATCTAAATTAATGAGACACTTTATGGACACAAATTAAGTTAAACTCTCACACAATATTAATTTTGTAAATTAGCGTAATGTCATTATAACCAACAGGACTCAGGAGTATTCTATTAAACATCTCTTATACTAGCTATGTAGTCCAATAAGTCTTTGTAAGTAAAAATATATAAGTGTTAAAGAGGCTGCAGAGTGTAGATGCAATGTTTCATCTGTTTGGACCAACAAGAAAAAGAAATAATACCTATATACTTATGGTAGTCTGATTTAAATTTTGAAATTGTGCATGCATTTGAATGCTTCTTGACTAGATTGTTTTTTAGGAATTCAATTTTTAATTTGTAAATTAAAAAATACTTGAATTGTGATTTTATATTTTGAAAAACGGTGATATTTTTTAAACAAATAAGAGTTTTAATTTGAAAAGTGCTTCCTAACAGACCTATAGTCAAAAAGTATACAAATTTGTGCATATTTTCAAAATTAAAATCCGACCACTAAAAGTATATAAAATTTTCTTCTGTTTTTAGGACTAAACATAGAAAAAATAAGCGCATTTACAGCCTCCTTCATGTGAATATTGTAAAAGTACTAAGCAATAAAATTTATGCTGGAGTGTAATTACGCCTAACCTAAGGGCATACGATTAAGATTATACGTTTTGTGGAGTTTTTAAACGTACTATACTAAAGATCTATTTAACTATATAAAATCCTTTAAAATTGATACTTTAACATCCGCCTTAAATTAATCAGTCAGTCAGCTAAAAATTATGAAGCTATTAATATTAAATTTTTGGTATCTGTTAAATATTAAACATAGATTTTCTAAAACTCAATATCTAAGTACAAGTACTACCTAATTATTAAATCATTTAAAAACTATTACTGAAATTTAAATCTTTAGTTAGATCCATAGACAAGAATATATATACAAATAAATACATATAAACAAATATAAACAATATTTAATTTCAAAATAGTAAAAAAAAAAATTTTACAACTCATCATCTGAAGAATTAAATTCATCGGGATCATCAGTAGTATCACCTGTGTAAGTGACAATCAATCGTCCGCAATCTGCTAACATGTCGTCAATCATGAAGTCCATGTCCCAGAATTTCTTTTCTTCTTCAATTACGTGTTTAATAAAATTCTTCCACATATCGGCATTCACATGGTCCACCCCTTCTTCTAATAAACGTCGGACATCAGGAAGTTTAAATGTGGTGTTATTTATTTTGACGTAATTTTTCACTGATGACAATGCCATTTCTATGGGATTTAATTCGCAGTGATAAGGAGGAAGACACAAAATATGTTTATTAAATTGTTTGACATATTCGTCAATTACATATTTGTCATGTAATGGCTTAAGTCGTTTAACTATAGCCATTAGTTGTGCTATAACCATAGGTTTGTCGATGACTTCTCCCTTGTCCTCGAGCCACTTGATTATATCCGCTTTTTTGGTCGCACAGGTTGGGGCTTTGTCCAGTTTCACTGAATGATATGGAGCATTGTCCATAACAATTACAGCGTTGTCCTTTAAACGTGGCAACACACTTTTTACCCACTCGAAAAATACGTCCCCGTTCATTTCTTCATGGTAGTCTTTTGTGTTTTTTTTCGATTCAAAACACAAGAGACCACCTGGCACGAAACCGTCTTCGTTTCCAATGTGCACGACAATCAACCTTTTGCCTTTTCCACTGGGATTAGTTGAACCCATGTTTACCCATGTCTCGTCCATATAATATATAGGACGACCTTCTTCTCTGAACTTCTTTATATTTTCCAAATAATTTCTACGCCATACAATAATGTCGTTACTCTCAATCATGAAGCTGTTACGACTGCGTTTTTCATATTTAAAACCCATTCGACGTAGCAAGGAATATAAAGTAAATCTACTGAAATCAGGTAGTCCTTCCGTTGCATTTATTTTGCTTAAAATTTTGTCCAATGTTGGAATTTGGTTTTCAAACCAAAAACTATGGACTGCTCTTCTAATTCTATTTTTTTCAAACTCGTCAATCTTCGTAAAAATAGTGTCTCTATTTTTTTTACGATTTGGAGAAGAAACGGTCTTAAAGTTCTCATACTCGTAAATCGTTGTAGATATTGTTCTTTGACCGATTCCAAGTTCTTTGGACAATATTTTTCGTAGCTCTTCCTTTTTAAGTTCCGGTTGCTCTGCAATTTTACTTTTGTAGGCATTTATAATCATTCTCTTTTGAGACGATGAAACAAACTGAAAATAACAAGAATAAAACATTAACCAAATTAAATTACACCAATGATTCATCTTCATAAAAAAATATTTGTACTTATTTATTACAGGGTTGATATAAATCTCGTTTTTTTTTATAATTTTCATATTATACTATGTATTATACGTATAATACATCTATATTTTATACATTATCGTAGTATACTCTTATAAATATAAATAATTCTGTATTATTTTTGTATATAATTTTGTTGTTAGTTAAAATGTTAATTTTGTTTCATTATAATTTAAAGTTTGTTATATTTCATTTCTATTATAATTATATTAACAATGTTAACTATTATTCATAATTTATATTGTTATATCGAAATGACAATCTAATATATATTATGTTCTATATTCAATATTCATTATTGAAAAGATAAATTATAAAATTATTAAGCAAGATTAAATAATGATAAATTATACTATTTAATAGTATTCAATATCAATACTTTCTAATACTATTTACTAATACAGTAACAACTAATAAGTAATAAATGATAAATAGTAATTATTAATTTCATAAACAATACAAAATTTGTTATTAAAATCTAAATAGTTACTCAAATTACCGTAAAACTAAAAACAATTATTATTTATATACTTGGTATATACAATTTATACGATTTTTACATGTATATAAATGTATAAAACATTATGTATAATACATCATGGTGTATAAAGTACGTGTAATAAGTACGTTTAGATATTCTTAAATAATTTGAAATACCGGTTAATACCGTTAAAATATGTATTATAAACAAACTTACCTTTCCTCTAGGGTTCTTCTTCAAAGGTGTTACAGCTTCCATTTTTATTTATAATAAAAAGAGCTTGAAAAATGTAAAAAAAATTGTTGTTGCGCAGTCAAAAAACGATGTGTAAACAAAACAAACGTGGGTTCTGCTAGACATACGAAACAACAGTCATCTATAACAAAATAGGCGCCGTTTGGCGGCGGCGCCACCACCGATGTTCAGCGTTAACGTCGCAGCGATTAGGATTTTTGGAAGGGGAAACGGAGCCTCGCGAGCGCTCCGTCGTCAGTCTACATGCGCGGATTCCGTGCGTTCTCTCATCGAATATAGTATAGATCGTTACTTTATTCCTGAATTTACAACATTGCGGAGAAAATGTCAATGATTTAAAATACTTGGAGTGCCTTGGGCCTTGGCCATAGAGTAATAATATTGGACTTGGCCCTTGATAGAGATTATTATTCAAGGTTCTAATTTAAATAACTTAAGAAAATTAATTTTTTAACGTTGGCAACAACGATCTGCCACAATGTTATTCTGTTATCACTTTGGAGAATTGTATTCACTTCCCACATCCCACCACGATCGTGCTTCCCAGACTGTTTCTGCCCAAGCCCCACCCACCAATTTGTTTTACTGTTGTATGCCCTGGTCCCTGTTGGAAACTCGTATCTAGATTGACATTCTCCGGCGCTCGGCCTCCTTCATGTCCTAATATAATAATTTATCGGAAAGAATAGAAATTTAATTATTTTTATTATTTTAATAATAAAATAATTTAAACGTACGGTGTCTAATTTCATTACTCTTGCGCTATAACTGTGAAGTATTGGATATCTTTGTAAGACGCCATCATGTCTTTGTTTGGGTGAGCAAAATTTGTGTGTTACGATTTTCTATGTTTTTAATGCTATTCGAACATTTAATATGTACCTATGTGTTTGACTCAGTGTGTTGCCTGCACCTACTCAATTTCTGCAAGATTTGGAAGAAGACGATGACTTAGATGAAACACTTGAGAAAACTAACACTTATGAAGTATACGCTGTTAAAATCCCACCGTATGGTAACAGGCATGGATGGGTACCACGGACAATTGAAGTAAATGTTGTTTAATAAAATTGATCTTTCTGTGTTATCTTTTCGTTTTTTTATTGTTTTGTGCAGCAGCGTGTGTGTATGTAATTATGAGGGAAATTGCTCCTGTTTATGAGTATATTTTTTTAAAATATTATTTTGTAGGTAATAGGTACATATTACCTATTAGGTTATTACTCTATTTTAAAACTGTACAACAATTTACCTTTTAAAAAGCATCAGTAAATTGTACATAAATTTACCTCAAGATTCACCTGTAAAACTTATTGCTGTGTTTCCGTGCATCTCTACGTTATTGAGTAGTGATAGTTGTAGTAGCAGAGATGAAAGAGAGCAGCTGTCCCATCTATAAGATCGTTACACAAGCTACGATTATTCTTAATCACATGTCTAAGTTATTGTGTAAGAACCACCAGATTTCAAAATAGAAAATGTGAGAGGGAAGGTACAAATTTTTCTGAAATATTGAGCTTAAAAAGTTTACTATAGTATTTTTTGTTTTTTTTCAATACTTTACAATACTACTTACATTAACATATTAATCCTAACTTATGAATTCCTTATCAATTTTATTGAAAGTTATGAACAGGAATTACAGTAGAACAAGACATTTCACTATGTATGAAAGAACAATTAAAATTATAGTTAAATACTAATAAGGTCTTTTGAACAAATGTATTATACTTAAATTGTAATAAAACAATTTAAGTTAACATTTACCTTTTACTGAATAAGTACATGCTTTTTAACTAATTTATGACATACCTACAATAAATTTTACATTTTGAAAATAATAATGGAGAATTAAGCTATTTTGAAAATAAACTTATGTTTATCAATGGATTTCAGTTTTCACATGAACCTTAAATTTTAGTATCATAAATATTTTGACTATTTTTTAAGGTTACTTATAAAACAATGGTTTTTTTGTCTATTAATGGATTGAACGGGACTTTTTTAAGATCCATAAGTTTTCAAACAATGAATGTTAAAGTATCATGTTTTTGAGTTATTGTGAATTATGTTATTATATTTGTGATGTATATGTTACCGGCAATGTTGACATTGATTAGGTAATGTCCGTGATATTCCTTAAATACATTAGGTAATGTCGTAAATTATTTTTGTCAGTCCTTAAATGTTTGTTATAATAGAGGGAAAATCAAAATGTTGTTATTACAAGTTATAGTCCAATGAACATAGTCATTTTGTTATCAATACGTATCTTTTTTTTTCAAATTTTAGATTATAATTTAATCATTTTAGGGAAATATATAGTAATATATATATTTAATGTAATATTTTACATAAATATTCTTTACTACCTTATCTCTAGACATTCTCAATATTATCTAGTCAATGTCATATCATTGTCGTAATTTACAACATTGACGGTGACATATATTTTTGTTTCCGATTACTAAAACATATTCATATATAAAAAACATTTCATAGGATTTTGGAGATGGCGGGTCGTTTCCTGAAATTCAAGTTGCTCAATATCCACTTAATATGGGAAAAGAAAATAAAGAATCTGAGTCAAATGCTCTTGCATTACAGTTAACTTCTGATGGTAAAGTTAAATACGATGTTATTGCTCGTCAAGGTCATAGAAAAGATAAAGTTATCTATTCTAAGTTATCTGACATGCTGCCATCTGAGGTAATAAATGAAGACGATCCATCTTTGCAAAAACCTGATGTGGAAGAAGTTGCAGACATCACTGAAAAAACCAGAGCAGCGTTAGAAAAATTAACTAATTCCAAAGTATCAGCTGCATTACCAGTTCGAGCAGCAGATAAACCTGTAAGTTTTAAAATTTCGGTTTTGTTTTGTTATTATTTTTTCTAAACAATACTCATGTTTAGGCTCCAGTGCAATGGTTTCGTTATACACCTACAGAACAAGGAAAAGAATACAACTCTGGATCAAAACAGCGTGTTGTAAGATTGGTTGAAGCTCAGAAAGATCCAATGGAACCTCCAAAGTTCAAAATAAATAAAAAAATTCCCCGTGGGCCACCGTCTCCTCCAGCACCTTTAATGCATTCGCCTACTAGAAAAACATCTGTTAAAGAACAAAAAGAATGGAAAATTCCTCCTTGCATCTCCAATTGGAAAAATGCTAAAGGTTATACAATTCCATTAGATAAACGATTAGCAGCTGATGGCCGTGGTCTACAACAAAATCATATCAATGAAAAATTTGCAAAATTAGCAGAATCTTTATACATAGCTGATCGTAAAGCTAGAGAAGCTGTTGAAATGAGAGCACAATTAGAAAAGAAAATGGCACAAAAAGAAAAAGAAAAAAAAGAGGAACATCTTAGAGCAATGGCTCAAAAGGCTAGAGATGAAAGAGCTGGTATTCGACTTCCTGGAGCCAAAAATGACGAATCACGTGAACGTGATCAATTACGTTTAGAACGTCAAAAAGAAAGAGCTCGTGATCGTAACCTTGCGAGAAATGCTGATAGTCGTAAAAACAAAGTGTTGAGGGATCGAGATATCAGTGAACAAATTGCTCTCGGGCTTCCAGCCATCACCCGAAAAACTGGAGAGACCCAGTATGATCAACGTCTGCTTAATACAACATCTGGTATGGATACTGGATTCGGGGATGATGAAGAATACAATGTGTATGATAAGCCATGGCGTGGAAACAGTTCATTGGCTACTCATATTTATCGACCATCAGCTAATATTGATAAGGATGTTTACGGAGATGATTTAGATAAAATTGTTAAGACCAACAGGTAAGTTCTTTTTTTATGTTTGTTATAACTGAATAGCGTACTTAACCAAGTTTTTTTTTTTTAGATTTGTGCCAAACAAAGAATTCAGTGGTACAGATCGTGACCCTAAAGCAAGTGGCCGGTCTGGTCCAGTTCAGTTTGAAAAACATCAACAAGAAGAGGATCCATTTGGCTTAGATCAGTTCTTAACACAAGCTAAGCATGCATCAAAAAGGTCACAACCACAGCAACAAGATCGTGAAAAACGTCGTAGAAAAGATTAATTTAAGTTCTCAATATTTTTATTATAATCTGTCAATTTTTTTTCTGAATATAGCACAGTTTAGTATTTTTCTTTTTTTATTACACAATTAATAAATATACTACTATTAAGTGAATTTTTGCTGAACTATTTAAAATACATTAGAGTTAATTGTTCAATATGGTATTATTGATTAACAAAATAAAAAATATATACATAAATTTATGTATTACTATTGTTCAAAACATTACCTTTATTAGAGTAATGTAAAATGTTCTAAAACCATTCATTGGCAAATTTTTATAAATAATATAAAATATTAAACATATCGTTGAATTGTTTTACACATTTTTATTAATATTTAACTGAGGAGAGTTCTTTTAGTTATAATTTTTTTAGAATGTAAGTTGTACTAAGTGTTCATAATTCTTCCTCCAAGTTTGATCAACTAATATTAGTAATTATTAAATAATTCAATAATGGTCAACAGTCTATAGTAATTCAATACATTGAAAAAGGCAGTTTAAATTAATCATGTTTAATTTGTAGCAATTAAAAAAATAATGATACTGAATGAACTCAGGGAAATGAGTTTGAGCTTTAAGGAGTTTTGAATAGCCAAATCTTATGGTATCCACATTTTATGTGTCTCAGTGTGATAAAGTAAATGTTCACATTAGTGTGTAGCTAATAATAAACCAAACTTTATAGTTCTGTGGCGAAAGTTATTAATGTTTCCTGTTTTCCGCCCAAACTTCTGTAGGCTCATGCACAAAACATCATAGATCACAAATGCAAACGTCACAGAAAAACTGCTTTAAGGAAAAAACTTTTCGTCTAGCGGCTTTAAATTATAAATCAGTTTTTTTTTTTTTACTGTTAACATTGTATAAAGCACTACAATCAAGTTTCAATTATTCATATAAATGATTCTAGTGGTTACGATCTAAAATCAGTCCCACCTAACACTTTACGAATGATTTAACACATTCAATGCCGATGACAACACGTCGTCACAGTAGGGAGCGCGCTTGTTGCCAATGACAACACAGTGTTGTCATTCGAGTAGTTTGTATCGCGGCGGAATTTCTGTGCGGCTATTGCAAACAAAACGATAATAAGGCACCGGCATTGAACGTGTTAAGCTGTAATTTAAGTCGCGTTCAACCACATAAAATCTTTCAAATCACTGCAAGAAATCTACCATCACTTATCGACCATGTTGAGGACTTTTGACTTGTTTTTATCAAAATTTAAAAATACATACAATAACAGACAATATTAAATAATAATAAGTAATTACAAATTATATTATTTATTTAATTAATATTTATAAAAATATAGCCAAACACATTTCAGTATTATAAGAATTATATGCAAGGTTTTATATCACTCTTACTGTTTTGTTAACATTTTTATTAATTATTTCTTTTTCTAATTTCTTCTTTTGTTCTCTAAATGCTAAAGTATTTGCTTTTCTTTCTGCTCTTCTCTCCTGAAAATTAAGAAACAATACAATCAATATGTTTATTTATTTAAATCATAAAAAAAAAAAAAATACATATTTTATTACAAATATAAATTAAATAGTTAATAATAATACATGTCTAAATTCTTTGAGTGCCTTTTTCCTCTTCAATTTTTCTTCAGGTGTTTCATCTTTATTCCTTATAGACAACATAGATAAAGCAGATATTACAGACTTAGATCCAGATTTTGGGGCATCCTTACTGTCCAAAGCTTTTAATGCTTGAGCTGTAAGTTTTTGTTGTAAAATAGGAATACCGGTTTTTGGATTTATCCTAATTTTTTGTATCTAAAAAATAATTACCTAGGTAATATAAACTATTAATACGTTCAAAATATTTAAAACAATTTAATAATCTTGTTTTTATTTAAAATACAAACTGGCGAGTCTTTGATGAGAGCAGGATGGTTGTAAACATTAGAGTATGTAGAAATAATGCTTTCACAATCCCATTTTTTTTCATTTTTTTCTACTGGTAATTTGTAAGTAGGTTCTTCTTGATCAGAGTCGCTGTCATATATAAAAGCTGCTGATCTTTCTCTAGGTATTTCATCCTGAAATAGCAGTCATCATAAGTTTACAATATAATTATTTTTGAATTATTAATGTTTTACTCTTTTCATATTTGATTCAAATTCATCTGTAGCTTTTTTCAACATATCAGACTCCAGTGTTAATGTACCTTCAATTTCTTCAGTTTCTAATGCACCAATACCAGCATCATCGTAAGCAGCAAACATCTAAGAACAAAATTAAAAAGTTTATGAGTTTTTTACTACATAAAAAAAAATTTTACTTGTTCAAACTGATCATCTAATAGTTTTAGATTTTCATTTCGCCTAATAATAGAACTTGACATAGAATAGTCTGTGAAACGTGATTTGGTATCATCCATGTTTAGACTACAGACATCATCATAAGCTTCACTATCACATTGGTCACTTTCTTCAATAACATCTTCTAATTCATTTATTTCTTCATCTGATCTAATATTCAATAAAAATAGGCATATTACGCACAAAAAAAAAAATAAATAAATAAATAAAAAAATACCATTAAAAATAAATCAATATTCTTACCCAATTTGATTGGCCATTATTACAAAATCATCTTCCAATTCATTATCTGGGTCTTCAAAATTAAAATCATCATCCATTGCAGCAACAATATCAGGGTCCAAATCCAAACGCAGACCTACAAAATATATCAATACATAAATATCAATATACTATACATACTTCATAAACAATTTTATTACAGAGCACAGAATATTTTTCTACAATAATGGTTACCACATAAGAGTATTGCAAAATTTAATTTTTCTACAAGTAGAATAGCTTTGATCTTTACATATGACATCTCAAACTTAAAATTTTGAAAACACAATGATTAAAGAATTTTTGTAAGAATAATGCTTCAAACCAATTAGGTTAGAATGTTGCTAAATTTAAGTTTTATATTAGTAGAAATGCTCCAATCTTTGCATATGACTTCTTAACGATACATTTTTGTTCATAGAAACTTAAGGAGCAGTTTTTTCAACACAGTTTATAAGTAATTGTGAAAAACACTAGATCAATTTGATTTGAGTAGTTTTCTGTTCCTAGAAACTCAAAATTAAACTTTTGATCCAAAACTTAGATAGTTATTAGTTAATAGATTATTCTAAATAACATTGGTTCTATTTTGATTTTGATTTTTTTATTTTATCTTTGTACATAATACCTCTACAATATAATTATACTCAAGTTATTAAGAGAACGTTACTCCTTGGCACATCATGTGACAACAGCGACGGCCAGCGTTCAGGCAGGTTTAGTGAGGCACACGCGAGAAAACGAATAAGTATTGATTGCCACCCAGTAACATTCTCTCAATGGCCCAAGCATAATTGTCAAG
The DNA here is from genome assembly GCA_017140985.1 of Hormaphis cornu. NCBI lineage: Eukaryota > Metazoa > Arthropoda > Insecta > Hemiptera > Hormaphididae > Hormaphis > Hormaphis cornu. The sequence continues at coordinate 28,995,360 of CM029358.1, forward strand.
CCAAATTGCAATTTATGTAAAAGCTAGATACCAAAAAAAAAAAAAAAAATACTGTGATACAGCAATTCACTTATTTAAATAAACCAATAATTTGGTTGTATAAATATAAATGGTTATAATTTATACATTTATATCTTTATAACTTATAAATATATAAATATTTGAATTATTAATGCATCAAATCTACCAAAAACTGCAAAAAGAATTACCAGATTGAGGTGATGCTTTGTTTAACATTCCAACTTTTTCTTCAACCTCAGACTCAAATATTGATGATGGTAACATAACTTTAGGTTTCACATTCTTCAGATAAAACAAACAAAAATGTATAAAATGTACACGGTTTTTTTTTCAGATGGGTAATTTATACAATAAACATATAAGACGATAAATATTTTCATATTTACCTTTTCTTTATTGCAATTACTTGAATTAATTGGTGCAGGCAATAATACAAAATCATTAGATCGACATTCTTTTAAATGTTGTAAGTAATCATAGTCGTCATCAAAATATATTCCGTATTTTGTTTCTTCCTCTTTGTTTTTTTTCTTAATACATAAATAATAAATTATACATTTGATTAGATATACTTAACTAGGAATGAAATGTACATTAGGATGGACACTTACCCCTTTAGATTGGGTTGGTTGTTGCGGTACCAAAACATGTTGTGGTGCTGTTTCATCAGTTATAAGGGGGTCATGTTGACTTCTGTGAACCACATGGAAAGTAACCGAATTTTTCTTCTCAATAAATTTTTTTTTAGTTTTTGGCTGAAATATTTAAGCAGTATAGTGTAGATTAAAAATTACTTTAAAAATTTAAATCTACCCACAAAAAATTACCTATTGTTTTACTAGGAAATGCTATAAAAAATGCATAATATGACCTGTTTTATTTTTTGTTATTGACTTTGTTATGTTGGAATTCTTACAAACCAGATAAAAAACAAAGTAAATTTTTAAATGACTAATTGTAAAATTATACAACTTCAAACATATGCAGGTAGTTGTTAAGACAACAATCAGATTTTTGTAAATAAAGAGAATATAGATAATACTTGGTATCTATATAGTATGTTAGTACAAGCAAAAAAAACCGTATTTGTCAGCAGGTCAAAACATAATTATAATTTACATTTTTATTTTTTTTTTTTTACATCAAATTCAATTTGTAAAATGTAGGGAATAAAATTGAAAATGTGGGAGTCTATCCTAAGCAGACATCATAACAAATTCTAATCAGTTTTCAAAATTCTTATTGCATCAATAGATCAGTATTGTTATGTTGGAAATAATAACTTTCTAAATTCCTGTAATTAATGCGTGATGGACAAAAAAAAAATCAATACTTTCAATTCCTTTAGTACAAATATAAAATTAATTAATTCTTTTTCATACTTTCTACTTTTTATATGTTAATAGCCACCTAATACTAATAAGTGATAACAAAAGAAAAGATATGCTTCTGTTTCAAACTTTTAATGTTAGTTATTATTTATAATACAATCATTAACAACAGAAAAAATTAATACAAATATAAAATTAATTGATTCTATTTCAGTTTCTGTACCTATAACAATTAACAGAGCAACATGATTGTGCACTATTGACTCTGGCATCTGGCATACGCTCTAACTACACCTAGTTTTTTTTTAGGGAAAGTTTAGAAACTTTCCCATCATATCTGTTCCCATTTAGGAATGGTCGGAACAACAGTATGTAGAGGGTGTACTGTATAATGACTAGGTAGGTATAATTATGAGTATTTATAAAGTTTTGTGCAGATGTAAGATAACATTCAATAGCATAACTTATTGGACAAAAATAAAAATTTGAGAATCTAAGTAAATTAAGCAAAGTACCTATTAAGGTAATCCAAATTCAAACACAGAGAGAACAAGTTTTTAGTAGGAACCTAGTTAGCATTGAAAAAAAAGGGGATATACTTATCTGAAAATTGAATTACCAATAAACCACCATGAATATACTTCTAGTATAATTCAGAATTAAAAATTTAAAAGTATCCATACTAAATTAAAATGTTGTTAGTATGTTTGGTAAACAAAACGTATTAGTTTAATTACATACCATTTTAAGAATGTCTTTCAGTACAAGATCGGAAAAAATCAAAAATACTTTCTACAGCGGCGACCGGGTTGACAAGTTTTAGAAAATAGTTAACTTGCTTAACTTAAGAGTTAAGACACTTAAGTCTATTGTTTGTTAAAAAAAAAACACCTAAATGAAAATTTACTATTCAGATTTCAGATTTTAGTGAAAAACGTGTTCAGTGTTCAGTTCAATGTTTATCATAATTTAACTGTTGATAACACATTAAAAATTAAACGTGTTTAAAGCACGACTGTACAGATTACTATATAATTGAACTTTAATTATTTTAAAAAACTTTAAAATCGTGGTCCATACTATTTTAGTCCATGGTTCATACACATATAAGATAAATTTGACTTTCATGTGTGGTCTGTAGTTCATAAAATCATAAATTATAGAGAACTGAGGAGTGTGTGTCCGTTTTTTTTTTTTATAGAGTAGGTTACACTGATAACAATCACAAATCACAATCCCTGATTTCCGAATTCCGATACAAACGTCAAACAGCACAGCACTGAAGAATCGTAAGTCGCAGGCCGCAGCTATTTGATAATTGATTATAAATCGGGTTTCGCAGTACTGTGTAGTAACTTTATTCAACAATTATTAAATTTGTTCATCAAAAATTAAAATTTATACCAAATTTTTCGCGTGTTTAATTGTATCTGCGATGTTTATTTTTTTTTATAGTTATTGATACAAATATACCTACTCTCTATAGAATTCTCTGAACAAATTTATTTGTGTTATGAGCACCTAAATGATATTGACTTTGTGTATCTTTTCAATTTAACAATAGTCATTAATGAACTTTTAAGTTAATTTTCTGTACTAATTAAACAACCAAAGCTAAAACACAAACCGATAATAAAGTTTTTCATTTTTCATTAAAGATCTTCTAAAATGCTCACCAATCAACAAGTAATAAAACGATTACGTGATGAATTTAACGAAATTGAATCAAAATGTCTGTGGAATGTTGCACTTAGAGTAAGTACATTTACACTTAAATTAATAAATACTACATAATATGTGCATGCACAAACATCATAACACAATCATAAACTGTTTTGTTAATAATGATTTTGTATTGGTACATACATTACATTTTACTACCTATCGGCTGGCGTGTATTTCATTTTCAAGTAACAACATTTTTAGTATAACTAAAACTTAAAATCGTCATTTTTACATGTTTGGTATAATGTCAGTTTTGTTGTAATCTACTGAACAAAAATTATTATTTTTGTACGTAATCTTACATATCTAAGTAGACAAGTATATGTTACTTTACGCTAAAAACAATGGTCATGGCGTCAACAGAATTGATAGGATGGTCTTATTTTTGAGATTATAAACTTAAAACCTCAAATGCTATTAATTTTTAAACAATTAAATCTGTCTTATCCTCCATAAAAACTTTTCTACAATAGGTATTATTATACCTCAATGTCTCTGATATGTCTAACTTATTTTGTATTTTATCAATCTATTATTGGTCTAAAACAAAGTTTTATATTACATCTCCATTTAGATATTAATTTTATATCTAAATATAGTAAGTGTGTAGACCATAGACATTGTAGATCCCTACATAGACATATAGACTACTCATAGACTTAAACTATACAGTTTACTGAGATTGTACATGTTTATAATTATACTATAAGCTCTACTATTACCCATGTGTTAATGTTTATGTTTATAAGACACTATGCTGTACCATAGTTTAACCCTGTAAGTTATACCTAAAATTGTATTTTATGTGTTTGTTTATGGGCATAAAGCCAAAAATAGTTCAATACAATCTTATTTTATAAGCAGATATTTAACAAATCAACTACACTAATACAATTTTTTTTTATTTATAACAATTAAAACAAAATACTAACCAACTGACAGATACAAAGCAGTGTATCTCAAATAGTTGTGAACAAATAAAATAAACGTTTTGTGTTATGTACAAGACCTATATATAAAGTGACCATAAGTCACACTTAAGAACAAAACATTATTAAAATAGATGTGTTTCCAGTTTTAAATTTACAGGTGTCCCATTCTGAGGGGAAATAGTTATGGTCACGTTATATATAAATTGATGTATAAATTGCAAACACTAAAAAAAATTTAACCATTTTTTCAAGACTTTTTTAGTTGGTAAGCTAAAGAGTGATTTATTTCTTACTATTACGAAAAAAAGAAAATTAAAATATCTCAACATGCATTATGAAATTTGTATGAAAATGCGAATATCAGTTTTAGAACTCAAAAATAATCAAAATCAAAAATATTACTATTGTTAAAATGTTACTTATTTATGTAATAGCTGTAATTTATGACTCATATTAAAAGTTTTTTAGCAAATATTTTCTCAAAACTGCCAGATGGAGTCATATGTCTCAAAATGTAGTTTCTTAAAAACTAAATCATTTGGTCATTGATGTATGCCTCTTTTTAACAGTTGGTTGTTTTTCAAAGAATTACAATTTTCTTATATTTGCCATGACCCATGAGTACAATTAAGAGGAAACATTGAAGGGCATTTAGGGCCTCCAAGAATTAATATTATAAGTTTAATAAATAAATTCTTTATATATTAAGAATTTAAATACTTATATTTTTATAAAGCCTCTCTCCAAGTCAAAACTGAAATTGCACATGCTGATTACGTCAACTAGCACTGTTTATTTTTTATAATTTCTTGCCTATGTTTCCATACATAAAGATTTAAGAGTTTTTAATGATTGTTGTACATTTAAACGGCTATAATAGTGGTTAAATACCACAATTTCTATGTATAAGATCTCCTTGAGGAAAATTCCGGATTTTGATGTTAACATTATTTAAACCTGTGTTCTCAACTATATCGCTAACCCTAATGAACTAAAAATTGTGTGGAAATTATATTTTTATTTATTTTTTATTTTGAATAACTATTTATTAAATATAATAGAAATACAAGTACTATTAATATACTGAATGAACATTTTGGTTTAGCTACCTTCTTTAAGCATAGCTTGAGTTGAAGATAGCGAGTTATACAAAGTTATATTTCTATTCTATTTCCTTAGAGATTAAAAATATAACATATACAATTTAAAGTTATGACAGAAATAACCAAAACAAAATAATAAGTGAAAAAGATTATAGACTAGGTAATTAAATTTACGAATTAGTTATAAAAACATTTGATAAATATTTATTTATATTAATATTATTATTTAATCTAAGATACCTTTTAACATTATTTTCTAGGTAATTGAAATAAATTGGTCCTAAATAGTCTACAAATTTCTAACCAATACCTTTTTTAGAATAACTTACATTTAGATTGTATCTTACAGTTTCACGTTTATTTATTTACGGATCAAATTTAGAATGATTTTTTAAAGTAAAAGATATAGAATATTTTTTATATAAGAGATTTTGAGGGAGAACACCCAGTTCTTTATAATTTTCATTAGTAGAACCTACTCCAACTGTTTTATTTAGGGGGATACAAACAGTTCTATTCTGTAAAGAAATAAGCGGTTTTAGTGTTTTTTCAGAGGCATCGTCCCATATAGTTAGTTATACCATATTGTAAAATGGATTGATATAGTGACAAGTAAACAATTTTCATGGTATGTGTGGAGAGAGTTTTATTCAAACAATATAATTTATACATAACAGTTCGTAAGCGCATATTAATATTTTGTATATGGATGTTCCATCTCAAGTTGCAGTCTAGTATTAATCCTAAGTATCTGACTATTGTTACTCTCATAATTTTAAATGTATAATTGGGTCTAGACATACTTTGAATGACTAATATTGAAGTTTGAGGACATAATCGTAGAATGTAAAAACTAATCTACTATATAACCTTTGTACACACTATATGGGAAGAGTTAACTAACAATATACAATTTACCTAATTCATAATAACACTTTTTAGTTGACGTCAAAGTAGGTGTTAAATTTTACTGTTGTGTTAAATCCTATCATAATTTTTTGTATAAAATATATTATTGAAGTACAAAAGTCAAACATACATCTAAACAAGTATGTATAGTAATCATATATACCTATGTTCTTAGTTTGTTGAAACAGAAAGTTTGAAGATTCAGAAAACATCAAATGAAGCAAAAAAGCCTGAAAACAAGATATTCAATAGATACCAAGATGTTTCTCCTTTTGATGGCACTAGAATCATTTTGAATAGGGGAAACATATCTTACATAAATGCAAATCTTGTTCAAGTAAGCATGAAACAATATTTTATTATTAGTTTATTAATGATATTATTTAATAAGTACTCTTTTAAAGGATCTTTAGGTGATTTGTTTTTATTAAATTAATAGGATTTTGGTCCTTTAAAATTTGACATTATGTAATAAAATAAATGTTTTTAAGATTACCTATTAGTTAATTGTTACTTTATAGTATTTTTAATCATAAAATAATCAAAGGATAATTATGTTCTTACTTTATTCTTTGTTTACAATGCAAACCAATCAGCAGCATGGTACACACATTTTTTCATGGGCAGTTATGGCTGGCACAGTCTACAGACAGTCTCTTACCATGCCTGGGTTGTTTTATAATGTGAATTATGTATATATATATGTACATATTATAAGACTTGGTTCTGATTCAACTTCCTGTGCAAGCACTAATATCTGTATTTATAATGAACATTGTCCTCTGTAACTTTAATACATTATATTTATAATATACTTTAAATTATAACATCCATTTCCATGTATCCAACATTCATGTAACTTAACACATGATATAATTCTCGGTTTTTTTTTTTTTTTTTATTTACAATATAATTTGCATCAATCTACCGAGATCTACCATTGTCTGCTTTAACCGACTCCCCGTGGGTCACTTGCTTCTTCCAGACCATGCATACAAACTTGGCTTAAATGATTCTCCCCTCTGTACACTTCACACAACGGAAAGCATTTGTGACATCTCTCATTTACTTTTTGACTGTCTTTCATTACAGCTTAAGCACATGTCCTTGATCAACTATGTAAAGTCTCTAAACATTCCACCCAACCTTCCTTCCATGCTTAATACTCAATCTGAAACGGTCATTAGGAAAAAAATTAATCTATTATTGGAAGCTGGCTTTGTAATTTAAGGTAGTTTTTTTTTTTTTTTTAGTGTTGTTTTTATTTTATACTTTTTATTGTTCATTAAAACTATATTATTATGTTGTACATCAAATTGTATAATCCTGTAACCGTCGAGTTGGTCATAGTTATTTATTAACTAAAGGCTATTATAAATAAATAAATAAAAAAAAATTCGCATAATACTTCAGAAATAAGTAATTAAAGAACTCTGGTTCTTTTGTAGTTTGTACACAGTTGGACAAAAGTTCTTATAATTTCTAAACTATGTACTGTGCATGTAAATAAATACATTTGGTTCAAATGTTGTCCATATTGTAGTTAAATCTTAATATACAATACAATACATATTATGATTAGATAAACTAAATAGTACATGTTAATACTATAGCTAACGAATAAAAATAGCTTGTCTACATTTTTCTTCGAGTCATTCTCTTATTTATAGTATTTTGTCTAGCTCAAAATAACCTTCATTGGAAGATAGTAAGCAAAGCCTTATGACAAAAAATCAGTTATTTTACTATCTACTGTCAATAATGCTGTAATTATGAGGAAGGGATCGTATGGAAGGTAGATTTCTCTGAAATGCTTTATTTTATAAACCAAAATGCTATTTTTTAGTTCAATTATAGCAGTAGATTTTTAAAAATGTATCAACATCTCCCCTCCTTCGCCAGCCGCCTCAATAAATACCCTGTTTTTATTCTCCTTTTCATTTATTATAATTATAAAATATTTCAGCACATTTAGTGCTATTACAACTTTTTAGTTTTTACAATATGTTATTATAAGTTTAATATTATAAAATTATTTATGACATATATTTATAGTGAGGAGTATAACAATGAGATAACATATATTAATTGTAATAATATTAACAAGGCCTAGTATTTTAATAATGATCTTCATTTTCTGATGATAAGTCTTCAATGTCTATTAAAAGAATGTCCTGGGGAAGTCAAGGACGTGTTGAGAACGTCTATTAAGTGTTTTTCTTCCTAAGTTGTAATGACAAGCACTGTTCAAGTTTTTTAGTTTGACATGAAAATTTTTAAATTGGATTTTGATCCATGTATTTATCAGGGGTATTTCTATGTCATTGTGGATCTGACGGTTTCTCATGAACCATTTATTTTCCTAGACAAATGTCAAAAGTGTAGGTACATTTTGGTCAAAACTTTACTGTTTCTTACTGAATAAAGAAAAATAAAACTTTTTTAGCGTAACCTGTATGTGTTATTATATTTATTAATGATTAATAGGTTTGAGTGTTAATTTTTTTTATGCAGGTGTGCAATTGTGACAGACAATACATACTTACTCAAGGGCCTTTAGAAAACACCACTTCACATTTTTGGATTATGGTATGGGAACAAAATACCAAAGCTATAGTTATGTTAAATAAAGTTATTGAAAAAAAAAAAGTAAGGCATTTAACTTGAATTTAACTTGAAATGAATTCTAATAACATGTTTTGTTTAAAGATTAAATGTCATCAATACTGGCCTAAGAAAAAGAAGGATAATGATAAATTTGTTTGGAATGATGTTGGTTTATCAGTTGAGTTTATATCTAAAGCCAACCACGGTTTTTATGTGCACAGTATTTTGAAGTTAGTTACAATAGGTTTTTATGTTAAATTGTTTATAAAATAAAAAACAAAATGTGTTTTTGTTGTATAGACTGAATGACTTGGAATCTGGAGAATCTCGAGAGATTTACCATTTTCATTATACTGATTGGCCTGATTTTGGTGTACCTAAAACTCCAACACCTTTTTTACAATTTTTACGAGTCATCAGACGCAGTGGTGGTTTAGATCCATCTAATGGACCAGCAGTTGTTCATTGTTCAGCAGGAATAGGACGCTCAGGAACATTTTGTTTAATAGATTCTTGTCTCATAAAAGTGAAAAAATTATGTTATTATTAAACTGTAAAAGTACTGTAAAATAAATTTTATGTAAATTTTAGATGAATACACCAGAAGGTTTGGACTATGTTCATATTCGTACTTTGTTAGCAGAAATGAGAAAATGTCGTATGGGGCTTGTTCAAGCTTCTGAACAACTACGATTTGTTTACCAGAGTGTTATTGAAGCCCTTGATTCTAATTGGGAAGCAGACAATGAGGTACATAAGTATTATGATAAAGCTATATTTTAATGTTATATTAAAAATATATTTAAATTTTATTTATTGTTATAAATTATGACAAATAATTCATATTAAAATAATATTTAATTAGCTGTTTTTATTTAAGTTGTAAATTTTGTAAGTGTGTAGTTTTGTGTTCATATTTTTCTTCAGTCAAATTATTTAACTTTTTTTTACAGTCATTAAAACAACATATTTCAGTTCTACAAATTTATTCTGATTATAAGCTTTATATTTAGTGTAATGTATCATTGTTTTAGGATGATTTGCCCAGTTTAGATGGTTCATTATTACCTAATGGAAGTGGATCAGATTATGAAAGTAGTGGTAGCGAGCTCAGCAATGAAGCACCTCCCTTACCACCCCCTCGTATTGAATCCTTAGGGTCACAAGATGATGATTATGAGGATGAAGAATCCTCAGTGTCAGAATCTGACAGTGATGACAGTGAATCCCCTCCACCATTACCACCACCAAGAGATCTCAATTTAACTAGAACAAATGAGTATGCTATTCTAATTAATATACTGTGACTAAATACAATTGTTTATTTATTTGTATATTTCTAGACAATATATGGACATAACAAATACCAAAGAGGAGCGCAATAAAAGTAAAGTTGAAGAAGAAGCAGAAAAAACCAAAAATTTGGCTGACAAATTATTGATAATGAAACGAAAACAAAAAGAACAAGAAAAATGGGAACAAATCAAAAGGTCTTGGATTTATCCATTTGGAATTGTAGCACTAAGTGGTAGTGTGATAATCATTGCGTACTTGATGAATTATAAAAAATAGAATTTTTATTCAGTTATTTGAACTCGACTTTACAATTTACAAGGGCTCTAATTACACACAATGTTTGAAAAATCAAACTAAACTCTTTTAATGGTGTTAACACCAAATTTATTTCAAAATGGTTTTACTTTTCATTGGATATTATTCTATTAAAGTTACTAAGACTAAAAACATGCATTTTTAAAAATAATTAAAGCAAAGTTTTTACTTAAATTCTACCTATATTTAGTTTTTTATAAAATATAATTACCTGGACTTTTTTTATGAAATTAATAATACATTTTCTTTGTGAATTGTTGATGTCGGGCTGTATAGAAAAATTGTAAATAGTTCCAAACAGCATACCATTTTATTATTTTATTTTCTTTGTTCTAGCATACCTACTGCTAGTAGAAGTCTTCAATGATAATTTTTTCAATATCAATATCGTTCAACTCTTACAATATACTAATATTTTAATGTATTAATATTGGGGCCATATATATAATATATTGATTCTTCATTTATTTATATGGCAATTTATCGATACAATATATGTATTGATATTTTGTTGCTGATATCAATGTTAAAAATATCAGTATTTATGGTATTAATGGTATCAAAAATATTGATACAATGCTGCTGATTTTACTATATGTATATATATTGTATCAAAAATCTATATCATTGAAGACTTCGTTTACTATTAACTTGTACGTAAATATTATACTTATTAACGAATTAATTAAAATGTATCATTCCACAAATGATATTGGAACTGTATGATTAGTAAAATACATATGGTAATTAGTGTTGAATTAAGTTAATATAATTGTTTTAAATAACAACAAAATAGTAACTACTATTACATCAAGATTTTGAGCATACATTTTTAATATTGAATAATTATTGTATTAAAAGGCTACTTCTGAAATTATACGGTACTAATATAATAATAAAGAATATTTAAATTTCCTTTACATAGCATTCACTATATTTTTTTAAATAATTGATGATATGAAAAATAGGGAAAGGTCATGTTTAATGTTAAGCTAATATTAATTTACAACACTGGTTTTTTTTATTATTTTATTCAAATTATAGATTAAAAATAATTTTTAACATAATAAATAATCATGGATGTTAAATTTTGAATGTGTAAAAAAAATTTTCAGAATATCTAAAAGAACAATTATTTTTTAAAAAACAATACAAATTCATCAAATTGGATTGTTATTACAAAGTTTTGTTGAACATAGTTTGAAAAAAAAACAAAGAAACGTTTGGTTATTAAAAATTACATTGTTTCATGAATTATTTCAGATACTTAAACAAATACATACATGTATGTATTGTAAAATAGTGCTGCTAATTTAGATAAGCTATTTTAGTTAAGAATTCTAACTTATTTTGTTGTTAAGTAAACTTAATAATTTATAGTATCATAATAACTATACATTTTAATATGTGAATAAAATTGTAATACCTATCTGAATGCTAAATTATCAGTAGTATCTCATATTTATACTATTAAATTTATGTTAACTATCATTTGTTTTAATTCTACTTATATAGTTTTAATTTTAGGGTAAATACAAATACTATATTAATGTTTGCTCATACATTAAAGACTGTTCAATTTTTAACTAATTGCAAATTAATTACATTTTTGAGGTACAGATTTATTTACTTACTTATTATACATCTAATGTATGTATTAGATATCTATGTAAACATTATAAATTATAATATTTTTCTAATACTATTAATCATTAATAAATACGAATTAGAACACAAGTTAATACTGAAAAATGTTTTGTTTTACATTTCTAGGCACTGCAACAATGGGAAACAAAGTAAAAATAAATGAAATGGAGTCATTTTTTTCATGTTTCTCATACATTGTTTTGATATGATTTAAAAAATATTTTATTATATTCTTAAAAATAAAACATTCAAACTAATCTTCTTTTTTTTTTATCATTAAAATAAGTATATTATAAATATTATGTTTTAATTTTAGATAAAATTGGCATAGTAAAGTGTTGTTTAAATATATTTTTAGAGATCAGTTTTTCACATTTAATGAATTTTAATTAATACTTATATAATATAAAAAATGAGTGGTTAATTTCTCATTGTCATAAATAGGATTTATTTTAATATAATACAAATCAATTGCTTTTATTTTTATGTACAAAATTACTAACTGTTTTACATTTTTTAATTATTCATTACTTTTATAGTAGTAGTTACTTTACTTGTGTACACCGTTAACAATGGATAGTTAATGACTCTTAATGCTTAGTGTTAAATTTGATAAAAATGTTGTTAAAGTAAAAAAACATTTTTTGGTGTTATTAAATTACATTAATGAATATTGAAAATATCAATCACTGCTAATTTTGAACTCTAAAAACTATATCACTCTCACCCACTCTTTAGACTAATTTAGTAATTTACCTTTTAGAGTTGTTTTGATATAAAGTTGTGGCGACTATATTATTACAAATTAAATAATATGAATTTTAATATGTTAGACTTTTTCATTTTATAGACCATACTCTATGCAGCAAGAGAACGCAACTGGGTGGCGACCAAATAGTGTCCATTTCTACGTGATTCCCCCAAAACAGAGCTCTCTGTGGCCGGTCACTGGCCGAGGACAAGATGTTGTTGACACTTGGAGGGAGAAATTAGACCTCAGGACAGTGGGAAGCACCATCACTTGGATTTGTGACTGTGTTGCGTTCTTTTGCTGCTCGGTTTATAGATTGGTAGTGTATTTTGGCCTACTTGCTAATTGTCATTACTTGCTACTTCCCTGACATAATTTCTCAATAGTCTTTATTTTATTTTTCCATTTGGATCTATTTATGTATGTAGGAAAATTTTTTTTATAAATTTAACTTCTTCATATCAATCACTCATTTAAGGAGCCTGCACATGAAACCTGTATTTCTAAAAACATGTCTTACTAGAAAATCTTGTAAGCCTTGTAATGAGATCAGATGGTGGACTTCCATCAATGAATGTGATGTTACACTTGTTGAAATTATTTTTTTTTTTATTAAAATTTAAAAAATATTTTTAAATTAAACAAATGCTTCAAGAAGTTCAAATAAGTACCATTTTAGTCCATTTTCCAAACTTTTTTGCTGAAAGACATTTAACGATTAGACCATTTCTATCGCCAAAAAAATGTTTACAATACATTTCTTGCCATGCTTAGAATTTAAGATTTTAACATATTTTGATTTTAATAAGATAATTAACTGTACATACATCTCAGTATTTGTAGTAAAATAAATAAAACCATTGTAGGGCAAAGTAAAATAAATCTTGATTAAAAAAAAAAAAAAATTAATTATAACAACTTATAGAACTCAGTTTACCAGCTTATAAAACTAGTTGTAACCAGATGAGAATTCAGTATGTGTTTTAAAGTAAAATACTTATATTTAGGCCCACGGGTGAACAACTGTAAAAACTTGTCTGTCGCTGCACATCATTCCCTTTCCCCCCTTATGGTTCATTACCAATCGAAGCAGGTCTACAATGATTGCTGAGAGGCTTGACTGACGCTTGTGACTAAAAATAGCGGAAATAGAATTATGGTCTGAAAAATTGGCCTTGCGGCAACGTTCATGGAAAGGATAATGTGACAACAGGAAAATAGGAAATATAATCAAAGGGAGCTGTATCATACCCCTAACATTATAGAAGTTATTACCAATAGAAGATTCAAGTGGGTAAGCCAATTAGACATGGCATAATAAAGGGACGTAGACGAGAATGGCGCTAGAAATGTACCATAAGAGAAAAAGCTAGTGATGTTACGAACTGTACGATTTTCAAACCAAACTAAACACAAAATAGTTCAGTTTGAATATCGAACTAAGGAAAAATTTTAAAGTTTGGTTTGACCTCAAAAATTTGGGTTTGTAACATCACAAAAAAAAGGTAATTGGAAAGCTAAGACAAGAATGGGATGATATAGTAAAATAAGATGGAAAAAAAGAGATATTAAAGGCCAGACTACAAAAGAAGAAGATAATTTATAAAGCAAAATTTGTGTAACAAGTAAAACATTTTGTCTATTTATTGCATGATGATTATTGATCATTCTTTATTTATTATAAATAACATAAATCAATACAAATTTGTTAAGACAAATGGGCAATTTATAATAATGCATTGCTTTTGAGTTGTTATAGCATATACAAAAACAAAATTTTAATAGTGTAAAGGTACACTTAACCACTAAAGGTATGAAAACAAAAGCATTGGACTAATAATAATTTCTAATAAACACATTGGGTTATAAATGTTTAAATGAAAACAGACAAAAAGAATAAAATTAAAATAGTATTATTAATATAGCGCTAATTATCTTAACCACTTTATCTGTGATTCTTTAAGTTAAATTTTTTAAATATATGCCAAGTGGCGCCATTTACTAGGGCAGGACAAAAAAAATTGACGGCCCAATAGTTTCATTTTCAATTGACCCATTTTAATCAAAAACTCATACAAGTTTTTAAGGTGGCGGTTTTGATCAAATTTAGCAGAAGAGTGGTCTCAAAACTTTTTTAAAAGCTAGAGATGGGCAAATGCAAACTCCTGCCCCATCTTCAATGACGCACATGATATATGCTACTATAATATTATATTATAGTCATAATTTGATTTAAAAATAAAAAAACAATAGTATACTTTACTTAAGTCTATAAGTTCAGATTATTTTCACTCGTGTTTATTTTGTAAAAAATTCCAAGGAAAAATAAAATAGTTAACAACTACTAGCTAAATATTATATATTAAACTGTATATCTGAATTATTCATTACCAGGGTTCAAAATAGGATAATCAACGCTTTACTAAAGTTAAATCCGTATAATTGTATGATAAAAATTTAACAATAAAAAATTAAAAGGTAAATAGGTATAAGGTAAATAATAATGTAAAAGGCAATTGAGTACAAAAATGTAAAAATACTCATTTACAAAACAAAGCTTTAGATAAGAATAAAGATATACACATTGCTAATATAATAATAAAAAATAGGTTCATAGAATTTCCAGCCAATTGTCTTAC
Source organism: Hormaphis cornu (assembly GCA_017140985.1). Taxonomy (NCBI): domain Eukaryota; kingdom Metazoa; phylum Arthropoda; class Insecta; order Hemiptera; family Hormaphididae; genus Hormaphis; species Hormaphis cornu. The sequence goes on from CM029358.1 coordinate 29,010,636, forward strand.
ATATTCCTGTTACAATTAAAAATAAATAAATGAAAAATGTTTAAGATAAAATGTAAAATTTAAAACTTTCAAACATGGTTATTTGTATACTTAACACATATAAAATTGAAAACAGAAAAGTTGTGAAAAAAATTAATTTAATTTTCAAAGAAAACTAATATAGCTCAGAATGATACTGAAAACAATGAGTTAGAGACTAATGTGTATTGAAAGAATCAGTAATTTGTTTTTGTTGTATTAATTTTACATTTGAATACATATCTCTTAATCCTGTTAATATTTAAATTAGGAAATTAAGTTTTTTTTAATATAATAATTACACAGAATGCATCTTAATTTATATTGAATTTGGACGATTAAGTTCTGAAAACACTTACATGACATCATTTATTTTAACTCCAGTAAGTGTAGTGACCATTTCAGGCACTTTATTTACTATTTGTATAATTTCGTTGGTTAATCTTACAGCCCCTACGTCACCATCACCACTGGCAACCATTGTAACCTTTTTAGTATTTTCAAATGGAGCTGCAACTTCAGCAGCAAGCTAAGAAAAAAAATTAATATAAAAGGATATTTAAAAAATTCTTTGAATGACAAATTTTGGATGGATAAGTTATTACTTTTGGTAGTGTTTCAAGAACCATATCTATGATAGCAGCTTTTTTGTATTCTTTCCATGCTTCTGCTTTCTTCATTGCTTGCTCTGCATCAGCTTTAGCTTTTGCATGAATAGCAAATGATTCTGCTTCCCCTTTAAGTCTAATAGTTTCAGCTTCGGCTTCAGCTTCTAATATTATTCTAGTTTTATTTGCTTGAGCCAACTTCTCTAATCTATTTTAAAGGACATACAAACTCCAACTCATAAACAATAATAATCATTTATTAAAATAAAATAATTATAGATTATTAATTTATTAATTTTAAACACATTGTGTGAATAATAATAAATATAAAAATGCATTTTAAGGTAAAAATACAAAAAACTTATTTCCCATTATATTTAACTTTCAAGTAAAGAATGGTAATAGGAAAACTACCTCTGGGAAGACCCAGACTGAAGTGGAAAGACTGTGTTAAAAAGGACTTAAAAAAGATCCAGGAATCAAATGGAGAGAAGCTGCAGAAGATAGGGACAGATAGCAAGATTTGTACTTAGCGGTATGGTCTTAAAGGCCGGAACCAAGGAAAGAAGAAGTAAAGAATGGTACTTTTCTGTTATCTAGACTACCATTTTCCATTCTTTAATTTATAGATTATTAATTTAGTTTATAATTTATATTCTTAAAATCTTTTTCATCGAAAATAATTCTACTTAATGGCTAGTGATAAAAAAAAAAATTATTTAAAATTTTCTATTACCGATACTTTTCAGCTTCAGCTGGTCTTCTTATAGTTGCTTCCAATTCACGTTCTCTTCTTTGAATTTCTTGTTCTTGGACTGCAATTTGTTGAGTTCTTTCAACAACATCAATTTGCATTTGTTCTTCTTTGATGCGCTGTTTTGTTTTTGCAGCTTGAAGTTCAAAAGCTAATTCCGCTTCAGCTTTCTAAAATATTTAAGAATATGTAGAACAAAAAACCATTGTATACATCATATCCTATCTTATTAATATTTTTAGCTTTTTTAGTTTCTTTTATTTTATCTTGTATCTATTAATACCCATTGATGTTATAAAATTTAAATGTTAAAACTTTATTGTTTTGATGCAGAGTTCATATGCATAAATTAAATTATAACCAATACACCACAAATTAAATTAACTTTTAGATTGAATAAAAAAGTTCAATAAATAAATAGATACTAATAGTTGAATAAAAACTTTTAATAATTACTAAAATAATCATAAATAAGGACAAAAATTTTTTTTTAAACACATAGAATAAAGTCATGAAAAGAGAACTTGTAACTGAAGTATTAATCAACTATTTGTATAAATTATAAATGATTGTATTCTAATTAATTGGAAAATATTGCGTAAAAGAAAAAATAAAGAGTATTATAATTCTGTATTTTAAACTGAAATATAAGTACCTTTGTTTGAATTTCCACATCGTAAGCTGCTTTTTTAAGTTCAAAATCTCTTTGAGCTTTTGCTATTTCTGTATCATTTATTAGTCTAAAAACAAAATGAATCACTAAATACATAAGCTCAATAAATTATAAATAATAAAAATTATTTTGTTACTTGGCTGCCATTCTTTCTTCTTCTGCCATAGCTTCTTTAATAGTGGTTTCTTTTCTTGCTTCTGCTTCTCCAATACGAGCATCTCGTTTAACCTCTGCTGTTCTAGCCAATCCGAGAGCTTTCAAGTAACCCTTAATTAAAAGTACTTTGTTATTAGTATTTTATTTCGTATACATATTAATTACTAAAATGGAAAAGTTATAAAAACTTATAAGTAAATTCTATATAGAAGTAAGTAGCCCTTATAGAAAATGAAACTCTAAAAATGAAGCTTTTAAATAAAATAAGGAGTCTATACGCACTAATAGAAATTCATATCAATAATTATTTAAACTTATTTTATAGACATTAAACAAATAAAGAAGAAACTTTGTATAATGTACTTATAGTTTTAAAGTTAGTTTAACACAAAGTATAAAATGAAAGTACAAAAGGCTTTTTAATGCTGCTGAAATGAGGGTCCTTTGCCCAAGTGTCCATATTTGACCAGTAAGTGATGAATTAGTATACACTCTACTATAGTCCGCTTTACAAAAACTGGCGGCAACAATCCAAGTGGACTATTTGTTGTAGTGGTTATCAATAGTTGTGCAGCCGACCCGGACCACAACAGGTATATTTATAGTCGCATACAATGAGAACCACTGTTTACAGGCTAGGTGAGGTGTGGTGTACGACGGCAGCCACCCGGCACCCACCAGTTTTCGTGAAGCAAACTAGACACATTTTCACACTTAAATGATAACATGATCATACCAACCACAGCTAACACATAATGTTGTGATTACACCAAAAACCAGTGGTAACATCTTAAAGGGACAAATAAATAATTCAACAACTATTTTTTTTTCTTTTAACTTATAAACTTTCTTAACTAAATAACAAAAAATTAAATAACAAATAATCCTTACTTCTTCATCTCTTATATCTTTTATTGTATATGACACAACAGTAATACCCATGTTAACCAAATCTGAAGAAGCTACTTCAAACACTTGTTTACTGAATTTTTTACGATCTTTATAAATTTCCTAGAAATAAAGATAAAATAATATAAGATTAAAGATTATAAATTGTATACAATTTATAAATATATACTATATGTAATTTATTTAACTAACTTCTACGGTCATAGAACCCATAATAGCTCGTTGATGCCCTTCAAGGGTATGAAGAGCAATTTCATGGATTTCCTGCTTATTTTTACCCAAAAACTGTTCACATGCTGTTAAAAGCATTTCTTCATTTTGTCCTTGTATTTTGACCTAAAAGTTTATGTAATATTTTTAACATAGGTACCTATTTAAATAACATATAACACAAAACACTCTAAAAATATATAGTAATCAAATTTAGATAGGTACTCTGTTATAACTTGAATCATAAATCACATAGTATCATAGACAACACAATTTTATCTATACATCGTATCTATCAAAAAATCTTTACTATTACTAACTATCATAATAAATTAAAAATAAGTTATAGTTACAAGTACAAAGTAAAATGTTAAATATTATTATGATTTAATAAAATACAAGAAGTGAAAAAACCCAGACTTAAGCAGTCTGTATATGCACCCAATTTACAAGATTTTCTGAGGTCAAAAAGGTTAGAGTGGGCGGGTCATATAAGGCGTTTAGAGGTTAGATTTATTAGACATGTGCTAATTAACAAGCCAATTAAAAACGACTCGTGGAAATAGCAGAAACTGTAGATGGACAAAGTAAAAGATAACATAAAGGCATTAAGAAATGGAGTGCGCATTGAAGAGGATTAAAAAATCTGGAAAGCTCTGATAAAAGCTTGCGAAGCCTCTAAATGAAGCATCAAACAAATTAAACTAAATCAAAAAAAATTAAATACGGGTATTTTTTTGGTTGTTGTACTCTAACAACCGGCAGCAGCAGCGGGAATTACTGATTTTGTTTTTGAACTCCATTATTTGTAGACAATGCAGCATCTAATTTGATAAAAGAGCTATGATATGGTCGTTTTATTAGTAGTTTAAAATCATTATTAATTTTTTACATAGCTTATTAGTTATTATTTTGTCACTTGCTTGCTTGGTGTCGCCGCTTTGCTCCACTAAACACAAATGTATCCAAGCTAAAATCTCAAATTGAAAGATGTAAGATCAAAATGTTTTAGTACCACAACAACGGTTATGTACAATTTATTTGTGTAAATAAAAAATATGTTATTGCGTTACCAAATCACTTAGGTCTTACATTGTTAGATTCACACTTTGAAAATAGAATATAATTGTGTTAGCAAAGTAAAAAAGATACCAAGTGAGCAAGTGCCAAAATATTATACTAATGGTTAGGTTAAGTTAAACTGATTTGATTACAAATAACAAAGAAATTCAAAATACACACAAAAATATTTAAAAAGTAAGATATTAGAAATTTTGGTAATTGTAATTATAATTATAAGTGTATTATGAGCTTACCTGCCACTATTAGTCAAACCAAATTGGTTATTAATTTAGCTAAACATTTAATGAAATTTAAGTTAATGAAAGTTAAAAGAAAAATTGTTTAAAAGTAGAATTTATAATTTACTTATTTAAACTTGAAACGTGTTTTATCTTTTTAACTAATTATAGCCAATAGGGATGCCAACTTTAAATTTTGAAATAAAAAATATATACTTTGATACTGATGTATTTATAATTTATTTCACAGATATTGAAATACATAAATTATTTTTAAAGAATGATTTAAAATTTTAACTGAATGAGTAGGTAGTAAGTAGGTTAACAAGGAAATAATTATTGTGGGCTGTGGTGAGGTGATATGATACAAGTACCAAAGTTTTAAATGTCTAGAGGAATTTTAGTCATGTTTTAATGTTTTAAGTACTTATAAAAATCAATTTTAATTTTTGAAGTACAACCATAACTATATTTTAAATCAAACCAAATATTTTAAATTATTTAAGAAACAATTTTGGAAAAAAAAGTAGTAATAATAATTTTCTTTTGATTGTTGATAACATTGGTTGAATTTATAACATACCTAATATTATTTAAAAAAAGGAAGAAAGAATAGAAAGGGAATAAATTTGAGGTCGGGTGAGAAGTTGTTTGGTCATTAGTGTCACAATATTAACATTCCTTTCTTGATAACATATTTTTTAATAATCATTATAGTCTATTCAAAATAAGATGATGACTCGGCGGCCAAGTTGTGCGCATGGGTGTGGCTATCAAAACTGGTCGCCGCCAAGTCATCATCTCATTTTGAATAGACTATAGACTGTAAGGATAATTTCATTAAATGCAGTATAAAAATTTGTATGATGAAAAATGAAAAATTATAGTAATTAACTACTTTTACATCATGTTAAACACTATAAACTAACATTTTGAGTTATATATTTTTTAAATATTATACCTGAGCTATCCCGGTAACAGATAATGGCACTCCTTGAATAGTATACACAGTTGGACTATCTACTTGAATTGTCATTGTGTTCAAACAAATTCTATAAATAATTAAATACTATTAATTCTTATATGATTTAGTTCGAGTAAGTTAAAATTTCCACCAGTGCTAATTTTTGTCCATTTGGACAAAGCTACTCGTCTTCTTCTTTGCCTTCCTCCCAACTATTTAGGGTTTGCCTCCCTTGTTCTGTACCTTCACTTTAACAGTATATACACATCAACAGTCTTCATATCATTTTTATTTGTTTTCATTTATCTCTTCTTTGGTCTACCTCTACCTTTTTTCCTTCATTGTTCATCTTCATAACCATTCTAACTGCTCCAGTTTCCTCTATCTTCTTCACATGTCCAAACCATTTCAGTTTATTTCCATTCATCTAATTTACTCTTGATGCAATGCCAATATTACCTCTAATACTAACATATTTGTTTTTCTTAATTTATCTTTTTTTGTTACTCCACTATCTCCACTCATCCATCTAAGCATTATAATTTCTGCCACATTCATACTCAGTTCTATTCTCCTACCAACCGCAAAGCTCAACTGAATAATTTTAAAATATACTTATAAACAGGGCCGGCGGAAGGCACAGGCAACACAGGAATTTGACTGGGGCGGCATTTTATAAGGGGCGGCATTTTCACAGCACCCCCCCCCCTAAATCCGTCCCTGAGGGCGGCAAATTTGGATTTTGCCTATGTATAAATATTGCCTTGCGCCGGCCCTGCTTATAAATGTACTATCTCTGACTAAAAACTACCTTTAGATCAGAGATAACCAACCCGTGGCTCGCCTTCAAAAATTTTGCGGACCACAAGATTTATCAAACATTAACAAATTAACTAATACATCAAAACTTGGTTTTGATTTGTTCAAATCTAAAATATGTAATTTAGTATGCGGCCTATGAGCTTATAATGTATTTCCAAAGTAGCCCAGAAGATCATTTGGTTTGGCCACTCCAGCTTTGGAGTGGCCACTTACCTTTGACAATCTTGAATAACAGGCCAAACAAATGCTCTTCCACCTGGTACTAAATTTGGTTTTCCATAACAACATCCTAGAAAAATAAAATAAATGACTGATGTTTATACAAAACATAATATATAATATTTCAAATTATTATTATTATTTTTTTTTTTAAAAGAAAATATACAATCTATATCTAAGACATAATAAGTATATGAGCAATAAGGGAAACATCAAATAAGCATAATTTACGTAAGTTTGGGGAAAGAAGCCACCCACTGATGACACTTTCGTCTTGGTTTAAATCTTGCGTGACTTAGTTGTATGTGTTTTTTTTTTTTTTTTGTTAATATTTAAAGTAATAAATCTCTGCACCATTTGCGTATAAGTTGCCTTGGTGGGCTACCTGGGATTGCGAGGGATGATAAGTTTTTGATGAGAGGATTTGAATGAGAAGATAGACAGTTGTGAAATATAATTTCAAATTATAACCAACATTGATATCTAAAAACTATTTTTGGACTAAGAATTAATAATACATACAAAATATTATTATTAGGTTTATACTAAAGTTTTAAAATGTACTTATAGGTACATAATTAAAATCAAAGATTTTCATTTTACAAAAGTATTTCATTTTAGTGTCAGTTACAAACTTAATTAATCAAAAACTCACTTGGAATAACCAAGGAAATAAATTAACATTAATTCTAACTAAGAAGTTTTAAGGCTCAAACTTTCATGCATTTGCAACTTTTTTTTTTAATAAATATAGTTGTCTGCTCATGATTGTGCCAAAGTCAGACACTTAAGTTATCATTAAATAATGTAAAAATCTTGATATACAATTATTTTATTATTGTATACAATCTAAGATCATACCTTAAACATTATTAGTTATTACAAATACACCTATAAATAAAAATTATTTCTAATCTTGCTCTTTGAGATAATATTTTAACTTTATTATAGTATTAACACAATAATTTTTTTTAAACAGTTATAATTTTTAAAAAACAAGTAAATAACGATTATAATTAATTTGTATAAAAAATGTGATTTACTGATTTTATAAGAATTTAAAAAAAATTAAACAACTAATCCGCAATATAGTAAAAATAACAAAGGATTATGGAAAAGGTACTTATTTTGTATAACGTTCATTATGATGAAGGTAACATTTTATTTATGTAATATTCATTCAACTTATGGATTCAAATTTGGCAACTTTGTGTTGTGGTGTTCAAAAACAGGACATTTACTATCCGGTTGAACCCGGACGCAAATTGAGTTTAGGATTCATATTGATTGTTTTTCAAAAGAAAGGTACTATCTGGTAAGAAAATGTGCAAACGTCAATTCACAGATTTACATTGACAGTTATTTAATTATGATTTAGATTCATCAAAATTAAAAGTACCAATCTTAACTAGGTAAATACATATAACCATTATACAACTAACAATTACAATAAATAAATTATTATAATTTAGTATTTACAGGAATACACTGAGATCAACCGAGAAAATTGTTATTTCCAAGTGAATTCCTATTCACCTAGCTACTTATTTTATTTTTCTACAGAGACAACACAAATGAGTGGCTTAAGACAAAATATTTTCTTTTACTTTCATTTAATTTGATTACAATTTTAATCATATCTCATGGTAAGTATTTAAGGGAATGGCTGAACTAAACCTGTCCAGTTTCTTTTTTTTTTTTTTTGTAAATGTCTAGGACCAATATACAAGATTTACACAATTTAATAGTCAAATTTAAATAGGTTTACCACAACTAAAATTAAGTAGGTTGGTGGTACTTTTAAACGAAGACTAGTATTTTTTACCTGATATAACCAGCGCCTCGTTGGGTCCACACGTAACAAAACCCCAAGTCATTTCTACTGTTTTAATAGAAACCTAAATTTTAATCACATCCGAATAACAGTCAATGCTTTTGCAGTAGGGCTAATCTAATTTTATGGCTAAAATATTATAATATTAATATAATTATAAGTAGTAAGTTGTTGTATGAACTATGAATTATAGGATTAAAGGAATGTTAGATTATACCACAAACATACAATACCGACATTATACCGACGTTCAACGCCGATTTATTATCTAGCGCCCTGCCTACGGTCTTAGATAAGGCTTGCCGCAGCGCCGCAGACGGCCGTACCATAGACATAATATAAAACATATTTATAAGTGTATAGGCCGTACATGTATAATTGCATAATATTGAGATCGAAAGGCTGTGATAAGAAATTAAGTTGCCGACGTCCTCCATTTTTTCTTTAAATTACCATTGTAGTCAGATGATTGATGAAGACATGAAGACGATCACTAGTAAAATATTATCTATAGATCTTGATTTTAAACCATAGTTTTATGACTTATCCATAATAACATAATATATAAACAACAGTAAAGTTGTCAGTCATAGGTGATAATATAGTCTATGACAACGGTAGATAGCCGACTATTCCTCACCAATGTACCGATTATTGCCGCCGAAATCGCCATTAAATTTGCACGCAAACGGCAAAGTTTTTACATTTTTACCTAACATAATATTGATAACGGAAAAAAAAAACGTTGTTTTTACAAAAAGGCAAAAAACTTTTTTTTTCCATATTTATTTATCCGGGGGTACGCTGACATCTAATACGGGTGCATTTTGTTATTAATTACAATATTTGATGAAGTCGAAATATATTTTTTGCTATCAAATAAAATAGGTAAACATTATCATTTATACAAGTGGCGATTTTGGCGACAAATTTTTACCGAAATCGACCATCTATAGTTGTTTATATTATGTCTATGGACTTTTTTCTAATTTTAAAAGATGAGTGGGTATTTAATAATAATATTAATTAATATATTTATTAATATCATTATTATTATAATCATTATAACACCTATATATTTTATAATACACCATACACAAATTTTACTTATACGTAATTGGTTTATACAATTATTAATCTATGAACTCCTTTATTTACACTCTATTGGGTACTGTAATCGTTATATCATTATAGTACCGTTGATTATGAATTCTATAGATTGCTCCACTGACCGTGTTTATGATGTTTAATATTTTTCCAATTTAATTACTGTGTTTGGTCGTCGCGATCGCCGACCAAAGTCCACGGAAATAATATTATCAAATTCTTTATATTAATTTTTAGAATGGTTTTACAATAACGGTTTTTTTTTCTGGACTTGAAATTCATATAATATAATATATCCCTGGAAATCCTCCCAAACGACAAAAGCGTAATTGGTGTAGAGACCTGCTGATTAATTAAATTCTAATAAGTACTCATATTTTTTTTTAATGTAGTACCTCTACTGGGAGGCTTCTACGCTATCATATTTACCTTCTTTTTTTTTATCTAACTTCCTCAATTATTCTTATGTTCTTTTTGTAACAGATTGAAAAAAAAAAAAAAAAATTTAATTTGTCAATTAGAAGGGTCTTATGAGTGTTCCGCTGAAGTGTCGGTCGATTTTGATCATTTCTGAGGAAGTTATGGAACTTTAAAATTGTCGTTATTTTGGGCGGCCGCGTATTTCTTATGGGAGGCATAAATAATTACGGGAAATGTGTTTTTTACACGTCAATTTAGATTTTTTTTTTTTCGATTTTTGTGATCACTTTTTCTTGTAGAAAGAATGCTCCGATTTTAACGTACAATAACTCAAATGATAAATAATTGATCCGAGATGGTACTTTATTTGAAGCGTTTTTTAAAATTTTGATTTTAATATTTTTTTTTAAGTTCTGAGGAAAAAACGAAAACGGTCAAATTCCCAAAAGTGTTCCGTTTGACTTGAAATGTATATGCGTCATTAAAAAGGGTTTTACGAGTTTTTCGTTAGTTCACTAACGTGTTTTTTCACAACGACATTTCAGCGGTACACTCATAAAACCCTTCTAAATGACATATGTAAATTTCAAGTCGAACAGAGAAATTTCGAAAATTAAGCAATTTTCTTTTTTTCCTCAGAACTTAAAAAATAATCAAAATTCAAAAAATAAAGTACCATCTCGGATCAACTATCTATGTTTTAAGGGATCAAACGTTAAAATTGTAGCAGTTTTTCTACTAGAAAACGTGTCCACAGAAAAAAAAAAACATTGTAAAAACAATAAATTCTTCGCAAACGCTCAGAATAAAAAAAAAAGTTAAAGTCAGAAGTCGGTTTCAAATAATGTATAAGTAGAATGTTCTAAATTATTATTACCTATGATTTATGTAACAATTGTCTAATATATGTATAGTAATTAATAAATTATCTAATAAAAAGCAAGAATTATGTTTACTTTCAAAAAAAATGTATATATATATATTATGTATAATTTATAATATTACAGTTACTACAATTTTTGAAACATTTAATACTTGATTGTATACAACACAAAACATGTTATAAGTAGAATTATTTAGATTTAGAATTTGAGTGTTTAAATCGCCTTTTACTCGCTGTTGCTCGAAATCCTTGAGGTTTAATATTAGATTGTTCACTGAATGGTTTTAATTTTGTATGTAATGCATTGTACAGAGTTTCTGCATCAGAAGAATTTCCAGTAATACTTTTTAATTCTTGTAAAGACAATGTCAAAATATGTGTAAGTGATTGTCCTTTATTCATTACTTTGATAATATTTTGTGTAGTTACCCCAGGCAATTTACTCATAAAATCCTAGAAAAAAAATAGCATTATATTATAACTTACTTATTACCTTAATACATAGATTTATTTATTTGTTTAGAATTATAATAATATAAAATGTAACTGCAGTGTTCAAATTGGAGGAATTACCTATTACCTTAATACATAGATTTATTTATTTCTTTAGAATTATAATAATATAAAATGTAACTGCAGTGTTCAAATTGGAGGAATAATGTACATAAAATTAAGCTCTTCTTTTTTGTAGTATTTTAGAGCACTCTCCCTCTCTCTTCTATAATGCAGTAGTGCAAATGGTTAGTTCGGGGAAATAAGAATGCTATATGCTATTTTTACTTAACCTGTATTCAGGTGTTTCCCTATAAATATTTAAAACTGTAGTAAAAATATAAATACAATATTAATTACATATAATTTAGAAACTTATTGGTATTTTTGAAGCTCATTTATCAGTCAAAGCACAGTTTAATATTTTAACATTTGGTAATTTGGTTGAACCAATAGGCTAGAACAAGTTTATATCTAAATAGAATGCTTTGTTCTCATTCATTAAATATAAAAATGGTTCTATCAAAATTATTATTGATTATCTTGATTTAATAAAAATTAATTTACATAATGACAATTTTTTTTAAAACAGGAAAATTTAAAAAATATACATGACCAATAGATAAATGTTCTGTTACACACAGACATACACACACACACACACACACACACACACACACACACACACACACACACACACACACACATGTATACATAAATAATATATTTTGTAGTAACTATAACCTTAATTACTGCACTGTATTGTTCTTCATCAAAGTTTTGCCCTGCTTCTAAACCCACAGTTACAGCCTCCGATGAGATTGGTTGTGGTTTTCCTTCCTACATAGACACAATTAATGAGCAAGAAACACATAGGTAAATAGTTGAAATATTATAAATTTAGAATTTATTTAGGTAATAAAACAGCTAGATTACCTTACCACTTTTATTTTGCGGCCTATGGAAAACATTGTACTAGAAGTAATAAATAAGTATACATTTACAAAGTACAACTGTAAATATTAAATACCTTTAGTTCTTGAAATAGTTCAGCTGTGGCAAAAGGACTAGGAGACCACACTAATCGAAGTTTTGGAAAATTTAATGTTAACAATTGCAGTTTAGAAGTTATATCATTTCGATGGCTAGTAGTCATGTCTTTACTAAGATAAAATCGTCCCTGAAATTTAATTTTTTCTTATTAAAATTAAATTTATTTTTAAGTAATTAAAATAAATTAAAATAAAAAATATGTTTGAAACATTTTAAACATGAGCTAAAGAAATATTTTCTGCATGGCCGGCGTAGACGTAGGCCCTAGAGGCCTAGGCGTTTGAACTTTGATTTATAAATATAATTACACGTGTTTACATTATAATTTATAACACATCAAAAAATTGCCCAAATTAAAACAAGTGTTTTTTATAATACCATAGACCTTACACCCTAGTATAACTTTTAATGTCTGTAACTAATATAGCTTTATTTGCAATCAAACATGTGGAATCACATGTTTAGTATTAGCGCGTGCAGATCTGAAAATGCACTAATATAAAACAATATAATATTTTCAATATACCTGTTAAACACTGATGGTTATTAATTTGTCAACCAAGGACTTATTTGAGAGAGCAATGGCCCAAAAACCCAAATGACCGTCAAATGTATAATAAAGAGAATGGGTGCGGCTAAGGTGTTTAGGGCGCTTGTTTTCCCAATTTTGGGGTTTTGGTAACAATATGTTTGCAATTTGAATTTGATGTTTTATAAAAAATACAATATTTTCAGATAAAGTTGTACAATATACCAGTATATGATTTGAAAATTGGCAAAGTAACATATTTTTAGCTATACAAAAAAGAAAAAAAACCTTACATTAAAACAAATACGTTGAGAGGTGAACTCGGAAAATATATTCTACTAAAATACTTGGTAATGCATTTTATTGGCCGTTTTTAAAGTTGTAGAAATACACTAGTAGACCAACAAAACCATGTACTCTAACCCAAAAATAAAATTAATCTCTTTTTATGATGTTAAAAACTCTGAATGTTTTTAATTAGATATTTAGGCTTTAACTATAAATTCAAATTGTTGTACAACATGATACTTCATAACTTTTATTTGGGAGGGGTGAAACCATGACCATTGACTATAAGGTCCCTTTCAATATGATTTTCCCTGGACCGTGTAAAATTTAAAATAAAAATATATTATTTTATGTAATAATATCTCCAACCAGTTTAACATTTTATATTTAATAAATATTGAAGTACATGAATAATACATGACTAATTAGGTACCTGCAAATCAAAAGGTTTGTTTTGATCAAATTCTATGAGTAGAATTGGTTTTGTATAATGGCGGCACATCATTAATGCTTGATGATAAAGTCTACCAGATTTTAAAGAACCAATCAGATCATCAATACTTTTTCGTTCTACACACATTTCTGGAGTCAAAATGTAATCACCAACCTATAAAAAAACAACTAAAACTTAGACATCGATAAAAAAGAACACACAATTATTAAAAATTATAATTTAATCTACTTGAAGAGTAATTGGTTCAATATCAACACCACGGCGATGAAGTAATACAGGTAAATCAGACCTGAATTCTCGCATATCAACAATAACTTTAGGTAATTCTTTTTGAATGACTTTTCCTCCAGGTCTATAATTTTTTTCTTCGTCACCTAACATGTCTGTGGGATGAACACCTAAATCACGAGATAATTCTGGACAATCATCATCTTTACCATCTTGACCTTTGGGTATAACCATAACCTATTTAAAAACATCAGTTACAAGTTCCAACTTATATAAAACTAACTATACAAACATGCAATTTCTACTTTAAAATACTTACAGATTTTTCTTTGATTAAAAAATCAAAAAGTATTTTTTCTCTTTTGAGAGTTGATAAATAAGCTTGTTCTTCGGTGGAACTGGCAAGTATTAAAAAATAAACAGCCAACTTTGATTTTGCATCAGAGTTTTGAAACACCTAAACAATAATTGCTTTTCTTTAAAATATTTTAATTGCTAAAAATACTAAAAGTATTAATTGTACTTCAATTTGTCGAACTGCTGTCATATTTGCGTCATACATAACAATATACTTAGGTTGTAACTCTCTGAGAGTGCGTGGAAGGGACAGAAAATCTCCATCTTTTTTATACTGTTGTAGTACAACAATAGGTTCTTTTAATGTTTCATTCTAAAATAAATTAACAAATATCATTATTTTTTTAAATTATGTACGCAAAGTTACATATGATGGCTGATCAATTCACAATTGGTATCCTACCCGTTTCTAAAATCAGAGTTTTATTTTGAAAAAAAATTGTAAAGGTATGCAGTTAACCTGTGCTTGATGATATTAAATTTTTATTGCCATTGTGGACATGCAAGTGTTTTGCTCACAAACAAAAAAATATTAAGTTTTCTATTTATGATAAAATATGAAATGTAATGAAAGTATTCAGAATATATATTCTATTTTGATGCTATGAAGCAGCATAGTTAATGCACACTGCACAGCGGTGATGTAATTCATTCCGTCCAATACCGCGGCAGATCACTAATGCACTTACAGTAATCGCATTAACCCTTTCAGTCCCAGACTTATTTATACATCGTTTTTTATTTTTTTTTTTTGTTTTTTCATATAAAACTAACTTGTTTAAAATAAAAATTAATTTTTTAATTTTTTTTTTTTTTAATTAAAAAAGTTACGGAAGTGTCCACTTTAAGAGACACTGGGTCCAAATGGTTGTAGAATAATAATAATTGTTATACTGAGAATAAAACGAAGAACTTTTTATTTTTAACATTACATATTATAAAATAATAACAATCAACTTTTATAATCGTAAATAACATTATTAACAGTTTTAAAAATTTAAAATAAAATAAAATGTTACAAATCATAACAACCTTTTAATAATAATAAAAAACTGAAAAATTAATAAAATAAAATTTTTTCTGTAGAACAAAACATTAGACATTAAAAATTTAAAAAGAATAAAATATACATTTGATAATTATTATTTTTGGTGGTATTTTAAGAAACAGTTACTTGTTTTGTCTAAACATAAATGAACGTTACACTTGATGCAAAACACGTGAGTTTTCCGTTCGGCGCATAAATGCATGATGTGCATTGTGAATTGTGATACGCCCGCGGCACGTGCTTGTATCACACTTCACGACAGGCATAGGGGCCCGGTGTCTACTTAAAGAGACATGCGCCTAAACAGCTGTTTCTTACTATCCGATAAGAATTTAGCGTTAGAAACTGTTAAAACATTATTCTTTATATGTTGGCCATGGAAGAAAAAATAACACGATGTGTAAATTCTTATAAACGACAAGTTATACGCAATAAGAATACTCGAAACATCGATTTTTTTCATTGCCAAATGTTGTCAAATATAACCGTTGATAAAATTGTTTATATTGACTATGTACCAAAATAGATATTTTTATTCTATTCTACATACAATTATTAACAAGAATAATCCTATATCACATTAGTTTAAAAGATTACGCTTTTGTTATGAATTATTTAAGTCGATGTCTCTTAAAGTAGACAAGGGGACTGAAAGGGTTAATACATCATTGTCAAATTTAGAATTTGATAAAAAAAAGTTATTGGTTTAATTTTTAATCATTATGTTGTTTACCCTAATTTCTAGTCTTGGTTTTTTTTTTTTTTTTTATTAGTTTCCAGCATTATATTTATATATTATTGTGATCCTTGTCCTAGTTGTCTCATACTATTAATTTTATCTTTTTATTTATTTATTTATTTATTTTTTTTTTTTGGAGTCATATGGTAATATATATTATATATTACCATAATATAATATATATTATATATTATGTTGTATCATAATTTTGTTTGCAAACTCAACTAAACATACATACAATTTTGTCAACATAAAATGACATTTAAATCAGTAGTTTCAAAAATTATGTGAGTGAATAAATACTAATAGCTTTGCCAAGTTCAATACGAAATAATTGTAGTATTGACATGCTTAAACTAGAATCTAGTAACTAGATCATTAGGATTACCAAAATAAAAGGAGTACCATTAAGTATTTTTAAAATAGGTATTATGTCTCATTACAAGTGTCTTTAGTCAAGAACAGCCTAAAACATATAATATGACTCTACAATTAACTCACAAGTTACAACTGCTGTTTACGTTGATAATGGGTAGTGGTAATAATGAGCTCTTGGACATCTCAATGGGACAATGTCTAGTCAGCAAAAACCCTGGTTTTACATCCCAATCTTGTTTTGTTTTTTTAGTTGTAAATGATTGATTTTAAAAAGTAGATACGGTATAAATTTATACAAATATTTATCAAATATAATTTACTCGAGATTTATCATCACATTCAATAAATGTCAATCCATCTTCATTTCTACTTTGAGTAAGAGTAAAACAACCATTAAAATCATCCTCATCCAATTTTTCATTGTCAGCTTCAAATATTTCCATTTCTTCTTCAGTTTTAGAAATTTGTTGAGTAGATATTAGTGGTTTTTCTTTAATATGTTTTTTATATAAATTTAAAAGTAAATCATTTGATCCTTTGACTAGTAGCTACATAGGCAACATAGAATAGAATATATTATATAAATAACAAAAATGATTTGTACTTCCTTTATAGAAATATTACATTTTTCAACTGCAAACATGTTCTGGCAGATTGACACAGCACTAATACAATTTCACCATTTTCTTTTGAATTCTGTCCAATTTCTTTTAAAATTTCGGTCAGTCCTCCCCACTTAGGATTCGGTTCAGGGCAAATATCTAAATAAAATACAATTTGTAAATTAATACATAGGTAAATTAATAATAAATTTCAAACAATTAAAGTACCTTTTTTTGAATTAAATAAACGATGTTTAGCTGTATTAAATAAAGTTTCGGCAGCATCAAGTAATAACCATCCAGAGCTACGGTGAACATAATCAGCTGAAGAATAATTTGACAACATGGATTGAAATTGAACACAATCCAGAGATATCACAGATCTAAAATTTACCATTATATAAGTTAACAACAGATAAAACATAATTCATTATGTACCTACACAAAATTTACTAAATTTTTAATACCGAGTGGGGCAATAATACAGACAATTAATACTGTAAAATTGTATGACTTTATAAAGTAGCGAGTACAAAAAATTTTCCAAATTGTTAAAAAAATTTGAATATTTTGTTCACATGTAAAACTATATGATGCTAAAATTTTATTACATTTTCAAAACTGTTCCTCAAAAGTAAAAAATTCTTACAACACAGAGAAAAAAAAATATAACTTTTTGAAAATTTCAAAGCTCAATATTTAGCTCAAAAATGTTTGAAATAGTATTAGACATGTACCTTGCTTATGCTAATGACTATGTAAAAATTTCATATTATTTGAATTATTTAAAATTATTTAGAAGTAATGACTATTTTTCAAATTAGGTTTGTCAAAAATACGTTTGCAGAAATTTTTACTGTTTTTATATTATAACTTTTTCAATTTTGAAAATTTCAAAAACAAAGTCTCAAAGTACTAACTATGCGATTTGCAAAGAACATGAAATACTTGAAACAAAGTATAAATGTAAAGATTGAATTCTTTTTGAAGGAATTATAGTGATTTTATAGTGGAAAAAAAAACACACACACATATCATGTGACAACTAATACATTCTTTGCTACACTCAGATTGTAGAAGCAAATTTATCAAAATAACTGCCATTTTTTACAATTATCAAGCCAAGAAAAAAACTTTTTTTTAGTTGGTTTTTTTTTTCGGTTTTGGATTGAATTTTTATATTGTATACTATTGTCACAGACTGAAAAGATGAAATCTATTCTGTGCTATAGTCCTATTACATAAAAAAACTGCTTTTAATATGTCTGACCATAATAATTCTCCATTTTTACCCAAATAACACATTATTGATTTTAAATACTTAAAAATGGTCACTCATGGACTTTTTTGTTTCAGGGTGGTTCAACCACTCTAATCCTCTCAATTTTATTAACAGTTATATAAGTCTTCAAAATATATAGGCCATAAATAAATATATGAATATATAATAATTATACTTACATCATGAGATTTCGTAAAAGTTTAAGATCAGATACTAATTGTTTTGTTGTGCTACTTAATCGATGCCATACTGGGTTTAATTGTGTCTGCAATATTTTGTGAAAACATTTTGACAAACTGTTCTCAACTGTTATTTCTTCAGTATCAAGCTACAAATTAAAAAAATTGAACAAATAGTAAGGGAAAAAAAACAAAATTTTTAAGTATAGATAAAAAAATACATACAGAAGGATTTAGTCTTTTTAACTCTTTAATAGAATGGTTAATAAGATCAAGTAAAGATGTTTGAATTTCAATCATTGCTGGTGTTAATTCAATATGTAACTCAACAACTTCAGGCTAAAATTACAAATAAATATAATTTTATTGGTGGCTCATATCTAATACCAGCAAAATCAAATAACACTACTTTTATTTTATCCAAACTAGACTTCACAGCAAGATGAAATCTGGGCCAAAGATACAATTTAGGTACAAATAAAGTTTTCATAATCCTTTCAATTTTAGTGAATCCAAAAGTAAATGATTGCGATGATGTTGAAAAAGCTTTGATGAATCCAGTCTAAAAATAAAATCAAAGTTAACTCTTAATTGGTATTATCATTATAACTAACATAACAGGTATCCTCAAGTTTAAATAATGCCTAAAAATATCTGATGTTTAATTAATACATTTTTTAACATCAGTTTTTTATTATTATTATAATATGACATATGCTACATAAATTATGTAACATAATACACATTATAAATAATATACTGTATCTGTAAACAACTTTAAGAATTTGCAATGAAGAATGTATTGATTTTACATTTTTTTTTCTTTTTTCTATGAACAACTCTAAAGGTAGTAATAATGCTCTAATTTTTAAAGTCAGTACCTTTTCTGATAGATCTATGGACTCTGATGGTACTTTGAGGGGTCTCAATCTTAAGACTAAAAAATTGAAAAATTTTCAAAAGAAAACTAGCAAAAATTAAGGAAAAACTATGCCTAACATGTTTTTTGACATAAATCAATCAATTTAATCTTTTGGCTAGTATATCCGAAATACCTAATTATTGAAACTAGCTGAAACTTTTACACAATATTAAAATAAGTAAGATACAGGTTTGGTACAAGTTTCAAGTGATTTCGAAAGTTTTTGGTATAGAATTTTAAATTTTTGAAAATTTTAATTTTTTTTTTTTTTGTAGTTTTTGTTTGATAAAAATGTAATTTTTCACAAAATGTTTTGAAAGTTTAATACCAGGTTGGCAACATGTAAATACATATGCTAATAAAAAATTTCGAAAATCCAGTCACAATTTTTTTTTTCAGCGTTTAAAGTTGGAAAATTGTCAGCGTGTAACAAATATATTGAAAACTATGTTATTTTTTTAATTATAATAATGAGATTATGCACTGTTGAGCAATTGTTAATAAAGTTGTAATAACTCCTCAAATGTTGTTCCAAATAGTTTGAAATTTGAACACGTTATTTAAATTTATATTCTTTACACATGGATACAACTTTCGGAATTTTTGGACCATTTTTAAGAAAATTATATAAAAAAAAAAAAGGATTAAACAGTATTATTTTGATTTTGTTAAATTTGGTTTTTACCAGGATGTATACTAGATAAATGAGCTTGCTTAGAATTGGTTTTTCAAATATGGGTACAAAAAAGTAATTATTTAAACAGCAACTAAATTTAGAACTATACTAAGTTTTAACTGTTTATTTTAAAATTATTTAACAAGAAAATATACATTACTTTATTTTCCATACGAAACAATCTTAATGCAAATGCTTCTTGACAAGATTCTAAAATGTTATAAGCTCGACAAACTAAAAATCCAGTTATTTGAGCAGTTGGAATCCTGCGTTTTAAAAGATCCACAACTAATATTCTGGATGATACAAATAATACACCACCTTGAAGATAAATTTTTTCTCTGCAAAATTGATTTACCATAGTTTGAAAGATACTTATTTAAAGGATTTAAATTTTTTTTGGCGAATAGCTATATTAATAAATTTACCTTTCAGATATTGAAATATCGGAAGATAGGATTTTTGGCAGTGGTTTAACACCATCTTTTTTTAGTTGAGAAATCCAATAATCTTCTTCTGGGGAAGATGACCCAATAACCAACACCAAGTTACCAGGGTCACAATATACTTTAATAATATTCAGTATTACAGTTTCTAATCCAAGACCCCTACATGTTTTAAAATTAAAATTTATTTCTTAGCAAAACTTGTTCTATAAATGTACACACTTACTTAGCACATATTACTAGGCCGTCCTCATGTAAGACATCTAATAGCATTTGATTTTCATATGGAAGCATTTTGAACATCAATAAATTTTTTATAAAAATAAAATTTCAATAAAGACGCTTAAGAAATTCCAAATTAATTGAAGTGGTATGCCAAAGAAATCTATTACTTGTTCTGTCTTATCATTAAAATCCTTAAATGATAATAATACACTTTCTTTGTAATTATTATGTT
This sequence comes from Hormaphis cornu, assembly GCA_017140985.1. Taxonomy (NCBI): domain Eukaryota; kingdom Metazoa; phylum Arthropoda; class Insecta; order Hemiptera; family Hormaphididae; genus Hormaphis; species Hormaphis cornu. The sequence continues at coordinate 29,031,644 of CM029358.1, forward strand.
AACTTCACAGACGTATAAAGATCTTTACAACTTTATATATCTGTGGTTAACTTACTATTAATAAACACAAATATATTATTCATAAAAAAAAAACATACATAAACCTGTTCAATATAGCCTGACCACTAGAAATTAAAATTGATTTTGCTCCATTAATGTTATAAAACTAAGTTACATACAGGAAAAACTTTTGTGAAATTTTTAAAACTTAAAAATTGAGCAATTGTCAATAGGCCAAGATATAGTGCACTGGTTAAACAAAAAATTTAAACAAAGCTATATCTTACGTCATTTTCATCATTACTATGTATTATTTGAGTTTCGTTTTCATCAGATTCAAACAAATTCAAATTAAATTCTTCGCCAGGATTAAAATTTCGAATAATGTTTAATGTATATTTTGTGTTTTCGTTAGATGGGTGACCATAAATACCAAGATATATTGGCCGTTTAAACCTATAATAGATAATAGGTATTTATTTAAATTGAATTGAATCATATAAGTATACACATATTATGGGTAAAATAAATAAATAACAAACACAATATATCTTCATTTTTTTCTTTTTTTGGATGCATCTAATTTTGAAAACATGCAATATGTGTAGGCATATAAATGTATAGTTAACAGATAAAATAATTTAAAACTCACAACATATCTAACCAATACATAAATTAGGTGTTTTTTAACTTTTTTTTCCTAATTAAATTGTAGATGAAATTCTCATAAATAAAAAAATAAAAAACTATTTTTAACCAACTGACTAGTACGCGTCACGCAAACTGGCAGACAGACTGAAAAATTGTGTATTGTACGTAATTCTACCGTTTACAGTTATCTGGGGGACAAAATTCATCCACTTGTTTTTGTGACGTGTAACAAGCCTAAATATCGGACTTTTGATCAATGGGACCGCACTTTTTTGAAGTTGGCAGATAAACAACAGAGTTTTAAAAAAGTACGACAATTTTTTTTTAATACTTTTAATGTCAACAAGTAGAAACGTGAAAAATACAGCTACACTTAAAAACTGTTCACTTTTTTAAAATTGTTTCTATTAAATGACATTTATATACACGTTGTCATTGAATATACATTTAATCAATGACATTGTTAAACACACAAATTAAATTGAAACTGGCCATCATACTGTAAATTATTTCTACTGAAATGTTACGTGCCTATTCTAATTTGTTTCTTCAAGGCATCTTTTAATTTTTGGATGCTATCAAAAAATGAATTTGGGGAAAATTACGCCCATTTTGGTTCTAAATGATTTATTTTGAGATTTTAGCAGTGTGTGTGTGTTGTGATTACTAAACTGTCTAAACTAAACATAACTAAACTAAAACTAAACATAAAAATATGAATTCAATTTGTGGCATTTATTTAAAATTATCTCGTTTATCTGTCAAACCCAATGTAATTGTGTTACTTTCTTAGATGGAGAAATTCTTATAAATAAAATACAACAAAGAAGATTGTTAGAAACTTTATTTTAAAAATTACCATTTAGGTATATGAATTATGTCAATTCCACATGTAGTAGATTGAAGGCAATATGTTTCTGGGTCAAAAGTAGGATGATGCGATACATGCGGTTGAGATACGTATAAATCAGCGTCTCCTTCTCTAAATTAAAGAAAATAAGCAAGTATTTAAAATACGTAATTAAAGTAAGTTGGACAACTACTTACTCTGAAACTAATACAATCGAAATATATCCTCTGTTAAGCAAAGTATAATACGTAAAATTATTTTTTGTAACAACTCCACTGGTTGAGTGAAGAAGAATATTACGGAGCGAGCTTGTAGAAGATACTAGTATTAATCCAAAAAGCTGTAAAACAAATATTTTTTTCCTACCTTCAGTGTAAAAAGTATAAAAAAAATTTTAATTTTAAGGAAATACAAATTTAAATAAATTCTTTAAAATTATTTAAGTTTTAACAACCTAGTAAAAAATGTTTTATTGGAATATATTTTTGACTGTTAACTATTTTTGACAAAATAATTTGTATTTTATCATTAATGTTTTGTATCACAGACATAGGCGCAAACAATGTTTGAAATTTAAAGTCCGGGCTACTTAATAAAGCATTTATAAAGATCAAATCTACCCTAAACTAATTTTCTTGCTACACTTGATATCAAGCGGTAAAATAATTTAATCTAATTACAATAAAAGCGAACAATACAATTTACATGTACAATGTATAATGAATATTGTCAACTTTTATTGTATTTTGTTTTTACTTCTGCCCTATTCAACAATTAAGTCAAGCCCAAAGCTTTGTCTTATATTAATTATATACCTATATAGTATATACAGTCTATCTGTACATAATATATATATATATACATAGTATAGGCCAGGGGTGGCGAACCTTTTTTGGGTCAAGAGCCAAAATTTAAAATCAAGTTTTTTGAAATATGTTCGCGTGCCAAAAAAAAAAAAAAATGAATTTTACTAAGTAAGATGAAAAGAAAAAGCATGCAATAATTAGATACATTTTATTAGGTATATAATTTAATAAATAAATAGTATATATTTACGTAGTTTTATTTCATTTATTAATGTGATTTCTGTACAATAAGAGTATAAATATTTTTTACTATAACATTTATAATCACATTTTATTACAAACTTATAAATTTGATTCTTAAAATTTCTCATACTAAAGTTTTAAAATATTTTTTTTTTTTTTTTAAGATAAATAATATTTGCGTGCCACTGAAATTTGGTCAACGTGCCACTTGTGGCACGCGTGCCATAGGTTCGCCACCCCTGGTATAGGCATAGTGTATACAGTGACAACGATGTATAAATACACACTTAAGTTATAACAAAACAAGTTATCATACTGCATTCACTCGGAGAACGCAATACGTTTGTGTATCTAAATTAATGCGCTCCGCCGTCACATGGTTAAACTCCACCCACTAAACTACAACCGCTACAAGATGGCAATGCCCGAAAATGGGCCAGTTTTGGTCACCAAGTTGCGTTTTCTGAGTAAACATAATATAGATAAAAAACCTTTTTACTTGAGCATGAATTTTATAATTTCTTGTTTTATTTATTTACCTACCTATTTGCCTTTTAAACTATTGTTGCTTTTAAGAAACACAATTATTACTAGCAAGCAAAAATATCAATTTAAGTTTTTTAACAGACTTTTTTTTATTTTTATTATTATTTAACCAACGACGCCACGGGAACTGCTTTTGCATTACTTCTGCAAAAAAACAGACAACTTAAGTAATATAAAAACATAGGAAACATACTTATTACTTTTATTTATTAATAATTAACGCCAAACAGCATTTATACAGAAAATATACCAGATGGGTAGTTTTCTGGAGTAGTGAATTCAGCTTTGCAGTCAGTCACTAATTTGGGTAGGTCACTGGTTTGTAGTGAAGTTTAACGTTTTATACCTATCTGATTTATTTAAGTCTTTTATATTCTCTCTGATTCTTATTATCAAATTTACTTATAAATTGGGCAAAGTCTACTTCCTCACCATTTCTGTTTAAATTGTTGGTTCTTTAATTTATTCTACCCACCGCCCACTTAGAAAATCAAAACTGTGTGAAGGGTTTGTGTTAAAAGTAAAATAAAACAAAAACAGAGGAGAATTAAGAACAAAATTATTAAATAAGTAAAAATTTCATTTAAATTTGAAATACCAGCAAAAACTAGGTAGGTAATTAAAATAAAATTTTTACTTATTTAATAATTTTTAAATTATTAAAAAAAAACTGCTTTAAATTTAAATTTATCTTATTCATATTATGAAATTTAGAGTAAAATGTAAATCATGAAAGGGTTTGCAATTTTATTCATATAATTTTCTACTCTCATCTGCAGTAGACAACTTGTTTTTTCATTTCTTTCCTCTCTTGGCTATCTCACTCCTGATTCAAATCTTCTCCTAACTCCCGCTGCTCCCCAGTTATTATTCTTTCCATTATTGATATTTTAATTGTGTTGCTGTAATGTAAAGAAATAAATATAAAACATTTTTTTTACATACAATATGTAAACAACAATTCATCATTTCTTACAAAAATTATAATTCTGAGCAGAACTTTAATAATATGTAATAGTCGTAAATGTTTAAAATGTATATACACTAAACAAATTATGATAAAACAAATACTTAATAAAAAAATTGTATAGCCATTATATAACAACCAATTCTTTTTACAATAACTATACAACTAAAAATTATGTTTAAAACTAATAATTAAATAACTGCAGCAAAAATTAGGTACTTAAACATTTTTTTACAGATATTCAAACAAATTAATTTTTTAATTTTTTTAATTGTTTTTTTGCATCTATTGGTGAAAAGGTAAAAATCAAATAATATTCATAATTTTTTAAAACTTGATTTTAACACAAAAAATATTTTTTGACTTATTACCAAACTAAGCCAACAAAAACCATCAATTCAATGTTCTAGTTTTAAGAATATGACATTAATTAGTCAAAATTTCTAAAATGTGTATAAATTTAAAGAAAAATGCATGATTTTAAGCATAAACCAATAATCTATCGTCAAAAATTGTGAAATCTGATTTAATAAAATTTTAAATCCTATGTAAAAAAATCTGTTGTCAAGGTTGTGTCAAAATTTAGACTTAAGAATCTTAGAACTAAAACTCAACATTTCAACACTACAATGTTAAATTAAAATTATTTTAGACGTATATAAAATTATCAGTTTTATATTTAATGAATGGTCAAAATGATTTGAATATACACATGTAGAAAACTTGTAAAGATTTTGTGAACATTTTAAGTACAAATAAAAACATTGATACAGTAATATTTAATTATTTTTAAAAAATCAATGAAATTATTATGAACTGTACCAAAAAAACAATTAATTTTTTTTATACTTTGAAAACTACTGGGCAGATTTTTATGATATTTTCATATGCAAGTAGAAATTATATTTTAATTATATTTTACAAATAATATTGAAGTTTTTTATATATATATATATATATATATATATATATATATATATATATATATATATATATATATTATTATTAAAAATACATCATCAGTATTAAGAACTTTTACTAATTTTTTAAACAAAAACAATGGTGTTACCATTGTATAAAATTTTCAAAATTTCCAGGTTCTACATTCAGCTCAAAAATGCTGGAAATGTCAATTTTTTTCAATCATTATTCATATATTATGTATTGTAGTTCCTATAACCTCCCATCTGATAAATAATATGATTATATTACAAATATACAGTATTATACACTGAAAACAATTATATATATTATACTACCTACTCAGATTTTAATTTTTTTTTTTATTTGAAGAATATCTTATATTAAGAGCATATTTAGATGTATGATTTTATGAGCTTTGGTAATAATTATTCACACTTGATACCTACCATAACTATATACTCCACTTCATAAGAAAATACACTATTTGCCAATAAATTTGCATAAGTGTATTTGCCTTCTTGACCTCATGCAAGTTGGAACTTTTTCAACCGTTAGGATTAATGCTTAAAAACTGATTATTCTCTTATGGAATAGAGTATACGTATTTAAATTTTAGAGCCAACTAATTTAATAAACTTCTAAGAAATAAATACTAACAATTGTATTTTACAGCAATATAATATAATGCATATTATATATAAATCAGTGGTGCAAAAACACAGGATCAAAGGAGGCAGCTGTCTACCTTAAAAAATGTAATTGAAAACAATATTTAAAAAAATAAAAAAGAGTTAATTAAGGAGTAGATTTAAAATGTTTTGTTATACTTCATTTGAAATAACTTACGCCACTGAAATAAACACCATAATAAACTATTTATACTATGTAAACATATACTTATAAGCACACATTCTCACTAATAAATCATACAAATTAAGTCCTTCAATATAAAATAAAGAAACCAAGTACAGAAAATATATAAACTGTAACTTGTAAGAAATGGAAATATATACAGTAAGAATTGGAAATTCCTTAAAATTTTAAAGAATATATTTATATCCATTAATAAACTTTTTTAAAGTAGGTACATTATGATACCTTATCAATACAATAAACAATGTTTATTTATGTATACATTAATGTCTACATAAGTAAGTTTAAACATTTAAAACATTTAAAAAAAAATTCTGTAGTTAAATATTAAATAAGTAAACATATTTAAAAATTTTTTTTTTAAAAGGAAATTTTGGTTATTAAATTTATATTATGCTTAGATTATATCAGTAATATTGGTACTAAAACATTAATACACTAAATAGTAGATACAGAATTATAATGTTCACCTAAACCATACATGTGTCGATGAAACACTAAAATTAATGTTTTATTACAATTTGTATACTCTATTCCAATAGTAACATCAGATCCTTCAGCTTGAACTACTTTTATTGGTATTTTAAACACATGTGACAAAGCCCTTAATTCAATTTCACCACCCCATTGAACTGAATTTGCAACTTGATAACAATATTCATCAAACTGTTGATCAGTTAACATTTCTCCAGTGTCTGGATGACTCAAATATGGAATAAATTCATCTTTGTTGCATTTGAGAAACTCACAAGTCTGAAGACGAATTTCTGGCACAGTTACAAATGTTCCACAAACCTCTTTAAGTTGGTGTACTAAAGCACTATAAAGACAATTACCATCTGAAGGGATGTCATAAATAACCAACCCAAGTTTTTTGAGTTTTTCAATTAAAGTTTGAGTTTCTACATGTCGTACACCACCAATGTTTTTAATATCATGTTCTTCAATCAATGACTGTCTTTCTTTCATCTGTGTAATTTTTTTTGACCGTCGTTTTTCAGCTCTACTAACTTTAGTAGAATCATCATTAATTTTGACTTCTTGTAAATCATTAATAAGAGAAGATTCTTTATCTTCTTCTAAACATTTATTTAATTCATCTATATGTTTTTGTTTTAACTTTGCTTCAATTTCTGCAGTTTGCTCAGCAACTTCTTTCTTCTTCTTTCGATCACCTTTTGCAACAGACTTCTTCATTGATTGAATTTTACATTGCATATCTTTTTTTTCGTTTCTATGTCTTTGCAAAATCTCATCTTTAGTTTCGACGTTTACTGATTCCATTTAGCACTAGATATATAGTTTATAACTTTTAAAATATAAATAACATTGATCACTAGATTATTATAAATTAAATTGTTTCATTGTAAATTATTTTAAAACACTTTTGGTTTATGTCTTTTAAATGTTTAGGTAGGGCTGGGCTTTAATTTTAGCCAATCAATTTCTATAAATAATATTTAATTAAATTACCATTTGAGTTGAGGGTAACACTACTCTGTAAACTGTATTATAATTACAAACATTTATAAATTATAAATCATTGACCATTGTTGATCTTGCATATAAAATGTTTAGTTAAGGGTTTTCTAAAAGGTCTCCAATTTTTACTATAATTTACTAATAAGGACAAGACTAAAACATCTGAAGCGGATATTTTACCTTAACACATTAAAAAATAAAAGAATGCCAAATCTTATTTTTTAAATTTAAAAATTTTAGTATAACATAAATTAGTTAATATAAAAAGTTTGTAAAATGTAAACAAAATTTGGTATGAATCTATATTCTTATATATTATACATTTATCTATATTACTACATTTAAGAATACTTAAGTAAAAAAAATTAATTAAGAGGGCCTTAGAATCATCAAAGCTCTTCTACCTGGCAAGTTTAACTCTGGCCATTGGAACTGTGATACTCTACTATGAAACAAAAGAATACTCATCAATATTTTATTTATTTTATAGGGAACTATTGCACTGAACCATTTATTTTACATTTTGAGTACAGCAAAGAATGCATTGACACATGCGTAGTTATACTCCATGTAGCAATGAGTACAACTTGCAGGCACATTAAAATAATGGTAGTCTACAGTCTTTAGGTATAATTTTCTCCTTCGAGTAATGTGGCTGGTAGCCGGTAATTAAGCCACTGGGCAATCAGTTACGGATAGTGGTGTCTGGCGTGACAATGCAGTGTTCATGGTTGAACGTTGGTAGGAACGCATATTTAGGGAATTACTGCATGGAGTATAGAGCTTTATTTGTGGGTAAATAAATTGTTTAAATGATAGTAGAAATCGGGGGGTCCCTACAAAAAAATAATCAGAAAAACAACAAATAAAACTGGGTGGGCTGCCCCTAGTAATGCTTATGTACATATTGATAAGAAAAATACCTTTTTTTTAAAAATCAAACATAAGTGCAATAAACAAATTTTTATTTTATTAACCATCTACTAAACCATGTAGTTGTGGACAGAAGGTAGATGTAAGAAACATTAATTGGTTTTAATAGAAACGCTGTGAAACAATTACCAAACAAATTAGTAATATTTCTGGAAAAGATTTAAGTAAATCATTTTCATTTTTTAATTAACTCTAAAGATTGTGTTATTAAGACTTGTTGTGTTTCAGTGTTTGTACATGTATTGCAAGCAAGTCTAGCAAGTAAATGCCAAAACATAGTAGTTATTATTTATTTTAGTTTAATGACAAATTTAAATTATCTCACATCTATGGCAAATTTAGAAACTATTTACAGTATTGGCCATAAGGTGGTTCCCAAAGGGAAATTATTTTAAAGTAAAAGTTATCCATAACTATAATGTCCACAAGTTATCTATAGCCCGCTTTCATTTTATTGGCAGAGCAATACACAATTTGTCATGCCTGTGATGGGATGGTTGATGAATCAGTACTCTTATTTCTTTTAACACAAGACACCCACATGAAATAAGCTTATACTGTTTATACAATCACTCGGTACGTGCATAAATTGTAATAACATAGTCAACCTATATAGAAACTAATTTATTACCTAGGTATACTAAGATCAACTAATTCTGAACAATTTTCAATGTATAGCTTTGTAAACAATATGTTGTTATGTTTTAAGAATAATAACCTTGATAGATGAACATTTGAGTAAATTTATTTAGTTGTTTAAATTATAAGTGATAAGTCATAACAGCCTAACAGTCTATTTCATTAAATAATATTTTTATATCAACTTTTTGAGTTCAGTATTTTCAAGTTGTGTACACCTAGATAATAGATTGCCCAGCCCTAATAGAACCTTAATCAAACAAAAATAGGGCATCAAAATCACAATAAAAACAAATCAATAGGATTTTAATACTTACAAAAATAAACGTGCAGTTGAAAAAAAACAACGTTGACATAATTCAACTTAGTCTGCTGATGAACATAATGTTACAAGCCCATTTTTATGCATTTCATTGAATAACCTTACTGCAATCGACAAATAAAAAAACAATAATTTTGACTGTAATAGATACTATACTATTATATTAAATATCGAAACACAACCACAAGGCACAAGCTCTGGCCTCAGGCAATATTAACTTTTCAAAAAATAAAATTAAATATGAACATAAGTATTAAGCACCGCGCGTTCACCGGTTTACGTGATATTAAGAATGGCAAATAGCAATGTATATCATGTTCATCATATATCATATATTTTTGTATGATCTAAGTTGGTAATCTATATCAAGGTTAAAAGATTATTATCCAAGGTGGTTATCTTCGATGTTATCATAGTATAGATCACGATTAAAGATAATCGTGGTATCAACTATCGTTGAAGATAATATTCTGTGATAGAATCAGGTTGTTATTACTAATAATTTAATATTGTTATCAGTGATCAAACTTTGGATATTAAAATTTAAAATCAAATCTCGAACGAAGTGGCTCTGTTAAAAGTAAAACATAAAGTTTAAAATTCGGTGCAATCAACTATTAATATTTATTCCGTTAAAACTTGAAATTTATATTACCACTTATAAATCTATTTTTAAAAAATTTAAGTTAGGTACTTCAACTACTTATTAATTTACACTGTTTTAAAATTGAAATATTTATTGCATTCCATGCTTAATATTTGAAAAAGTAAGTACTGACTGTCTTTAGACTTAATTTAGATTATGGCTATGATCGTAAGATGTTAATCAAATGTTGCAAATTAAATATTAACTAGGTATTGTAAGTCTTACAGTTCATAAATTATAATGTTTTGTGATTGTTTAGTTTCAGATTGCTTAATTCCCGAGTATGTAAATATAATAACTTAATGTTTCTGCTATGTTGTTTTGATTTGAAATAATAAAATAAGGTATAATTTCAACTAAAGAGTGAAATGTCAATGTTAGTTTTTTCTTCAAAATGTTGGTTCCATTGTGTCAGAAAATGTGAATTTATATTATATTATAATTCCATCTTGGTGTCAGTATCTAGTTAACATTATACACTTTTCATCATTGATTAAAAATTAGTTAGTATTATTTATTATACAGGTACTTATTTTTTCTGCTAATGGTAATGTTAGCACAGAATAAATTATATCTATACTTTACCTATAGCACTAAATTATATTACCACAAAATAGATGAAATTATGAAATATGGACTATGATAAGGCCAATTTTAATTGTTATCCTTGTTTGTACCAAAAACTTATATTTTTCTGTGAAAATTGCTGTTTTAGAACTCCAATTTTATAAGTGCATGAAGTATTTTGTTTTTCAGATGACAGAACAAAAAAAAAGTGATAAGTTTCATATAAATGTCAGGGCTAAAAGTCCTGTTGTTATGTCGAATAAGAGCAAAATTGCGTTCACTGATGTTAAGTCTAATAAAAATATCAACGACATGAATGAAAATTCAAAGGTAACTACGATGAAAAAACTATACTTTCAATATAAGTAATTTTTTAAACTGTTAAATAAAAAAAAAATTCAATTTAAGTACCTAACTATTTATACTAAATTTAATAAACCCAAAATCACAAAAATGATACACTTTTTATTGCGTATACGTATTTCAACAACTATGTTGTCATCTTCAGCGCGAATCAACAAAGTTGGGTTTATTAAATTTAGTATAAACAGTCACAAGTGCTCAAATTTTAATTTTAGTATAACTATTTATAATTTTTTTATTTTGTATACATTTCATTTAGTATAATTGCATTACTATAATTTAAAAATAAATTGTTTTAGGTAACTGCAATATATATTTTTTAGGTTAAAATAATATAAACCCATTATTTTAGTTCATCTCTTTTGATGCCAATAACTAATTTTGTAACAAAATAAATTATCATCAAATTAAAAAATGAGAATGCCTATTGATATTTAGTTAATTTATTTCAGTTATAGGTATTATATTTTTAATTGTAATACCTATGTTAACTTTTAAATTGATTGCAACAACTTAAATCAATAAAAAAAAAACAAAATAGTAATAGGTAGTGTAAATTGTCATTACCTTGAGTTACTGCAGTTTTTAATGGTGCAGCAAAAGTATATTAGGTACCTACGTTAAAACAATAATAAATCTTCCATATGCTAATCAAAATATGCAGTTAATTGACAATCTTAACAATTTTCAATGCATATATATTATATATTATTATAATAATTTTAAAAATTATTCTACCTTGAATATTTGTAGAAAAATATGTAATTATATTCAAGTTTCGAGTTTCGAGTTTTAAAACTGAAGTTTAATGAAAAAACAAAACTGTACAAATTACTAATTTTTAGTTCTAATCTATTTATACTGAGTTAAAATGGTCAAAATCCTTAAAAATAATTTTATCGATATTTTTTAGTATACTTTGTTTAATAATGTATGAAATATTCAATTAATTAGAACAACTTTAGAAGAGTTTTGTGTAAAAAAAAAAAATATTTATAATAACAACCTTGTACTGGTTTTTCAAAAATTGTATGAAGATCTTTTGATTAATATTCAAAATTAATTGAAATTTCAAAAGTATTTCAAATAATATACTAGGTATCTACAATCTGCATTCATTCCTCAATATATTGGTGTTAATTTGGTAAAAGTTATTAACTTAATATTTTCCAATTGATCATAGAAATAAAAAAATCATTTTTGTAAAATCAATTCATATTCATTGTACTCTGAATTTAAAAAACTGTCAACTTTGTGTATTGTTTAAAAACACTTTTCTTTGTTACTAAAAATAAAAAACGTAGTCTTATGTGATATCTTAGTTTCTACTGTTCTATTTATTTTTATTTTTATAACTATGATTAAATAAATTATGCATCATAATTTATAACTTATATTATGTTAACTGTGTTAAGTAGGAATGGTTTACTTAACAGGTCCAAGAAAAAACAATTACAGAAGATCACCTTAGTATAAGATCTAAAAGCCCCGTGATTATGTCAATGAGAAGCAAATTGGATTTTCTTAATGATAATGTTGAATCTATCTCTGAAAAAAATTATTTGAATGACAATTTTAAGGTAAAAATTATAATATAATGTGTAAAAAATGATATTTTATAACTCTTAAATTCCAATCTAATTATATTTTAGAGAAACCAGGAATCAATATTACCTTCAACTGTAAAAACTCCAACTTCCCATCCACCAAAATTAAAACATATAAGTATGCGTAATAATTTACATTCAACTCCAAACACACAAAATATCAGCAAATCGATTTTAGATTCAGGAATAATAATGAAGTATGATTATTTTATTTGTTTATTATTGATAAACCTTCAGTACCTTGATTGTGTTTAATTAAAATATGTTGTAAATTGCAAAAAATTAGCAGTTACAGTTGTATGCTTTTTCTCTAAGTATGAACATTTAATTTGTGTGTTTAGCATTTTTTTTGCTCTTTGCTCATTGTATTTAATTTTAAAATTTAGAGATAAATTTTTTAGTAACTTGAAATTAAAATTCCAATTTATGTCCCAATGAATTTCAAACCAAGCAAGTTATTTTAATCACTTTTCCAAAAATACCTTTCTAAGTACATAGTTACTGTCAGTCTCTTATAACTTAAGTTGGGGATTTAATCTTGCATGATGCTTTGGTTATTATGATCATATATTTCTTTTTCTAAATGTTATCAGTTTTGGTGTTTATTAGAAGATTTAGTGTACTTTTATTTTTTAACCATTGTTATTACTAAATTATTTTTTAGCCTCAGTCCAATAATGTCAAAATCATTTGTAAAAATAGAAACAAACTCAAAAGATGAAGATATTAATTGCCAAAATAAAATACTTGTAAAACAAAATTTGTTTTGGGTAATATTATATTTTAATCTTTCAGCATATTTAAAGTATGTTAAAAAGTAATTAAGTGTATAATTGTATATTATGATTTTCTAAAATTAGGATCATTTAAGTGCCCAGGATTCAAGTATTAAAAATAACAATGAATCTGTTTACACATTAAAAACAAGTGAAACAGTTGAAGAATTAACAAACAAAACCAGTATTCTTTATTCCCCGGCTTCACCAAAAACAGCAAAAAGAGTAGATGCGAATGAAAAAGCTAAAAAATGTTTATTTGAAAAAGATATGACGAACAATTTATCAAATATAGATTATGATCAAGATTCACTTAATATTTCCTTAGACATCTTAGAACAAGTTTGTCAAATGTCTGAAATGATAGATGATAGTGCAACTGTTGAAGTAAAATTTAACAAAGACATTGATGAAAAAAATAAAAATAAATTAGCTTTTTTCCTTTATGGTAACAATTCCACAAAATTTGACGACACCAAAGATACCAAAGAAGATAAGATATTACAGATGGCTTTAAGTATGGAAGATAATTTATCAGCTGAAACTAAATCAAAAAATAAATTACAATTTGAAGGAAAGTTTACTTCTTTAAATCAACTGACAAAAAATGAACTTGAGTTGCCTAAAATAGATGATAACGGACAATGTAATAATGGTAGGTTAAAAAACAATATTAGCTGTAACTTTTCTGGCCATGATGAAATTAATGATATTGGAAATACACAAATGTGTGAAATTGCTGATATCACAGAACCACTAGAATCATTTGATGATCACTGGTCACAACAGTACATTAGTAGTAAACCTAATTTTCCAGATATTAAAAAAGAAAATGATGTTCTTCATAAATCATTTGTAGATTATCCAAATGTCATAAAAAAAAATAATTTATCTGACAATATAAAAAATAAAAAATTAAAAGAAATAAAAATAATAAAAAGTGACCTAAATGAATCTTTTACTAGTTCTGGAAATAAAACTATAAGTAGTCCTAATATAAATCACATTTTTTCTTCTGATAGTGATAAACAAAATAAGGTATCTAACAACCCCTTACAAAAAGTTCAATCAATATTAAAAGATGAAC